>WEIT01034520.1:50892-83540 GCA_013389985.1 Dryoscopus gambensis
TTACGTTCAATAACAGGCTTTCAAGGATTTGAAGTAAACCAAGGTGTAGGCACCTCTGTTGTCAAGGTCATCTGTTTGATCCATCTTTTCTGTCACCCTTCTTCATAGCAAGTCAGACTTCAAAGCTAACTAGACAAGACTCAAAACCATGTCTCAGACCCATGGTCTCTGAGAGGTGCTTGAAATATGAACCATGGTCCAGGGGGAAACATTGCAAACAGCTGCTAAACCTCATACCCCAGTGGCAGGACTGTGCCTCACGGATACCAGAGGACTGGGAGAAACACTTTGTACTTGGGATCTCTCTCATTCACTCTTTGGTGAAGGAGAATAATTTGAATTTTTTTTTCTTTTAAGGATGAAGAGTGAGAGTAAGAGAAGGTTGTTCACATGTTATTTTTCTATGCTGTGAAAAGTTTGTATCTGAGTGTAGCCAGGGGAGAAAAAAGTACAAGAAAGCTGTAAGTTAGGGTATTTCTACAGTACAGGACTCTTAATTATCCTAGGGCTTAAGGTCTGCCTGGTTATTTGGCAGTGTCTCTGCTTATACCTGCTAAGACACATAATCTGCCTGCTTGGCTCAGTGCTCCTCCCAGGTGAGTTTTGACCTCCTCTCTTTGCAGAGAAGGTGCCTCAGAAGTGGAGGTTCTGAGCGGGTGTTTTGAGGGAATGCCAGGACACCCCACAGATCTCTCCATCCAGGGCCCCCTACTTCCCATCAGCTCTTGGTCAGGGAAAGAGAGTTACCAGTGTAGATACTCCTGCTTGGCCTGGTTGAACAGCTGTAGGATGTAGGAACACCAGGCCCATGTCCTGCTCTGCACTCAAACCCACTGCTTGTGCAGAATCTTTATGCGCTGCCTTCAGCTCTGAGCAGAACAAGGAGTGCTGCATTGGGAAAGGTGTTTGCAGTCTGCAGTTGGTGGCTTAAAAAAAAAAAAAAAAAAGGTCTTGAAAAAGCCAACAGACCTGAGGTTAGGTGGTTGGGTGTCAGATTAGTGCAGTGCATTATCAACTAATTAGGGTATTTCCAGTAACAAAGGATGGTAATCACAAGCCTGGAAACACACCAGCTGCTTAGACCCCACTGGCTGCCATGCAGGCTTCCATTTTGGTGGTCAGGGTGTCCTAAAAGTCATGGGCAAAATTGAGTTGAGTTTGTCGGAAGAGACTGCCGTGGCTGGAATAGGAGCCAGCTCCCATGTACACAAGAGCCCTGGCATGAACGCTCATGAAAGCCACCAGTCCAGGCAGTGAAGGAAACCTTGGGTTCATATGTCAGATCTGGGCTGGCATGGCTTGGGTGAGAGCCTTGGGCTGAGCTTGGAGTCAAGTCACACGTTACTAAATGGTGGCTGTCATCATTACATTGTTATGTGGAAAATCGTAGCTTAAGGACTAGGACCTACTCAAGAACTGTTTTAGAGGCTGAGGCAGAGGATGACCATGAGGGCCACAGTACCCTGTAAGCCAAGTGCAGCTCAGCACCATGGAAGCCACCAGCTAGGCACCCCCTGCAACACAGGCAGGCCTTGTGGTGTATTCTCCTCTTGTACACCTTGTCTGTGGGTCCTGTGATCCTCCTCCTCTCAGTAACTGAGCTGCTGCATACCCACTGATGTCAGGATCCCTCTTCTGATAGGTAGAAGCCTATTTCTTCCTCAAATTGCATCTGCCAAATGCTTTGCAGCCAGGGGTTTTCCCTCAAAATCTCAAATCCTGTTCCAGCTAAACGTAGCCACCAGCCTATTTCTTAGCTGTTGCCTCTTTTTTTTTAAAGTTTTGGTTGGAGGGAGGAGGTGGGAGAGGTGAAAGTAAACTCTCCATCCTAGGCTATTAAATTTCTGGATTCTGACTAGCCTGTTTGTAGGTGTGGTCTTGGGTCTTTACCAAAGCGCCGAAATTTTGCTGATTTGGTGCTTGCTGGGACATAATACATGCTGCTTTGGAAGGACAGAGTGTTATGAAAGGAAAAAAACGAGGTAAGAAGCTATGATGCATGAGTAGAGTTACCCTAAGGCAATAAGAGCAGTGCTACCAGAGGCAACACTGAAAGTGAGAAGGAGAGCAGAGCAGAGCAGGGTCTGGGGACAGGGATGTGGAATTCACTCACCCTGCCAGACTGTGCCTTGGCAGCATCCTGGGAAACACGGATTCACAGAGCTCCCCATGTTTCCACATGCTGTCAGCAGAGCACTTGCTGTTTTCTTTCCAAATGGCTTCAACTAAAGTCCCTTCATAAGGGCAGAAAATGCTCCAAGGGCAGAGACTGCAGCTTCCCTTAGTCATTGCCTTTATGTTCTGCTGGCAAAGGTGCTAATTCTGAAGTGGGAAATAATGGGCCTACCAGGGTAGGAGTGGGAAGAAAACCAAGGAGTAAATTGAGATGTGTCCTTATGCCTAAACAAATCTGATGCCTCTCCTCCCCCCCTTTCCCCCCTTCCCCGCCTTCCAGCAATACTCAAGCTCAATTTGCAGCAAGCGTGCATTCTGTACAGCCAGACAATGCCAAGTTTTATCATCCCCTGCCTCCTGCCTGGGAGGCAGCAGTTGGCTGGGTGAATCCTGCAAGATTGCACAGGATGGCAGTGAGCACTGAATTCCACTCTGTAGGTCCCAGTCTGGGAAATGCACCTAAATGCACGCAAATATTGTTACATCAGCTGAGCTCTCCCAGCACAAAACTGTGTGATTTACACTTCCCGGATCATTGGAATTTATTGCAGGGAGGTGACAGCCTGCTCTGAACTGCTGTGGCTGCAGTTCCCATCAGTGGGGTTTATAAAGGTGGTTACAGTGGCAAGTGAAGTGGGCAAGGTATGAATAGATTCATGAAGGTCTCTACAGAATAAGGAAAGGTTTTTCCAGCCTGCTGTTACCTGATCTAGACAATTTGACATGGCCCCTCATCACACCAGATCTGAGCAATGCTCAGCATTTCAAAATAGAAATAGCAACAAACCTCTTCCCTTTCTTCCTGCTCAGTTCACAGGAAAAATATTTTGACTGGTTTGAAGGCTGGGATTTTTAGGTTTTTTTCTGTGTCTGTTTAGATAAGTGAATGAATGAGTGTGTGTACGAGAGAGAACAGAAGTTGCTGAAAATTGATTTGAAGAAATTAGTTTTGCATTTGCTTCATTCAAGGCTGAATTCTATTATTAATTTCACAAATTTAACATGAAACTTTTGCACTGGCTTCAATGAAACATGTACATTCAACCTGGAAGTCCAAGGCTGTAGCCACTACTTTTAATGAACACAATAATTTTTTTAATGTAAAAATCTTGCAATGGAAATTCAACACAAGCTGCTCAAGTTGCCAGGCCTGCGCCTCAGTGGCCACCAGCTGAAATGACTGTGTGCTCCAGTTGGATTTGATAGATGGGATCCACCTGCAGCAGGCTGCCCTCATGCCAAACCCTTCTGGATGGTCCATGTTGGTGAAAACAAAGACTTGGAGACTTTGCATCACGAGGAGCGGTCTGCGCTGGCTGTTGCCATGAAGTCTGGTTATTCTGAAGACTTAAAGCCATATATATGAAGCAAGTTAGTACTAAATTGACTGCTGTACCTTTCATTAGATCTATTATCCACCTAGAGGCTATTTTCACTTTGAAGTGGCATTTGCTCCATAATAAGTAATGTCTCAAAATGCTGTTAATTAAAGTTTCATCTGTTTGGAGGATTTTATTTTTCTTCCTCCCCCTCTCCTCTTTTCTTTTCTTTTCAGAAGCTAGTAATTAGTCCAATAATGTGGAGACATTGTTACTGCAGCTCATTAGATTTGGCAATGCTCACTTGGACCTTTGAGTGTTGGTGATGTCAAGTTGACCTGAAATGCAAGGATTCCATCTGTCAGGAATTACTGATGATTTGGCAATTAAATATAAAATACATGTATATATTTAACTGTGCTGGATTGACAGTCCTGCAAGCGCTATCATTTTAAGTTCATCGGCAGACTAATAAAGCTTCCCCTGGGCTCCCTTCCTCATGTGGAGGGACCGGTGGCAGAGATGAGAGGAGAATCAGACCCTGGAGGGATTTAATTTTTGTTCTGTCTGTAGGCTACATTGATGAGAGTGTCAGTCTGGTCTGGGGTGAAGTGAATATTTGGGCTAACAGAGACAACTGATGCCATGTGGATAACCAAACAGCCCTATGATTATGCTGGTTCTCAGCTGTTATTGCCTCTTGTTGAACTGGTGGACAAGAAATGGATCTCTCTCTGTTTCCAAGCAGCATCCAGTCATGGACAGGGGAGTTTCTGTAAATGTATTCACCACTGCTTAAGATTGTATTCTTTTCCAGCAGAAGCTGGAGAGAAGTAGCTATCCCTTATGTTTGCTGGGCATCTGGGAGGTAGAGGAGGTGAGGAACAGAGATTATGGTACCAGAGTAATACTGTCATTCAGTGGTGACCACAGGATCATTTATGTTGGGAAAGACCTCTGAGGTCATCAAGACCAAACTTTGATCACCACTTTGCCAACTAGGCCACAGCACTAAGTGCCAGTTGTTTCTTGAGCACCTCCAGGGATGGTGACTCCATCACCTCCCGGGGCAGTGCCTTTCCAACATTTAGCAACCCTTTCCATGAAAAAATTCCTTCTGATGTCCAGCCTGAACCTCCCTTGGCACAGCGTGAGGCCAGTTCCTCTTGTCCTGTCACTGGTTGCCTGGGAGAAAAGACTGACCCCCACCTGGCTACAGCCTCCTTTCAGGCAGGTATAGAGAGTGATAAAGTCCCCCCGAGCCTCCTTTTCTCCAGGCTAAACACCCCCAGCTCCCTCAGCCATTTCTCCTCAGACTTGTGCTCCTGACCCTTTACCAGCTCCATTTCCTTCCTCTGGACACACTCCAGCACCTCAGTAGCTTTCTTGGAGTGGCCTAAAACTGAGCACAGGATTCAAGGTGTGGCCTCACCAGTGCCAAGTACAGGGGGACAATCACTGCCCTGGTCCTGCTGGCCACACTATTCTTGATACACACCCTTCATGTAGGCTGTTGAGATGTGTCATCCTACTGATGGTTGGGTGAGTTGCTACTGGAGCAGGGAAGAGAGAAACTTTAGTACGTGTTGACTCCCACAGGCATCAGGTGGATTTGGGATCTCAGTGTTAGTCCCTCCATCTGCATCTTCAGCAAGCACCAGGCCTCAATGCTGTGGAGCATGAACCCTGCACATTGGCATGTACTGGCCTGAGGGCAAGGCCACCAGATGGCTCAAAATCAAACCGTTCAGCCTGTACCAGTAGCTTACATTCTAACATCGCTCGTAATTTGTTATGGTAAGAGGAGTCTGAGGAAAACTGCAGAAAGTACAAAGCCACCAAAGTGTAGGCTCTCTCCAAAGTGTCCTCTTTTCAGATGGTGTCCTCTTGCCCCTTCTTTTGCAGACTTGGTCATTTTATCTACAAGCCAAATGGGGTCCTCCTGCCCCAGAGAGAGATATCTCTGGATAGGCCGTACCTTAAATACAGAGCTGCAAGGTTTGCCAAAAGCAGTCTTTAAATCTTGTGTCTTCAGGATGGCTGTTTCATCAAAGCCCAGCAGAGTATCTGGGCCTAGATCCACCTTTAGAAGCAGGAATTACTGGATCCATGCACAGGAAGGCACAACAGAGCAGATGAAATGGCTAAATATTTAATAATAAAGATTGTTCACACATTTCCCACTTAATGTTACTGGCCAAGGAAAGCTGGATGTTTCACATCAGGTTAGCAGGATATTGCAGTATTTTGGCTGCTTATCTGAAGTGGAATGAATGGAACTGCCAAAGCTTTTGAAGTTCACTCATGAGATAATATTTTATTAATTTTCTGAGCTGAGGGCACTTTAGCATCTCCTGTGAGTCTTCTGAATATTAAATGCATGAAGCTCTACAGGCAGGACTCTTTCAACATTCGCTCATTCAGTGTTTAAAAGTGCCCGTTTCCCATAAATTGAGAGCAGTCTCCTTGGTTTTTCAAGAGTTATCTTCTCTCCAATAAATTAGAAAGTATATCAATTTCCTACTTATGCCCTTTGAATTCAAAGCAGGGGCTACTTAAGTGCATGAGAAGATGCAGTCTGTGTTTGCCTTGTTTGTCTGTCTGCTCCACAGAAAATGCAGTTAAAGTCAGAATGAGCCACTGTTCTTCAACTCCAGCTGCGAAAATAATTTTATTTCATGAAAGCACCCAGTCTTTTAGTCCTGCTGTGAGCTACTCTGGCCTTCAGCTAGAGCCCAGCCTGCAGAGCAGAGCATAGGAGGGAGGTGTAAGACCTGGCTGCTGCCGCGTGTGGCACCCGCAGGACCAGCCAGCCTGGTCACACCCCAGCTCCAACGCCTGCTAAACTGAGACTTGGCTCCTCCAGCTCAGACCCTGCAGCAAGACATCTGCCCACCGAGTTCATTGCCCTGGGGAGATAGACAGGTACCTGTGGGACAATTTTCATCATTGGATGCATCCGTACAGCACTGAAAAGTGCTAACTTGTATAGTGGAGATGTTGAGCTCTCATCAGCTGTGGTTTCCTACGCCCAGCCACAGCTGGGTGAAAGCAGGGGAATTCAGGAGAGTGCATGCCAGCCAGAAGAGTGCTTGCTGTGTTAGACTCAGAAAATCCTCTCAAGTGTGCAGGGCTAGGCAGAGCTGCTGGTATGGATTTCTGCATCAAAAAGGACAGACAGTTCCTAGATCTAGTGTCTGGTGCTTTATAAATAGGTTTAGATGACAGGGGAAAGTAAAGAGAGTACCAAAAAAGAAATAAAATGACAGCCTTTGTCCAAAAATATGCTAGCTACATTGTTTCTTTTCCCTAAAAAAGAAAGAAAGAAAAAAAAATGTTGCTTTTTCTGCATTAAGCTTGTCATAACTGGATGATTATAGTAACACCATGAGAAGAGCCAGCCAGGATGTGACACTTTAGTTTTCAAAATAGCTCTTCCTAAAATAAACTCTTTCCTCACAGACTGCTACTGTGATACTTATGGGAAAATGTGAACAGACCACTCGTTCTCCCATCTTTCCTTGGAGATTGAGGAACTTTCCATCAGTTTATGTGCTCTAAAATCCTGTCCCTCAGATGGGGAGGCCAAAACCACAGGAAAATGGGGGGAGTGTAATTTAATACATTTCACCAATTTGCCTTAATGGCACTTTGGAAGCCTCCAGGTTTAATTAGATTTACTCTGTGCCCACAGAGGATAAACAGATATATCTGCCATTTCCATCACGACCGTGCTATTTGCAGGGATTGCAGTAATGCGAAGCAGGGCTGAGCGCACGCTGTTGCAGTAAGGCAGCACTGTGCCCTTGAGCACTCACATCCTGACACATCAAACCAGATGGCCTGAGCTGTGGGCATCTGTCCTCTTTGAGTGCCATAGAGGCTGCACTGTCCACCTGCACCACCCTGTGCAGCCCGTCCTTTCTCCCATGCAGAGCTTTTCCCCCTCTTGCCTCAGTGTGCTGACTCCTGAAATGCACATCAGACAGAATCAGCTGGGCTGGTAAAAACCACACCCTGGAAAGGAATCCTAGCCTTTTTGGTCAGCATGGCTGGACCAGGAGGAAGCTACAGCCGCATGGCTTCAGGTGTATGAGGTTCGTGCTGACGTCCCATGCATTCCATAAGGGGAACACCAGTCAAATGACTGATGTGCTGGGCCATGCGCATGTGACACCTCACACAGCACAGCTGGTATTGCTGAAACATTTATTTCCTTAAGGTTTTTGTATATTTGCAGATGGTTCCCCCCATCTTGGCAGTAAAGGGGAAGCAGCAATAGCTAAGTTCCCCCACACACTGCATGGGAGCTTGGCTTGAGCAAGGAGAAAGATGTGAGTCCCCATGTGGTGGGGACATTCCAGTTCAGATCAGAAAAACATGCCTTCTGCTCCATTGTTTTCCAGTACTGTGAGCTCTCTGAATGAAACCAACAAAGAGCAGGGTCTGGTCAGATTCTACCAATGTTTACTTATTCTTCAACTAATGAAGTTTAGTGACTTGCGTAAATTATTATCCCAGCTACTTCCCTCAAGGTATCATGTTGAGGGAGCACAAGGATAATTTTCCAATTCTCCCTTGCTGTCTTGGTAGGTGATTTCTTGCTCCACTACCCATCACATCCCTGCAAACTGAAATATATCACCACTGCTGATTTGTCACGTTTCCCTTCTTCTAGCAAGTATTAGATAGGTTCATTGTTAGCTACACACTTTATAGTGAATCTGAGTAAGTGGGTGTGTTGTAAGATGGAGCTTCTTGAAAGGAGAGGTAAAACAAAGCTGCTAATAGAAGGACTAAAATAATATAGAGGAGGTTTTCACTTGGGTTAGACTGGATTTATCCTCACTGAAGCAAGTAGAAGCTTTTTTTAAAATAGAGAAATAAATCTGATGATCTCTGAACTGGGGAAGTTCAGCTTTCAAGGCACTTCCTACAGACTGACTCATTGTGAGATATACTGTGAAATCCATGGGAATGGACTGCGCTCGTGCCATGCAGCAGAGCATCCCTTACAGAACAATTGCAATTTGGGGTAAATTGATAAGCTTCTGTATATAAATAGATGGTATGGCTTTACGTTCTCATGAGTGCTTTGTCTTGTCAGGGTAGGAGAGCAGATTCCTCTGTTCTCTTCCACATCCCAGGAAAACAAGCCTCATTTTGCAGTACAGTCTAAATGTCCTGAATATATCTGTATTACGGAAGGAAATGTTCATCTACACACATATTTTGCTTTCTCTTTTTCCCTTCCTGACTCTCTGTGGAGCAGCCATGGTTGCAGCATTCAGCTTGACATTTGGAAATCAGGCTCCATTGGCCATTTGTTCCCCTGCTTCCTATCTGGATATGCCAAAGTCCTCTGTATCCTTGTCTTCTCACAGGATGATGGCACACCCCTCTGCTGTTCTGCATGACAAAGATGGCCTAGAGGTAAAATTCAGGTTGATCCCAGGCTAAGGGAAGTCAGGCATGGGAGGGAATCTGTGGCAGGGAGATAGTTAACATCCTCTCCCTCTGTGGGGGGAGGTTGCAGCTGCCTATCCAGCCTGCCAAACTGAAAGGGGATCCAGCCCTTGGGGAAATGTGTCTGGAGTTATTTAATCCCAAAAGGATTATAAAGAGAGTATGCTCTAGGGAATCTCTCAAGCCCTATCCCTGTTAAAGTAAAATAAAACCAAACCCCAAACCCAACAATCCCTTTCCCATTGATGGCTTGCAGCAAAAGATACCCTTGAACTTTCACCGGAAAATGTTCCCCAGTTGAGACAGTCAGTGCTGCTCCTCCGGAAAACTTCTGCTGCTTTTGCTTCCATGGTGCTATCATTTCCTGCCTCTCATCCTACCTCTTTAATCTCCTTCAGCACATCCTTTGGAGGACCTTCTTATCTTCCTCCAGCTTACGTATGGGTTTCATCGGGCTGAGTCTTTTATCCCCACTTCTTCCTCTATTCTATCTTATCCCTGGTTAATCTCAGCCGTGCTCCCTACTTAGTCTGTTCATCTGTTCTCATTTTGACTTGTGTTTAGACTGTAAACTCCTTGAGATAGGGCCCGTCTTTTTATTTTATACTTTTACAGTACCTCCAGGAACATGAAATTGCAGGCTGGACTAAGTCATCAAACAGAATTAAAACATTAAAAGAAAGCTAGTCTAAAATGTTGAGTGGAAATATCTTCCTCATTTTCGGCAGCAGTCCAAGGCAGTGCAGCTTCCATTTGTGTAAACACACGAGCATTGCTCTCCTGTGCAGCACAGCAGGAATGAGTAAACGACTGGTTCACCCTCTAGTAAGTCACCCATTGCCTTCCTAACAGCAGGAATCAATTCACTGGTGAGGAGGAAGAAGAGGTTCCTTCAGTGAGCAGCAGCAGCAGGATTTGGTTTCCCTGGCTGCACGGGAGATCAGCATGGTTATGATGGTGTCCAGCTGCTGCCATGCCCACCATAGTTAGCTGGAATCATGCAAGGGATGTTTTGTAAGTAGCTACGGCAGCAGGGGTTTTTTGTCCATTTTTTTTTCCTGCTTTCTTCTTTGGAGGCTCCTAAGAAGAGCTAAATGTTCTGCAAAAGAAGAACAGTCTGGATGTCTTGAATAGCACACATTTTATATGTCAGCGGGCTCTTGTCAGCACTTTTTTCTTGAGTCCATTGAGACCTTCAGTGAAGTTTCTTGTTCATGGGCAGATATCTGTCTATTCCTGCCTGCTTTACATGGTCTCATTCACAAGGCAAAACACTATTTTGATTTTTTGGGTGTTTTTTTTTTTTGGCGATTCCATCATTTTCTGCAACCTTTTCTTTAAAGAACTGTAGAAGCTAATAAGTGCCTCATTTAATTTGAAGCAGGCATGTCCATGTAACCACACATCTCTGATGGCCACAGTTAATCTCTAGTCAGCATGTGCTCACTTTGGTGTTTGGCTCTTTGATTCTTGTGGTGTTTCCCAGTGATGCAGCAAAGCTCCAGGATCTTCATGGAGGGTGTCTTCCTCCTCCCTCACCTGCCAGCAGCCTGGAGAACCAACATGGCACACATCCGCCTGAGCTCTCCCACATTTTAAATACAACTGACCCTGGATGGCAACCCAGCCTTGCCATTTCCTCCTCTATTTCCCAGACCTGCAAATGTAAGTTGTTTTCTTTGTGATCTTTGCCACTGATGAGGGAATTTGACCCTCTAGGCATCTCTGAAGCTTTTCCCATGGCATATATGAGGAAGTAGAAGATGATTTATTAACATCAAGTAAACCATTAATTCACTCATTCAGGATGATTACCTGTTTCTAATAGTAATTGTGAATTACTCAATCACCTTATACTTTCATGAAGAAAGACAAGTGATAAATGGATCGATAGAAGAGAAATACTTTCAGGGTGAATGACACGTGACTGTATTTGTGCAGGAAATATCTAGAGAAAGGCAGCAAGCTGAATGGGAAACACTGGACCAGAATCTGGTACGGTGTGGAGTTATGGCTCTACTCTTTGCACGCTCTTAGAAAATTTGGCTTGATGCCTCTTGATACTGCACTTCATGGCCATTGCTGTTACTCACCTGTGAGAGTAAAATAGTTTCCATACTAATGGTAACAGTAGCAGCTAGTCATTAAAATTCTCAAATAGCTTGTATGGATAATTTTTATAAGGCTTGTGTCCACTAGGACTGGAAACATGTGTCCTGGTTTGAGACAAATTTGGAGGAACGTCTGAAATGAACGTCCTCTGATAAATGCAGGTTACAGCCACCCCTCCCCCACCAGGTTCGGGGAAGAAATATCCCTCAGAGGAAAGTGAAAGAGGGAAAAAACCCCATTTATTCAACAAACACACGGGAAAAGAATAATGCTAAATGATAAAATCTCTGGCTATGGAGAGAACCTGGTAAAATTCGAAGTCCTTCTGTAGGTGTGGCTGTTCTCTCTCCGGAGCTAGGGTGTGGCCCCTCCAGGCCGCGCCGTGGGCCTCCCAGTGCTGGTGATCCAGACCGGAGCAGAACAGTCCAAGGAAAGTTCTTGCCTCAGCTAGCGAGCCAGCTAAACAGCAAAGAATTTTAACTCTCTATCTCTCTCCTGAGAAAAAGCTGAAAAACTCGGGGGGAAAAAAAGGAAGGGTGCTTCCTCCGCTCTTGCTGCTGCAGAAGCACGCAGGGGAGTAGTGGCTGTGTCCTTGAACAGAAAACTGCTTTGAAAAGTTCACCTGGCTTTTTTTTCTTTCTCTCGCACTCAGTTTTAAAGGCACAGAAAGGCACAAGATTCATGTCTGGACATAGGGCAGCAATAGGGGATACAATGTCATAAAGTCACCCCAAGACAGCATGCCATCTATTCTTTGAAGTGCAGCCTTGGAATTTGGGCAAGGCTCTTTTTCTCTTTCCTCATCTTTCTGAATCTCAGGTCCCCATTTTGTAAAAAAATGAGAATAATTTTGCAGCAAAATAAGAGTTAGACAACTAGCCAGAGTATGGGCTGATTTGGATATAACAGGTCTTTTTAGGGGAATGTATGGAGACTTATGTATGGACTACTGAGAATTAGGAAATGCAGCTCCACCTTGCCCTTTACTTCCTGTTTTATTCTGTGCAAATTTTTTTTCACTCTGTTAAATGAAGCTCTGAGTAGTGGCTTTATTTTTACTGACCTGAGCCATGTTGCTTTTGCAAAAGTATTGACACCTGCCTGTGAAATGTCATGAGGACCTCTGACAGGTCATGGTACTGTGACATAAAGGACTCGGAAGAACAGGTAATTCTTTCACTGGTCCTCCCAGTCAAAGAGAAAGGGTTTGAAAGGGCCAGTTGAATCTGGTTAATCAACAAATGCTCACAGGAATGGTGCCAGGGGTTTGCCACTTAGACCAGGGGACTATCTGGGGGCTGATGGTGTCCATCTGTCAGGGAAGGGGTGGGGCAACTTTGGCCACAGGCTTGCCAAGCTGGTGAGGTTCCCCTGCCCCAGGAACTTAACGTTCTTGGGGCAGGGGAACCTCAATCCATCCCATCTGTACTAGTTTGATGCCAGTGCCAGCAATAGATGCACAGAGCCTGGAGAGGGGTCGCAGGTCAGCAGAAGAGCACCTGAAGATCAGCGCAAAGGAATGCCAGAGAAACTGCCAAAGCAGCCAGAGACTGGGTTAGAAAAGCTAAAGTCTTGTAGAATTAAATCTGGCCAATTAAATATTTTTTAAGCTTTGCATGTGTTGCAATCCCTTCTCAAGATAACCACCTTTATGCCTTTGATATTTAAATTTGAAAGATGACATTAGACATCTCACGTCTTCAGCAGCAGATCAAACTGGAGCTGGGCATGTCTTGTTCTATTTGGAAGTAACAATAACATTAGCAATTGTTAGAATAGATCGCAGTCTCTTTGACTAGTTTGTTCTGTAATAACTGAAGCAAGCCTCTGTGAGAGCTCAATTTAAACTGATGTATGCCCCATTTTAAATCAGTTAGCAGATATTTGTGGAAAAATTTAAGTGTTAATTTAAACTGATTGTGGTAAAATCTGAGCTTCTCTAATATACACCACCTATGTTTTCCATTTTCCTCTCTTGGGGAAGAGTGATTTAAAGCTGATTTTGCTTAACTGCGGAAACAGAACTAATACAATAAGCTTCTAAAGATTTCTGTGAATCACAAATATTCATTGAGACATCTCAAAAACTAAAACTATTTCAGCGCACTGTCCTTCATTGCTGTTACCATAATTGCATTTGTGTTTTAATGGGAGGCATTTTGAAATGTTGTGGCTGTGCAGTGTCAGGAGAAAGCATGCCTCTTTCTTTGAGATGCCCCTCTAACCTGCACACAGCCCCACACACTGCAGCCCAGAACTGATGTGCCCAGTGTTCCTGACTGCCGAAAGCCCTTTTGCTGGTAATGAAACTATGCTGTAAATCACACTCACATGTTAGCAGGGAGTGTATTTTCACACCAATGATTAAGTTGTGCCCTTAGTTGAGGGGGTTGTTTTGGGGCAGTAAATCGTGCTGTGTGTTATCTCTGGCACCCTCCCTCTCTGGCTCTCTTTTTCTTGCTGGGTAGGAAACGGCTGTTCTGAAGAGTGGATCCCTGACAGCCTCCCAGGCTTTGCAATCATCTTTTGTTTCCATTTTTGTGAGAGAAGTATCTGAAAGGGGGATTGAGAGGATTTGGCTCTTTGTATTGGAAGTACATAAATTACTACGTCCCAGGTTGTAATCAGAGCTCTGCATCTCACAGATGAAACTCAAGCAGTGGTCTTTAAACAGTACATTAAGTTGGACAAGGTAAGAACTACCAGCCTCCTGACCTGCTGGTGCATAAATCTCCCCACTGCTCCCATCTCTTTTGCATTTCTCATCTCCTCCAGCGCCATGCCCAGCCCGATGTGAGCAGGGGTATAAACACCACCTGGTACTGCACTTGGCATCTCACATGGGGCACTTTACCCTGGATGGCCCCCACGGCAGAGGTGTTGGAAATAGATGAATTTTAAGGTCCCTTCCGATTCAAACCTTTCAGTGATCCTATGAAAGCCTTTGTGGAGGCTGGCCTTCACATCTGAAATGTCATGCTGGGTGCTGGTGCAAAGTAATTCTCACATAAATGGCCATTCTTTATGTGAGGGGCAGGTTTTATCAACAGAGTGAGCTGTACCCATGGTCAGTACAGGATAAACAGATGGGTTGGTATATGGTTAATCAATTACTATAGAGGACAGGAGGTCAATGGGCTTCTCTCAATTTCTGTAACACCTGTGTGCATATGAGCATTTATAATATCTGATACTCATGTCTGTAGGTAGCCTGTAGTATCTGTTGGTCATTTATTAATTCCATATAAACATTCCCTTAAGGCAAGTTGTGAGTTTGTAGATGATGGTTAGAATTACTCAAAAGATTCATTTTTTTTTTCTCTACCAGGGAATGAAAAATCAATTAATTCTGGATTTCAGTTACAAATAAAACATATTAGAATGAAAAGCTTGCAATGTGGTCCACACATTCCTTATAGACCTTGTCACACTGGACCATTCTGGTGTCCCATTTAACTAAAATATCACTGAAATTCTCATTTTTTATGCTCTGTGACAAAGCATAATCTCTTATGAAGCAGATATCCAAACCAAAAAAAACATGTTTTGATGTTACTGGAAAACAAGGTTTTCATTGATCCAAACTGAGCTTTGTGGTTTTTTAAATTTTCATTTTGCAGAAGATTAAAAAAAAAGATCTTCGTTTTCTTTCTCGTTTTGCTTAGGAGCACAATTAAGTGGAAACAAATGGAATTCCCTTAGCAGCTAGCAAGTCTAGTGTTTCTGCACGCTTCTCTGAAAAATAAATGGGATTACTTTGCTTAAAAACTGCTTTTAGCAACCTCTGTTTGAGCCCTAAAATGCACAGGAGGGCATGATCCTTCTTCCTTTGAAGTCCCTGGCACAGTATCCATTGACTTCACAGGGAGTGGGATTGACTGAATAATTGTGTTGCAGTATGAATGTCTACCCTGACACTGCACAAAGTCACGCTGAAAGCCACTTGATGTCATTCTAATCCTGTCTCCTCACAGTGGTGTTCTGGAGAATAGGGTTGGGGGGTTTTTTTCTCCCTCCGTATTTATTATTTGCAGAAGGAACTAGTTAACAAATAGAAAGGACAAAGCTGAACGAGCGTGTCATTAATCTCCAAAGTAACTTGTTCTGCTGCTGAAGTGATCAACTGCTCCGTGCAGCAAGTGCTAACAAGGGGGTTTTTAGCCGGTGGGGCTTTAATGTTTCTGAGAAAGGCTGTAGCTGAAGGTGTCACCCAGGCGTGTGCCTGAGTGGTGGAATGCCAGCCCTGGGAGGGCGGCAGAAGCCTGCTGGTCACAGGGGTTCGATCCGAAACAGCCTCACCAGCAATCAGAAGCACAAACACCCCTCGGGGTCGGGGAAGAAGGGGCTGCGATATCGCGTAACAAACACCGGGATCCCCGACACGAGATTCCAAACCCGGCGTTCACCCCACAGTTTGTCCCCGCCGGACGAACCACCGAGGTGCGGATGGTGCTCTGGCACGGCTGTGTCTATGCGCTGGAAGTCCGCTGCTGCTGCTGCTGAGAGCATTGCTGGCTGTGACCAAGGCAGACGGCCAGGACAGATGAGGCCCTTACGGATTGTCCCCCGGGAATAATTACAGCTAAACTGGGACACTTAGCCAGAGCCTTTTGTGCTCGTGGTGCCTTCAGGAAAGCCTGGGAAGCAAGCTGCCTGGAATGCAGGGGTGATGTGCTCCTCCTCAGCTTGGCAAGCAGAGAAGAAGAATGAAATCCCACCTCTCCTCCACCAAGCACCCCGAGGGAGCGCAACGCTGGCACAGTCATCCTTGTGAGTGCTGCCCTGAGGATGTAAATAGGGAAATGTGGAGAGTCATTACCCGGGAAACCTCTGAAGGTGCCGGGTTGTCTTAGGAATGCTGGCTCTGCCAGTAGCACTCAGGCATTTTTTCCTTCACAGGACCACTTAAACATACCAGGTAACAAGGTTTAGAAAGATAACACTGCTGCAGCAGGAAACGCGGGAATCGTTTCATACTGACCCGAGAAAATGGGACCTTTGTTTGTACCTTGGCCAGGGGCAGAAAAGCCCTGCACAAGCCTTGTAAACACATGCTGGCAAACCTGCTGCAGGCTGGAGAGGACTGTAAAACAGAGGGAGAAGCTGCCAATGTCAGATATCATGGATATCACAGAGACAGAAGAACTGGAGACTGATTTAAGGTCAAATTGCAGCATAGCCTATGAGGAACACAAAGGCAAAAGTGGCTTTAAAGCTTTCCTGATTTCCCACGTGAAGATATGTCCTGCCTCTGCAGCCCATAAGAACAGCTCAGAAGTGCAGGTCTCTGCCCAAGGTGGGCAGCCAACAGCCCCCCTGCCTCTGCCAAGGGCACAAGGCAACTCCCATGCAAGGACTGTGCTGCAGAACCCACGGCTCATCCACGCATGAGCAGTGCTAGTATATCTCAAAGCTTGCTCTTTCCGAGCTCTTCACAGCTTCTGCCTCCTTCAGTGAGTAGGGATAGTGAGGGATACTTTTGCTGAACTTCTGGTTGCTTTTCCACAAGACTCTAAGTCTCCCTACCTTTTTAAGCTCCTCTGTCACCAAGTAAACTATTTCCTTCGGTCTTATATACCTAAAACCAAAACATGTCAAACCAACAAAATACACACTAGTGGCAATGAAACGAAGTCAAGTGTCATACTGGCACAGTTTTAATGTCCAGCTATCTCACAACACAGAAGATGTCCAGGCAAGTCCTAGGCTTTTATTTCTTTGACGGCTAATTTGATTTGGCTAGGGCAGGGTTATCAGATGCTCAAAATGGCCTGTTTGACTGTCTAAAATGTAAAGTTTCAAGAAGTCAGATGTGAAAAGGAATGCTGAGCCTGTAGTTTGCTGATGTATGTTAAGCAGTACTTTCTTTTGCTCTAAAACACAACAGAAGGTTGTAGCACATCACATTTCACTTTAAGCTGGCTGAGAGTAAGCTCTGAAAACCCAAACCCCCTGATATACTCCTGTTGATCATGGATACAGTCTTCGTTCTCTTCTCAGTACTGTGTAGCTGATTGACTCAACCCCACGTTTTTTTACCAGCTTTCCAATTGCACCGTTTTTTTCTCAATGTATCTGTTCTCCATCACAGTTTTGAGCAAGCAAAAAAGGGCAAAATAGCAAGAGTACTTTTACGGTATTTCTGATCAAATGGTATACGCATCTTTGTGCAAAATTTCTAGTACCATTCCGCAGGACAAAAAAGATTTGGGATAATATCTGAGCTGCCCAAACTCCCCTTCTCTGCAGTTATTTCCAGCTTCTGTGTGACTTCAGACAACATTTGCAGGAGAAGCCTGTTACAGCTACTCAATATGAGATTCCTCAAACACGTCCCTCTGAAGGCTGGCAGAAAAGCACCCTGGCTTCAGGGCCGAAAGGAGTGTGAGGGAACATGCTTCAGGCGTGAATTCCTCTCTCTCTTTTTCACCACAAAGCTTTCAGCCAAGCCTGGTTGGATTGCTCTGTGGACCCTCAGTTCATCCTGCAATAAGCTGGGGCTCCAGGAATAGGCATCTCTAAGAGAGATGCCTGAAGATGACTCTGCTACCCTGCCAGATTTGGGAGAGGCTGGAGAAGTTTGCTGCTGTGCTCAGTCTCTGGGGGCAGTGGCAAGGTCATCAGCTCCTATGAAACCCAGATGATGAAAACATGCAAAAACACATCACATCTTGGTTTTACTGGTGATTTTGGTGATAGTCTCAAGCGTCCACCCTAGGCCCAATTTCTCTGATTTTTTTCAGAGAACTCAGAAATGGCTTTTGAGTTGTGCTTAATGGGTGCTACCTGGCTGGTCTCCATGCTATCACACTTACCATCTTACTACACTGGCATTGCAGACTGTCCCACATACTCTGCTGGTCCCTTGGGTGTGGTACGCCAGATAAATTATCCCACCCCATTCCACCCACTTGACTATGTATGTGCGTGAGCACCCTTTTGGCCTTGTACTCTTCTCTCACACAGGCTTTCCACAAGCTTTTCTGTTTGATGAAACACTTTTAAGTGCAGGGCATGGCAAATTAATATCAAAGTTGGTAAAAAATTTTGAAGCAAATAGCTGGGCAAAACACTCCCTCCTGGGGCATGCTTCCTGTTCACTTCTGGTACCATGGCACAAAGATGGATAATGAGTGAAGTTGGTCTGTTTGGCTTCTTCTGCTGCCTCAGGAATTAGCTGTTTTGCTGTTCCCTGTATTTGCAAGATGGAATACAAATTAGAGGTTCAGGTTCGTGTCCATTTATGTGGAGGGCAGTCAAAACAGTAAACAAACCTCAGCACTGAAAGACCATCACAGAGACTGAGCAGTCAGAGGCTTTAAATACCCTAAATTTGGCTCGAATTCTCTGTGGCTGCAGTTAAAGTGAGAAAGGGCTGTTCGAGGCACTCTTACATTCCCTGATAAAGCAAATGTTTACCAGACATGGGAACCAGTCTTCCTCTTGTCCTCTTTAGATTAAATTGCCTGATAAAGCAGAAGACAGAGTTAACTCTCTGTGCTATGACCAGGACAGAAAGCTCTTGACAAAATTAAATTACTTAGTTCACTGCAGAGAAAACCACTTGATCATTTCATGTGAACGGGAGGCACAAATCTCAAATTGCATGTTTGGCAACATATGAGGGCTATATACATATATAGTCAGTTGATGTTGTTATTTTCATTAAATGAGGTCTCTTCTTTTCTCTATTTTTGATGCTGTTCTCAAGGGAGATTAATTTGTATGAAAGTAGAGCGCTAATTGCACAAAACAAGCTGGGGTACTGCAGGAGCATAATTAAATTAAAAAAAAAGTGGTGTTAATACAATTGTGGTGCTAATTAAATAAAATTGGTGACAAGTGTCTAAGGCAGACCAAGTGTAAGGAGAAAAACTGACAAAATGATCAATTTAAAAATTCTCGCAGATATTATAGTTCACTGGTAACTGAGCCGAATTAAAAGTAATTGTACACAAAGTGCTGCGCGAGCGCCTGATCTTGCTCTCAGCAAAGTGGGACTTTTGCCAATTCAGACTCTAATGTTCCATAAATTGCTGACAGGAAAGTGATAGGCTTATTTTATTTCTGCATGTGTTTAAGTGGGGACTAATTCAGGGCTGGTCAAACGGACTTGGGCAACAGCTCCCTCCGCAACATTTGCAGTTGTGCCTTCAATAAACGGACCATTCCCTGCTTTCGTAGGAATTGCTGGTGGTCCGTGTGCCAGGGGGACCTGTAGAAAGCATGGAGTGGGCTGTGCCAGTGGCACACTATGGCTTTGACCTCACCAGCCGCCAGCTTTCTAGACCTTCACAGACCAAGGGTGCATCATTAGACTCCCTCCTCCACTCTCCCTTAATCAGCATCCCAGCTCAACTCCCTTCCTCTTTGGCATTTATTAGTGGCTCAGAGGAATTGCACACCTACTGCAGCCCCTGCTTCCTCTCCAAGCTTGGCTGTCCCCAGCATTTTCCTTTGCAGTGCCCTCTGATCTGGTTCCCACTTTCCCCAGAAGATCACTCCCACTACCCAGCTGCACTAGGGACACTTTGCCAGCTGCACCTGACAGCCTGGAACCCTGCTTTTCAGCCTCGGTGCCTGTGGGGAGCCCTGGCAAGAGCCCTGATGGCCTTCCACCGTCCTGGGGCACTGGAAAGCTGCTTCTCATGTACTCTGATTTTCCTCGCAATCTGTGTTGATGGAGGAAACCTCTCACTCCTCCTTCCACCCACAAACCAACAACTCCAAGCCATTTCTAGCCTGTGTGGTCCTGAAACAAATAAAAAAGTCCTTTCAGATGCGAAACAAGGCAGCCTTGTCTGCTTGAGTCAGCAGCCTAAAACAATAGCTGTGAGCACTCACCTCGCAGCAATTTCTACCCTCTCTGGGGTCACGTTATAATACAGTAGACCCCCAGCTGTGGTTTTAAAAATGCATTGACTTGTTTTGGGAACTAACTTGAACAACTTCACTGAGCTTGCAGGAAATTAGTTGTGATCCTTTATACAATGAGAATTTTGCCTTTGACTTTGCTGGGAGCAAGATCAGGACCTTAATGCCTACAGAAGAATTGCCAACTCTTGCTTGCTGGAACAGAGGGAGCTTGGGAGATAAGTGATTTCTCTGTCTAGGTGTCTCAGCCAAGACAAAAGTAGAAAGGAAAAAAGTTCCCTTTTGGGTTGTGTTTTATGACCGGGATTGCTGGTCACTGCCCTGTGATATTGCTGGCCAGAATGAAAAGCTGAACACACAAATTGCTGTCCTGATTTTTATTGTTCTTACATTTTATTGATGATAGGCTCAGGGAGAGCTCTCAGTCTGGAACGTGATGCCTCTGCCCTTTCTGCAGGGGGTTTACTTTGAGCAGGTCTGTGAGGCTCGACCACCCATTGCAGCTTCTTATTTTGCTGGTGACTAATCCTGCCCTGCTATCTGTTCTCCACGTGAGCACTGCTGGGCTGCAGGGGATTGTCATTCATTATAAACATGTTTTTAATCCCAATTTCGGTTTTGGAATAAATTTTGGTTTTGGAATAAACAAGAATAAAATTGCTGCTGAGTTTCACCCTGATGCTTTTTATTCAGTTTCCTCAGTCTGAGTTCGTCATCCTTCCTGCCTTCATTAGTGTGACTCTGGCTTTGTCTCTGTGTTCTCTGCATAATAGCCAGCCCATTTCCTCACCTTCATCTCGAAAGCAGAGCTCGATGCTGTGTGTTAATTACTGCTGGGCTCTGCTCAGCTCAGTCCTCGGCATTTGGAAAGGCAAGACATGACTGAAGGAAAAAAACCCGAAAGAACCCAGAAAAATAGAATTGGCACAAAGTTGTGATCTTCCTAAGAGTGCTTGTCTCAATGGTTATATCAACCACAAGGGCATGTGTTCCTCCTTCACAGGAACAGTGCTGGCTTTGTCTGGCTTAGTTTACAGTAGGATTAAAGCCTTTTCTTTGCTGTTTTCTTCCCTTAGGGTGTGTTGTGCCCATCAATTGCCCCAAGGTAGAACATACCACTAAGACTGGACTGAGAGTTAATAACCAGCCTCAACTCAGTGTCAGGGACAGATGCTCTCTAAACATTACTTTGGGGCTTGCCTCTGTAGCATGGGAACACAGACCATATACCCAGGCTCAGCTTGTCCGCATCACATGTAGGCAAATGCAGCCCAGAAACAGCCTCTGTAGCTGGAGTGATCTGTCTAAGTCAGAAGCAATATCCACAGACATCCTTTTCCACCGTCACCGTGCAGAGCAACCATAAACATGTGGGATGCAGGCTGTGCCTTTAGGCTACGGGTGCAAATTTACCAGAGGGGGAAGCTTTCTACCCTGCTGGCCCTGGTCTGCACCTGATGCCCAGTGTGACCCTTGCCCATGCCATGTGTGGTAGAAATGCAACTTCCCTGTACCTGTCCAAGTTTTGGGCTTGAAAGGGAGGGATTGTGGTAGTGCTGGTGCCCCAGGAGGTGCTTTGCAGCTCAGTACAGTTAGGGAGCAGGGGAGTGTCATGAGATGATGGGTGCTGGTGGAAGAGGTGGGTGACCAGGGCTGGGGGCTGAGGTGGCTCGTGAAGCCTTGCTAGCAGATGGGGGGGGTGCCAGGTGAGGATGTGTTGGTCCCGCATCGATTCTACTGATTCCTAAGGCAAGCTCTGGGTCCAGGCAATGTCCTGGGTGCTATGGGCTACTTATGTAGACAGAAAACTTCCAGCCATCTTGCTCAGATCCTTGACCACTACATTTCTGAGAATTCAAGGCACGAACAAGTGTAAGTGAAGTCTATGTGTACAGCAGGAACTTTGTGACTTCATACTAACAGCCGAGGATGCCTTATAACCTTTCTGACACTGTGAGTTATTGGATAAACAGGAAAAAAAAATGATGACACATCATAACATTGACTTTTATTCCCCTTATTTCTACAGCTGCAGTTCCGTGTACTCACAATTGGAACAGCAACACAGTGTAGTGTATTTATATGTTACCTTTCTAAACAAACCAATATTTATGTACAGTGTGTGAATATAGGTACTAAATATATACATGGTCTGATATAGACAGACTAAATAAATGTCCTTCATTATAATATATATACGATTGTAATATATTTATATGGGAAAACATAATGAAAGTGAAGCTAAGTGGGACAGAACTAAAGGATGACTGTTTTTATAAAATTTTGGGTGAAGATGAGCAGGTTCTAGTAGAGCAAAATGTCTGCTATAGCTGTGATATTTATGGTTATATTTTGACTGCTAAAGTCAAACAGTAGCAAGCACTGAGTGCCTTTTAGGTCCAGGCTCTCTTATGATGGCAATAAAGTATTAAAATTTTATTAATTCAAAAGTTCACTCTCTGAAGTGAAATCCTAGCCACTTCCTTAATACAGAGACTTGATGAAGACTTAGAGGCATTTTGCCATTTTGAGATTAATATGAAAGTTTCTGTCTGGTAGATGATGAAAAAAGTGGAGGCAAAAACTTTAGAAAAACTTCCATAACTAACCCCTCAATTCTCTATATATTTGGCTTATTTTCCAAAGGTGAAGTCTTGCCCCAGAGCTGAAATACCAGATAGACATCTGAGTAGGAGACACTGCAAAAGATAAGGTGATGTGAGTCTGAAGCTTACCTCACTTGAATCTCTAGTGAAAAAACATAGCGCTCACTGTTACCAGAGCAAGGCTCCTTTGAGGAGTAGTCTTCCAGGTTTGCTAGGGAAGGAGCTGTACAAAAAATGGCCAGCATAATTATGAAAAAGCACTATCAAGAATTAGCTGCTCAAAGCCCTCAGTTCCAATATTTTGACATAGCAGTTCTAATTTAGGGGTTTTTTATCTCTAAATATACAGTTTTCTAAACAGGGAGATAAATCAAGCTGCTAGCAGTTCAGCAGATGTTAGCTAATAATTTTCTGGGGATTCTTTACCATTTAAACAAATACTTCCCCAAGACCGATCACTGATGCATTGCTTTTATCACTCCAGTGACTCAACTTGCTAGATGCAGGGTAGGGTGGCAGCAGCTTTTCCATCAATATGCCTTAGGCCTGGTCGAGGCAGATCATCTAGACTGACGAAAGGAGAAAATTTATGATGTCCTTCCCAATTAAATCCTCAGTGTCTCTGCTAAGATGGCCTGGGTAGCCAGTGGTATTTTTAATAGTGCAAACAGCTGCTACCTAAAAAGCCTAACAACCAACTCATGGCCACGAAATAAGTGCTGTGTAGTGACTGTGCTTGATAAGGTCCAGGTTCAGAGCAATAACCTCACCAGTGAAAGGCTCTCCAGGCTATTTCCATCACCCCCATACACATCTTTCCTGACTTGTCTTGTGCTATCTTTGCTCCTGCTCCCTGACCAGGGAGGATATAGGATTTTTCAGCACAAGTTGACTGATAAATGAAATCTGGTACCTCTGTGTCTTTTCCCTTGGGGGCAGGAGGAGAAGCAGGAGCCTTTGCTGGTGATGCTGAGGCCATCCAGCCTGCGATTTGCTTTTGTCCACGGCATAGAAATGCACATCTGTACCAAACACTGCCAGGTCTCTTCGGTCCGGGCTGCGGTGAGTGTGTGACCTGGGAGGGTCCTTGTCCAGATGAGCCTGAGTGGACTGGTCTGCATGTGTGCTGACAGTGCAGGGAGTATTTCCTATGGGTTGGTGTAATGTCATGGTCAGTCTGCAGTGTGGGAACACACCATTTCCTGACTTCCAGGATTATTGCAAATGGCTAGCTGGAAGAAGACCCTGTTCAGAAGTGGGACAGGCAAGTAAATAAGTAGCCTAACTAACTAACTAACTAACTAACTAAATAAATAAATATAAAAGCACTGGCACTGTGCCTGCTACCAAGTCAGAAAACTGCTCTATATGTCTCTAACAGCCTGTATGTACCACATGGGCTCTTTCCAAATGCTGCAGTGTTAAATGTGCTCAGCAGAAACTCAAAAGAAAGCTGTCTGGCAGGTATATTGTCCATGGTCCTTTCCATCCCTGGCTTCTCTGCTCAGCCTGCCAGCCCCCAGAGTCAACAGGGGAGGGACCATTCCAATAGCCCAAGGCTGCACCTTAAATTTGACTGACTCTGCTTCATAAAACACCCCAATGGCTAATACAAATCCTGAAGCCCCTAAATGTGCCTAACCCTACTGGGGAGTGAGATGCCCTGTGAGAGGTGGTGGTTTGAAGGAAAGGGAGGTTGCCTGGATCGCACATGTGTGTGCATGCACAGAATTGTGTTATTCCCTTGCTTTTCTCACTTGGATGAAACTTCATTTCAAAGTTTGGGCCAGGGCCTAAATTTTGTGATCTAATGTCTTGAGTCTCTCTTTTGTCTTCACAGGACATGAGCTGCCTCAAAAGAGCTTTGATAAATTGCCCCAGCCAGTAATTAGTGTTACACATCTACATTATCCTCCTGCCGGCGGGCAGCGGGCTCCAGGAGCCGCATCCCCGGCTGCCCTGGGGAAAATGGCGGCACAGTGCAGCAGGAACACGTGTTCAGGGGCACTCTCCCCTGTCTCATGCTGGCAGGACTGGGCCTCTGCCAGCACTACAAAGTTCCCCTGCTTTCCAGGGCCCCCAGGGGATAAGACACCTGTCTGGAACAAGAAGAAACTGGAAAAATGCTGGCCCCAGTCCCTCCTTCCTCACTGAGAGCGGCAGTCCCCTAGCTCAGTGTCCTGCTCACATGGATGCAGCTGGAGGACTTGGCCAGCAGATCATGTCACTTGTGCACAGCTTTAGTTCAGTGGCCAGCAATTTGTGACTCAAGGACTGCCTGACCAAGGACCATAATCGTAACTCTTAGCCTGCCATGCATGTCTTGGCTATGGATTTCCCTGGTTGCCTCTTGAACCCCTACCAACCCCTGGTGCCCACAGCATCCCCTGACAAGGAGCTTCCTTGCTCCAGCATTAATGGATGATCTGCATGTCCCACATTGTCCAGTGTGTGTTAGTGCTACATCCATCTTCTGGAGAAGGACCCACGCATCCAAAATGATGCTACAGAGGAGACAAACGCGACAACCTGGCTCTCAAGCCTGCCCCTCCTCAGCCGATGCCAAACAAAACAGCTTGGTACCATGCACCTGCAGGAGAACCTACAGATAGATTCTGGTTACAGAAGAGTTACATAACACAAGAGCAGGAAGTGGGACAGTCCATAGGCTGCATTTCTGTTCAGAAGATGTGACAGCATCTCGGACAGGGGAGCTCTAGGAGGTGTCAGGTCATGTCAGGAGTGACTTGGCTCACTTTATGCCATGTGTCATGAAGTCTGCTTCCCCAAACAATGAAGAAAAAGGAAAACAAGGAAAGAATAATGCGAATATTAATTGCAAGAATCCATTCTGAGTTGATGAGTGGTCCTTTGATGTTGGCATGCCCTTTGCTACTTCCAAACCAGGCTGCAGCCAGTGCCACATGTTGCATTCCAATGAAAGAAGGAGTCTTCTTCCCAGACGGGCTTGCTCTGCCACTTCAGTCTGCTTTGTTTTCCTTTTCCTTGCTTGCCACAAGCCTACCAGTGCTTGCTGCTCATGCTGAGTGACAGACAGCACTGACAGCAGCAGCTTCTGTGGCAGCAGGACGCGCCGAGCACGGTGTTCTGGCACATGGAGTTTTGTGAGGCAGCAGGCAACGAGGGCATGGGATCTCCTGAGCAGAGACACTGTATTTTGGAAGTCAGGGCCCTGTCTTACAATGAGGATCAGAGAAAGCAAACTGAGGAAAGGCATGCTATGGCCACAGGGGCTGTTTTTTGTGGGGACAAGGAGAGGGGACTCAAACCCAGGATGCTTATATGCCTTCCATCATGTTATTCTTGGGCCAGCTGTGCCACCGACTCACTGCATGTCCTTGGCTGAGCTGCCCAACCCCTCATGCCCCATTCTCCTTGCCCATATTGGTCTGTCCTCTGGCAGGAGCTGTGCTTGCAGGCATGGACTTAACCAGCTCAGAGGCCTCCATTCATCCCTTTCTCTTTCTCTCCTGCTGTGGTGCTGACAACTCATATATTCCCAGCATTGCTCTGTGGTTTCTCTCCAGCTTTGGGAGACCATGTGCCAAGTACTGCTGATCAGCCTGCTGACCAGCTACATCTGGTGTATCCAAAGCCAGCCAGAGGCTTTGGAGCGTATGCTCCTCTGTGACGGCTGCCTGTCGCTTGTTGCAGCACACAGGTTGGGCTGGCGCATGGCAGAGTCTTGCTCCATGCTCACATCCCACTCTATGCTTGCATCCCGTGCCCAGTGAGGACACTGACCCTGATGTGGGGATCAGCCCCTAAATGGAGGGGTTTACACTTCTCTCTGTCCACTCCTGGCACAGCAAAGACTCCCTAAAATGGGAAGGTATATATAGAGCCTCCTTTGCAGACTTCTGGTTTGTCCTGAATGCAGTGTGGGAAATTGGGGAATTGATCTGGAGAGGTTGATACTTAACTGGGTATATCCATGTCAGATTACAAAGCCAGGGTTAAGCACAGACCTTTTTTGCCTTCTCTCTTTGCTTTTTGACTCTGTGCTGATCTAAACTCTGTAGCAAACAGCCAGAGAAATTCTTGCACCTGTCCCAAAGCCGACGGTGATGGTCACGACATTTTGATGATCGTACACTGGGCAGAGTATGCTGGGGCAAAGGGATGGCCTCCTGACCTATTTTCCTAGACTGAACTGCTGGTAATTAAGCAACAGATGATGTACCTGGGACTTTGATCACTCATTAATGATGATCATGTGGGCCAGCTGGAACAGAGGCTGTAATGTTTGAAAAAAGGGTCCTTAGGAGTTGTTTCAGGACAGGGAGTGTAGTGATTTAACAGAAGGATTGGACCTGTGCGGTGGAAAAAAGGTCTTCAATGCCTCAGAAGCCTCTCAGTGTCATGGAGGGAATGACAGCATATAAACAGGTACTGGTATATTGTTGCTATTTAGATAGGTGTATTTCTTGATCTGCTGAAAGCCAAGACTATTAATTGCTTCAGTTTTCCCATATTTGTGAGACCAGCTGTAATCCCTCCTGTGTGTAATATTCAAACTCTGGGGGTAAAAACCTTTTTAAGTAACTATAGGGTTGGTTCTTGTCCTGGGAGCCCAGGACAGCTGGGCAGGCCCCTTTCCATGATAGGGTCTGCAGGCAGAGAGCAGTGTGTTCCAGAGGGTCCCAGGACTGACACTGTGCTGGAGGCTGTCCAGGGAAGCCAGATACACATGGACATGCTGAATGCAGCAGCAGCAGCCCTACCAGGGCTCTGGAACACGTAAATCACTTCAGTGGCAGTAATGTCACCCCTGCTCACATGCATGCTGTTCTTTATATATATAGGCACTTGGCATGCTTCTGAAGGAATATTTATATTTTTTATGTGTTGACTCTCTGGAGAGTTGTACCTTGAGCTGAGCAGAGGAAAAACTGAGGAAATAGCATATCCCTCCTCACACCTCAGAGTCCTGCACTCCTTAGCCCAACAACCCACACATTTACCAGACTTAGTTGCTAGTAAGTGAAGACGGCAAAGCAGCTGCAGTGAATTAATTGGTAACTTCCAGAGCTGGGTTGTTACTTGCAAAGCCTTACAGCAGTCACACACAGCACTCTGAGCACAAGCAGACCAGTGTTATCTGTTGCAAAGGGGAAAGCTGGCACAGATGCCTGGCCTGGTTTTTTCTGCAGCTCTTGAAGATGAAGAGGAGGGAAATATCCTGATGCAATAGCTCTCACTGCTGCCCTGGGGTCCTGTGGGGACTTGCAGACTTCTGGCATGGGGGTAGTGGGATGTAGCTGCCCTGAAGTGAGCTGAGCTGGAGCTGCTGAAGCCCTGCATTGCCATGGAGGGCTACAGTCATTTGTGTCCTGTTGAAGTTCTTGTTGTTGTTGATTTTAGCTGCTGGTACTGCAAAAGTGGTATAAGTCTAGTTTGAAGGGTCATATTCCATAGCCAGCTATGACTGTAATGCATTAGAAGTGCAATAGGAGCACTGATTTAAACACAAACAAGCATAACCCCTGTCAGTAAGGGTTATTTGGTGCAAGTGTTCTTAATTGTTAAGACTTCTGATTGATTTTACAGAACTGGAGTGACATCTGAAGATGATTCCCTTTCCTCTCCTATGTAACGTAGGAGTGTGCCAGCTTCATCAAATGTGGCTGTACCAGCTATCCATGTATCAGAAATACGGAGAAAGCCTGGGAAGAAAGAGAGTAAGTGATGTACATGATAAGCTTGCCTGGAAACCATAATATGTTTCGTTAAATATGGCCAATAAAGGAATTTATCCTCACTGTTAATATCTTAAGAGTACCCAGAGAAATGTCTGACAGTCTACAGGACCCTTATCAGTCAGTGAGACCTGGGAGCTTAAACCCCTTAAGATCTCTTGATGGCTTCTCATATTTTTCCTCATAAACTGCTACTGCAAAAATAATTTTGGAAGGGTTTGGAGACTCTTACACTTGCTCCTTGGTTTCATTTTTTGGAGCCATAATTATTGCTTTGGCTTGCACTGCTGCTTACTCAGTTTTCTGTGTGAAGTCACAACCTAGCTCTGGAACGGGCTGGAACTCATTAAATCTGAGCAGGATGTTCAGTTCTGTAGATTTCATTTGGAAATCAGTTGGTGATTCTCATATATTATTACAAATTTACAGTTGTCCTTGGTTGATAGTTATGTTCTCAGTCTGTCCCTCAAATTAATCTGAGTGCATACTTTAAACAGTTCTGCCATGGCTTTGGTTTAAGTAAATTACTTACAGGAATGACACATTTGTTACTAATCTTCCAGCCTCTTATAGCCAAATTCTGTAATTCTCTTCCAGACTGGTAATCCTTTCTTATGCAAGCAGACCTACTGACTTCACATTTATTCACCCAGTTCAGACCACCACTTAAGCACATGGTTAATTGTAAACATGTGTTTAGGTCCTATTGACTTCCGTGAGGCTTAAGTGCTGTCTTGAATAGGCATTCTTTTCCAAACTGGAGCTGGGAAAGTAAATTTGTCCCCATGTATAAAAGATCAATTCAACTGTTATGTCTCCAATAGAAAGCTGAAAGTTCTGTTGGATTAAGGCAGGATATACACTTAAAGTGTAATAACTGTTGCTGAAAATCTTGTCAAGTAAACTCCTATTCTGGAAGGAGCATTCACATTCAGAGATGTTAAGGGATAGCTATTTCTGATGCTATCTCTGTATAGATTGAAAATGCATCTTAACTATACCTGGAAGATAATATTTTGATTTGTGTGATTATTTAGTGGAAAAAACTGAAGTGATGTGTAACTGGGATGACACTAAGGAATGCAGAGAATTTAAAATTTAAGGCTAGCAGAAGCAATGCTTTTATTAAGTAAAATAAAATGATTGTGTGTATTTTATTTAGTGAGTCTCCGCTACACACTATCAATTCCTGGTGCAAGTCACTATAACGGAGCCCATGGCATGTCAGCTCTCATTAGAAGAAGGAATAGAAAGAGGACCAAGTTTTGGCTGCCCATTTCCATGGACACATGCCACAAATTCTGAGGGAGCAGCATGGTTTCCCTTTCCTTTTGGCTCCATTTTGGTCTGACGCAGGAAGCAGAGGTGGGCAAAGATGAATGTGGGCACCTGGCTTTGCGCCCCTTCCTCTGTATGTGTCTTGTGCGAGACAAGTGGGCTGCAAGCAACATCAGAGGGCAGCCTGGTGGAGGGTGCTTGCCAGGCCAGCACTTGTCCTATCTGCTTTTCATGTTAGGGCCATATAGTGCATGATCCACGTGCTTCTGGTTCAATCCAACTTCAGGATAGCAAGTAGGGCTCCCATGGCATGAGTGGAGTGACCATACCCTGGGTATGCCAGTAGCCCCGGCTGCTAAGGACGCCTTGGGGGTTAGTGTGAACTGGAAGGCTCTCCATGGCTTTGCAATAGTCAGTGAGTGCTCAGCGAGGAGCACAGCTCTTGCTGATGTGCTGCTGTGTTCAGTGTGCTGGTTAAACAGCTTTATATCAATGTATAAAATGGGAATGAGAAACTTTAAGTAGGTAAACAGGTTCACTGCAAGCAGTAGGTCCAAGGGATCATACTTCTGGCACAGAACAAAGTGGGAAGGAAATCTTATCGAGTCTCTTTACAGTTCTTCAGAAGGAGTAAAAGAAAAGGTTAACCTTTAAAAACATATTCACTGATTACTTGGCTTTCCCATGACATCAGTCCTCTCAGTTTCTATAGTCCTTTGAAGCAAAACATTGCTAATAACTAACCTCGTGTCTTTCATATAATCCTGAATTTTCCTTTGAGCCTTAAAGGAAAATCACAATTTCCCCTGTGCAAAGATTCACTTTGAATTTGGAGTCTGAAATGTTATATTTAGGCTATTGTGAGCGAGGTCCTGGGAGACCAAAAAGTATTTGCAAAACACTTGGCATTAGTTGTATGATAGCATTTTAGCTGTTCACCAGCACTGCAGATTTATGCACACGTGTTGCATATCACGGGCACAAAGTGTGGGATGTACCTAAACATTCAGATGTATTTATTTTAATGCACAAGCAGAAAGCATACATCTAGGCCGTATGACAGATTCCCATAGTTCAAAGGTGCTGAGAAATATGATATTTGCACACACATTTGCCCTTCTTCCAGCAGCATGCTCTTTGACGTCGATCATATTAACTCACTTTTAAAACATCCAGAGGTTTAAGAATTCTTCCACGAGTAGCTGCAGAATGTTGTTACACTGCGCCAGAGTGACCTTGGTAAGGGAGGAGGGGCCTTACCTGTAGAAGGACAGCATACTCCATGCTTATGAAGAGACTTGGATCTAGTGGTATCCAGTAAATGCTGAAATATGGGTGGTGACTAAACTTGGAGCATCCGGGAGTGCTCGAGATTTACCTGAAAGAAGGGCCTAATCATGTGAACACCAGGTGTAGAGATTCTAGAGGCCCTAAGGGCTGGCTTGTCACAGCAGTGGCCTTGTAGGGATACAAGGAAAGGTTGGCTATTTCCTTAGGTCAGCCGTGCTCTTCCTTGCTAATGCACTGGCATGCTCTATACACCCTGAGCACGGGAGAGATACTGAACAACTGTGGTTGCAAACCCCTCAGATCTGTGTTCCCGTTTGTGGTTTGGTTCGGTGGGGTTTTTTTGGGTTTCTTAAAATCCTAGCGTTTGTCTTTTTCGCTTGTGTGATTTTTCTTGTATTTTTTCTATCATGGGTTGAGTTTTCTTTTCCTGTGTGCACTTTGAGGCATCTGTTTAACGCTCTCAAAGAGCAAACAAAAGAGTTGAATACACTTGCTGATGTTCCCCATTTCATGGCCTGTTGATAACTACACGATAACACTCTCCACTGGATTCTTCATTTAAAAAAAAAAGTAAGAGGCGGAAGAAAAGAGCCTTTGTCAGTCTCGATAGCACTATTCACTGTTTTACCAACAAGTTACAGTGAGAACATCAGCTTCCTGTCCTTTCATTGAAGCCCATTGATCTTTCTCCCTAGTAAACAGAGCGGCTGTAGCTTTTGTTTGACTTGTGCTCCCCATTTGTGCGGTGCATTTCAGGGATGAAAAGTGCTGTTGTGGCTGTTCTGCAGAAGGAGAACTCGGACAATGGCAGTGAGACAATGAGTGGGATGTGTGGTGGCTGTTAGAGAGGGACACTTCGTGGTTGGGCTGCCACCATAAACACGGTGGTCTTTGGGGAAAGGTTGTGGCCGAGCAGCTTGTAAATGAGCAGCAATGGGATTTCAGGCCGGGTATTGCCCACATCTGCCTTTCAGTCAGCCCTGAGCAGGGCAGGCTGGAGGACGGATGGCAGGATGTGCTTGTTCTAATGAGAAACAAACAGCCTCAACAGTGGCCAGGAGGTAGGAAGGATGTGGCAACAGAGCTGAGATTCTGCTCTGGCTTTCTTGCTCATTTAGTTACCAGGTAATTCCAGTAAAAAATAGTGTGATTAAGGTCTCCCAGCTGGTGGACTGTGCTGGAGCTGCAGGACCAGGTATGGTCCTTTGGGAGCACCCAGACTACTGAGGTCCCTTGGCTGTAAGAAGCTGAGTATGGGGGAAGACCTTTCTGGGTGGGTGAGGTACCAGCCATAGGGAAGGACTGAGGATTCACAGAATGTGTGGGTTGGAAGAGACCTTCAAGATCATCGAGTCCAACCTGTGCCCTAACACCTCAACTAGATCATGGCATCGAGTGCCATATCCAGTCTTTTTTTAAACACATCCAGGGACGGTGATTCTACCACCTCCCCAGGCAGTCCATTCCAATACTTTATCACCCTTTCTGTAAAAAACTTTTTCCTAATATCCAACCTATATTTCCCTTGACACAGCTTGAGGCTGTGTCCTCTTGTTCTGTCAGTTGCTGCCTGGTGAAAGAGGTCAACCCCCACCTGACTACAGCCACCTTTCAGGAAGTTGTAGAGAGCGATAGGGTCACCTCTAAGTCTCCTCTTTTCCAGGCTAAACAACCCCAGCTCCCTCAGCCGTTCCTCATAGGGCTTGTGTTCCAAGCCCCTCACCAGCCTCGTTGCCCTCCTCTGGACTCGCTCAAGCATCTCAATGTCCTTCCTAAACTGAGGGGCCCAGAACTGGACACAGCACTCA
>WEIT01034520.1:83658-106247 GCA_013389985.1 Dryoscopus gambensis
GAGCAGCTGGGGCTGTGGAGTGAGAACTCTGCAAAGAAATAAGCCTCTTCCCCCCCCCCCCCCCCCGCCCCTCGCCCCACTCCTTGTTTTTCTTACAGCCACTGAAGTGGGTGAGGCTTTAGGAAATAGAGCAGAGGTGTAGAGATCATTCCCTTGATGACAGTCAGATGGTCCAAAGAGGTGTGACTGCTGGCAGATACCAAATGTATGCTTTTTCTGATCTGAACCAGCAAGAAACAAAAAGTTTACTTGCTCTCTTCTGCATTTCAAGCCTCATCTAAGCAAGGAAACTTTTCCTTCTTGATTTGCATTTTATGTGGGTGTTTTTCTTGGTCATACTGTCGTACTCTGGAATTTGGTAAACTTAAGTAAAAGAGAAGTAATACAGCAAGTCTCAAGAAAGTATTTCCTATGGAATCTCGAATCCACTGAAAGAGAGATTTGTTAATCTTTCTTTTGTTGTTTTGATTCAGTAGCAAAACTTGATTTCAGTGGGTTGCTGGCCTTTCTTAATTGCTCCTTACCCATCTTGCAGTGATATCCAGGAGGCCCAGCTACCAGCCATAACTTTATGATGGTGCCAGGCACTTGGCACCTACAGGACAAAAAAAATGAGCATACATTTAAGGACATTCACATTTAGCCTTCCCAGTTTGGTGTTTTTACTAATAGCCAAGGGGAAATGCTGCTTATCAGCTGACCTCTGAGTGTGGGCTGTTCTACTTTCCCTCCAAAAGAGTGTGGAAAAACTGAAGTAGGTCCAAGGATGCATCTTTACTGATATTGGTATCTCTGCAGATGCTGCTGAACTGCATCAATGGATTTGGGCAATTCCTGTTACCATAAAGAAATGTAAGCAGAATTTTGCTTGTGAGTTTGAACAACTTCTTTTTCTTTTTTCCCTTTTACAACTGTTGATGAACTTCTTGCTTCTCAGGCACAGTCTTTACGTGTGATTGGCTAATGTATTTTTCCTGTAACTTGTCACAGGAAACCTTAGGAATATAAATAGTCTAGACTGTTTCTGAGTTCAATAACTTGTTTGTGTGCAAAGCATGCAAAATATGGGAAATTTCAGAACAGATTTGAAAAAAACTGGATTTTTCATCATCTGCATTGTCAAACAGGGTTAAAACATTGCAGTGACTAAAACCTTGTGTGTCAAAATAACTTTTCAAAAAGCAGAATCTTAACTCTTCAGAGATTTGACACAGCTCTGTCACAGGATAACCCTCTCTTCACTGAGTGTAGCTTTCACTTTGGGCCGTGTCCAGTTGACCAAGACAGTTTTTGTGAGAAGCTTTATGAGGCTTGAGTTCTTGTAAAATGTAATGTTACAGCAGAAAATTGATTTTAAAATCAGAGACTGTGCAATTTGATAAATAGCTGTCCATACATTAAACATTTGTAAGTTTCTATTAATAGTATTTTTAAAATATTCTTAATGTGCATCTCATGGTGAGAACAAAATTGTAGAATTTTGTACAGAACATAAAAGTCTCTCTGCATCTGCTAAGGTAATTTGATGGTCAATAAATGCACTATGCACCTCTTGTCCTTGTGGAGAGTGTGAACCTAGTGCACACACACTTCTGCAAAGATATTGCTTGTCTTGAGTTCCTCCAGTGATGCTGCACAGCTGACTTTTGTGGACCTGTGAGTGCTTAGCCTTGACCTGTATGAGTTGCCTCATTGATTTCACAGGGTAAATCAGTGTTGAAAAATTTAGATATAGGCAAAAACCTCTGCACCAGAGCCTAAGGAAAGGGGAGACTGAGGGGAATGCTGGTAATTTATTTCAACAGTACTGCTCAGTTGTCACCCAGTTGCTTTTCACTCTTGGGATCCTTCCCTTGCTTCCCAATAACTTCTGGGTGCACTGATAATTTCAAGAATAGCCACAAAGCTGTTGGGCAATTCAGGATCTTTTCTTTGGTGCTGGGGTGCACCCAAGGTGCTGATGCTAGTCACCTCTGTTCCCTGGGCCAGGCAGTGATTGGTGACATCTACTGCTAAAGGCAGGGAGGAGAGGCCTTTCTGCAGTTGTGGAGGAGTGCTTATTCTGCTGGATTTTATTAATCAAAGCAGATTCTGTCCAGGGTGAAAGCGGAAACACCCTTCCTCCTCTTCAGCACATGCTGTGGGAGGCTTCCAGCCCACAGAAAGTCAGGCTCTCTACTATGCCTTGCCTGTGAAAGGCAGGGGCCCCTGTAGCACAAAACCCCCCTCCTGGATGGTGAAGCATTGTTCACCAAGCCAAAATCAGAAAGGGAAGAAGGAATCACTTACATCCACCACAAATCCTCTGGTAGTGCTCATAACTTGAGCTGAAAGCATAGTCCAGTGCCCTGGCAGGCGATGAAGAGGTGAAGGTTTAGGGGAGACGGTGCGCTGCTGGGGAGCTCCACCCTGTCACTGCAACTTCTGCCCATCCCTTTCTTCTTGATTTTACTTGTTGACCCCAATCTGGAACCTCCTGGTGGACACCACAGGCTGGTTTTGGCATAGGCAGATCCCCACGTTTTACAATGGCACTGCATTCCACTTTTGATTGCTTTTGTGCAGCCCAGAGTCCCCTTTTCTCCCATTATTCCTCTCTCTGCCTTTTTAAAATTGATATTCCAACTGTGTGATTAAATATGGACATGGCTTATTAAAACAATGCTGCTTGCTGTCAGGAGGCTTGCATTAGAATTAGGGAAGGAGGGCTGTAATTTTTTTCCTAGTGTAAAGAAAATGGGGCTAAGGGATAGGGTAGAGATTAAGTAAAGGAAAAGGATGACAGGTGGTATATATCCAGCAATGACTTCTCCTCTTCAAAGGCAGGGTATTTTCTAGGTGCTTACATTTGCCCACACAATTTGGGGGATTAGCACAAATTGCGACCTAATGATGCAATGAAGCGTTTCAAGTTGCTGTTTTCCTCGTGGGCAGTTTGTGCTGTAGCCCTTAGGTATGCTCCAGGCTAAGACACTGTCAGGTGGAGCAGAGGGTGATGGAGGGAAGCAAGAGCTCTCCTTTCTGCCTTGCCATCCTGCACACACAGTGTGTGCTCACAAGCAATTTGATTGCATTGGAATTTACCTTCTCATTTTTCTTGCCTCTGTTGTTAAAAACTCTGACAAGAAGGTGAGGATGACTGATGTTACTAACGCATGTTCACATGCCTTGGTGTTTTTTGGGATGCTGTATCTGAGAGGCCTTCTGCTTTAAGTTGATATGTGTCTTCTAGTGCCTTGCTCTTAAAGATATCTGTTGCATAATTGTACTGGAAAGACAGTTCTTGCTGAAGGGCTGGATTGTGGGAACTGGGATGTGCTTTAGGGAGTTTAGTGGGAGGGGATGTGTCAGCAGGCTGATAGAGCTGGCAGAGGATTATGATGCATACAGTGGCAAAAAGCCACCAAATATCTATTAGGACTGCAGCCTTCCTTCTATGGAAGGCCAAGCCTGCTCTGTAAGGAAAAATTCACACACCCACCAAGTAGGACCCCAGCAGAACTTCCTGCAGATATCCCAGGTTGGGGAATATAAGGCCTTTGTTTTAAAACACTTCTGTAGTAGTGAACAGATCTTCCACGTAGTTAACCTGGCTGTGGGCTTATGCTGATGCAAGTGCATAAAGCTTGACCCAGTAAGTAAATGCCTGTGTGTGTGTAAATCCATGATGAAATGCAAGATATTCAGGTTTCTTTTCTTTTTTTTCTTTCTGTCTTTTTTTTTTTTCCTTTCTTTTTTTCCCCCACAGCAATCTAATACAGGAGTCCTCTGGTCCAATACACCTCCCTTGCAGTAGCCTGTAACTCTAATGAAACTAATCACTATGCAAAGACTTGTACTGGTGCATAGAAGTGCATGCAACTTACTGCACTAGGCTGAGTTGTTTTGATTAGACTTTAAAACCAATTCTATATTTTGGTTTTTTTTTTCATGAGGGGCTTACTTCAGAGTCACTAGAGCAATTCCGAATGTATTTAAAGATACTAGTCAAGACCTCTATTCAAACTGATTTCTTGGGAAAGAGATGGTGATTGAAGCTGATTACAGATTGGTAAACAGTAACTTTTTAAAGGATTATTTCTTTTTGAACTGAAACTTTTAATACAAACTAGGCTTCTGTTTCTTGATAATGGCACCTCTCCTTTCAGCTGTGTTTTCCTTGCCCTTTTTCTGCAGGGAAAGCATGTTGTGAGGAAGAGAAATTTATATAAGGTGAGTTGAAAATAATGTAGGCTTCTAATAATAGCTTGAAAAACTGCAGAAATTTTCATGACACTTGAGACAAAATATTTGTTTTTCACTTATCAATCTTTAGTGCCTTGCCTTGTTGGTCTCTGCTGTTGGCATTGCAGAAGCAGAGAGCTTTCATCACTTATGCTGAAAGTTTTAGGAAAAGTGTCCTGTTGTGGAGCTGGATACCATGGAGATAAAAATGCAAGTGTGTAGCCCATCTTAGTGCTTTGGATTGTGAAGGAATGGCAACAGATCTAGTACTGGTGTCAGAAAGAAGGCTTCCAAGTGGCAAAGGGAGAGGTGTTCCTTAGGCAAAGATGATTTATTCTCCTCTTGAAGATTTTGTAGACTGAACAGATGCTTCCTGAGGAAGCACAGGTCTGAGTTCAGGTCACTTGATGCTTTGTATATTTTAGAAACCTAACAGCCTAAATGTAAGGTTTTAAAAGACAGAAGGCCCGTATGTAGTTTGTATATACAGATATATCTCGTAATTTGACGTCTTTACCATTGAGCTGGTCCTGTGATGCTTCCAGTGGAATGAAATGCAGACACTGATAAGGCTGTGATTATTTTTAACAGCAGTGCAGTGGGAAGGAGCGGCTGCTTGGATGCGGTGACAGAATCGAAGCCAGCTGTAGCAGTGAAAGTCTCATAGGGTTAACCACAAAGTCTGCCTGCAGCTGCTGCAGCTCAATACCCAGCATTCACATGCGGCCTCACCAAACTGCCTTGTGACATTTTTGATTCATGTCAGGGACAGAGTACCATTGTTGGGGGGGAAAATAACTGTTTTATAAAATGTTCTGCAGGCTTTCAGTCATTTCAGTCTCTATTCTTTCCTCTGTGCCACTCTCTAGGTTCGGAAAAAGTTCTTCTCGCTTTGCTATTCCGCTCACTGCTTTAAAAAGTGTTTCTGGCTTGATTTCTTTTATTACAGAGCAAGAGCTGCTCCTTAATGCTCAGGAAGAGGCTAACAGTGGGCCCTATTCTGCCTTTGTCATGTTGCTGTGACCTTTAGGGTTTGAGGTACCTGTGCCTCTTGATGGTGTGACTAACAGGAGAAGCAACAGCAGGCTTTTGCCAGCAGGAAGGATACTGGGGTTCAGAGGGAAGGGCCTCCCCTTTTGTAGCAGGCAACTGGGAAGGATTTCTTGAGTGATTACTCTTTGCTGTAAGAACAGGGCTGCCTGCTGCAGGTCTGCTGTCAGACCATCAGCTTGATTGCTCTGATCACGCCATTGCAGTGGGCTCTGGGGATGGAGGCTCTGCTCCTTTATGCTTTTCAGTGCAGAGATAAAAAGCCTCTTTGTTTTCCAGATTTATGGAAAAGTTTTAAATTGTTTTTCGTTCATTGCCCTGGGTAACCCCATACTGTGCTGCTAGTTGGAGCTCCAGGGCTGAACACCTAGGGCTGGCTGGGACAATGGGACAGTATGAAAAGGGCCTTTCCTATTCTCATTCCTCCGAAGGAAGTGCTACTGAAGGGCCTGAATGCATTTTCACAGCTTTTTTTTTTTTTTTTAATGCCTCATTTGCTTCAAGCACGTACAAGTACAGGGATTTGCAGTTTGAGAAAATAAATTAAATTAGTGCTGTTTATTTTTTTGTATTATTTCACCTTTTTTCTAAAGGATTCATTCCCCCCATGTGTGTTACAGCAGATGCTCCAACGGGGATAGCTTGAAAAAATGTCCTAGTGAAAGGTTAGCTTGTTTTTTCAGGTTTTTTTGTTTAAAAAAAACCAAAACCAATCAAACAAACAACCCCCCCCAACAACAAAAACCAAAACAACACAAAAAACCCCCAAACAAACAAACAAAAAAGGTTGGGCCAAGGTGACCCTGAGTACAGTTTCTCTGAAGCCAAGGTGTGCTGTTAACAGGCAGGATCATTTGATCCCTTGATTCTGCCTGTTGAGGATTCCAGGCAGAAAGATTTCCAGAGAAAGACCATGATACTGGGTCCAGATTCTCCTGACACAGCAAATGCAGCTCTATTTCAGGCCTGATTTGAGCATGGAATTCAGACTTTCTTTCAGCAGAGATCTAACTTGTGGCACTCGGTTGTAACAGACTGCAGCACAAGCCACTCAGGGCACAGGTAATGGCCAGCTCTTTATTTTCTGTTCTGGAAGCCTCAGATGGTGGAGAAATTACTGAGCACTCTGCAACATGCAGATGGACAGAGCAGCCTGGGTGGGGTGTGAGGGTCTGAGCTCGGTGGGCTTGTGCTCCTCCATCCCTCTGCCTGAATAATGAGCCCTCCTGGGACAAATAGCCCTGGGGAAGTCACTAGTCTGGACCGCTGATCTGCGTACAGCACTTGGGAGCCTGAGGTGGTGATGGGTGCCCACGTGCTGTGTTCCTCTGGTGCTCCTGGTTACACAGTATCCAGGTCAGCTCCTCAGAGAGCCGGTTCAGGGCCAAAAAAGCTTATTAACTCCGGCTCTGTGCTGTTTGAAACAGTCTAAAGTGCTCCAGGACTAGGAGGAGCAGGATAGCAGTGTACGTGGAGCATTGCACCCATATGGAGCTGGCCTGGAAGTCTCTGCATCCTGCCAGACTTCATCCACAACCTGGATAAAGCACCTGCAGGTAATTGGGAGCTGGCTGTGCCTGACCGGAGGGCAGTGTCAGGTTAATTAGACATCTGCAGGCTGTTCTTAAAGCCTTTTCCTTTTTCCTTGGCAGTCCCAAAATGGAGAACTGTTTAATATAAAAGAAAAAAAAAAAAAGGCTTTCCCCCCAGATTGGCATAGAACACTATTTTTACTTAATTGAAGACTGGTGTGGACTGATTTAATCTCTTAATAATTTCTTTCTCTCAGGTACTAAAACCTGTGGCTCAGCATGGATTTTCTGATTTTCCTGTTCTTTGGTTTGCTTTCCATATTTTGCATTCAGTATTTTCTTCCCTGATTCTTAATGTGCTTAGCCTGTTAAGACGAATATAAGATCTTTATAGTAGCATCTGAGATCATAATCTGTCTATATCAAAGGCCAGAATTATTCCCTGTTGTTTGTAAAGGAATTATTTAATAAGTAATCCTTGTAAGTGTCAACATTACACATGAGATGACATAACACTTGGGGAAAGTAAGGACTAAGCCAATATTCCCACACCAGCTTCAAAGCTAAATATGCTTTCACATACAGATGCTTCCTATTTCTCATCTGTGGCTTCTATTTCCTCCTAATTGGAGTTGACACTGGAAGAACCAGTTCTCCTTTTCCTCCTCCTGGATGTTTTGATTGGAATGTTAATACCGTCCTCCTTCATTACCAAGGTCTGTGGAGTGGTGTGCCACGTGGTTTAAGGTATAGGATTGGTTTTCCCGTGGCAGCTTAGCAGGCTGCAATGTCAGAAGTGCTAATTCACAGCTGGCTACTTGCTGCACAGCAGTCTGAGACCTCGTGTGCCTGCACTTTTGGGAGCAATTGAAATCTGGACACAGGTTTTGCCTTTCTGGCCTATCCCGCCCAAAAGCAAACTTTGCATTGAATGAGCTCAGAGAGAATCAGGCTGTTCTGCAAGTAAAATAGTGAAATCATGAATGCTGAAAACGCACACACAGAGTTTCTCCTTCAGAGTGTTTCTACAGGTTGAAAACACCAATCTCTGCAAAAATCTGAGTGTTGGCCCCTGGGTGGCAACTAACTCCTCCAAGACTAGAGAAGCCTTCTGTTTCCTGCAAAACCCCTCCCCATTCTTGCCTCGTGCATCCCTCCCAGACAAATTCAAGCTCCCAAGAAAAATTAATAAATTTCTGTGGCACAAATTCAAAACATCAAAATGTCATGGAGAGTTAATCCTTTCTCTTAGTGAGGCAAGTCTGATCAAAACATCCTTAATCTTTGCCTTACCAAAGCAACCTCTGAGGTGAGGCAGTAAGGAAAAGGGGAAAAACCAGGGAAATGCTTTGTGCCAGTGTAGATGCTCCTGTCCCAGCTGGGGGTTTGCAGGTCCCAGGGTGCCTGCGTGCTCCTTGGGAGTTGTGTAGCTGCCAGGAAACTGTAGTGATTTCTTGAGAGCTTGCAAACGTGCATTATCTTTTCTCTGAAATCACTGTGAAGGGATTTTTAAACCACTGGCTGCCAAACGCATTTATCCCAAGGGTGAAGATTTGCGATTTCCCCGCAAAGACACGTCTTGCAATCCATTAGGATTGGGTGTGAAGCCACCCATGGCGCTGCCGAGTCCCAGGCTGCAAGCAGGGATGCCTGCACCCTGGGCCCTGCTGAGCCCGAATGCTTGGTGTTTGGCGTGGAGCTTTCCTTGCCCACAGGCTCCCTGTCTGGTGAAGGCAGCTTTTCATCTCCTTGCAAAAGTATTGCCCAAATGCAAATCCTCAGAGCTCATCACTGCACCCAGCTCAGAAAACGAGTGTCCACTACTGCAGGCTGTTGGGGTATTTGCAGGTCTTTTGGGTCAAGGTCTCCCTTGCCTTGTGCTGTGCTTGCACAATCAATGTGGCTGAGACTTTGCTGTCATGTGGCACTGCAGAAACCCTAAAAAAGTAACAATGCCTGAATCCAGGGGGGCTATGGACAGCTTTCCCCTACAAGAGTATGGAATGTTATACTGATGCAGGGATCCCTGCTGCCCCAGGGCTGACTTGCCAAATATGAAACCCTGCCTTGTTCCTTGTACTTATTTTCAAGATCTCTTTGGCTCTGCTGTCAGCATCTGTCTCAGGGCATATCCAGGTGCCATAAAGCCTAGACAGTAATGGGGCTGTTTTGTGATGTCCCTGCACAAGTAATAATTCTATGAAATCTTAGCACCCACACAAAAGAGGAGGTTTATTGTTATTGTGCTTTGAAGACAAACTGGTGGAAAACAGAGATCCAGTATGGACCTCTGGAGAGGTGTAGAGGATCCTGAGGATCACTTGCATGGTGTCTGTCCTGTTTTCCACATAAGAGGTTCAGAGGTGCCTTGGGGCCTCTCATGACCAGGCTCTTCTTGACCTTACATGAGCTGAGGGAAGTGCCTTCGACATTGGTTTACCTGGAAAGCCTGGCTTTGTCCTGGGCCCTCCATGTCCTTGCAGCTATCCTGAATGAATCCGTCCTGTCTCCTGGCAGATGTTAGGTGGGTATTATAGGCCAAGGTGTCTCACAGGGTCAGGACTTTGTTGGCATAATAAGAGAACAACAGTTGTCTTGAGACAAAGCTGTTCTTTAGCTTTTTAAATTTATTTTTTTACTTTTGTCACTGGATTCATGGGCTCTTTACCTTTTTTTTTTTTAGAACCTTTGATGCAAAGAATATTGTGGCAAAATGGTTGTTTTAAGTGTTCATTTTAGCTAGAGTGGGCTAATTTTTGGCATTATTATTTAGGTTGCAGACTTGTAAAATGGCTATTTTTAGAAAGTAGTGAGGAATCCTACACACATCATGGTGCCTTCTCTCAATTTCTTGCTAAAGTTGAATGATTTTTACTTTGGTGGAAATGCGGGACAGACAGCCAGCACAGGCATAGGGGGCTGTATGCAATCTTTCTTCACATCCCCAAGCTTAATCTGAAACTGTGTGAAGTCTCCTGTGGTCCAGACCTGTGCTTCCCTCTAATAGACACTGTGGTGCTAATTACACAAAGGACAAATGGTCCCCAGGGACCAAGGTGACGCCATCAAAATAATTTCCAGCATTGATCTAAGTATACTTTTTAGAGGGAAAATACAATGGCATTATCCCAGAAACCTGGGGACAGATACCATCTTCCAACACGTTTACATGCTAGCTTGGTGTGTCTATAGCACTACTGCAATATGAATATGCCAACTGCCTCTTCCAAATTTCCCGCCTGTTTCTGTTTTCACAATGTCCTTTCTGGAAATCTATGCAAAATATCATTAATTTATATTAAGCTTTTTGCCTTGTCTTTAATTCTTGAGTTCTCAACAGTAGTTTCCTAGAAAAGTGATACTCTCCTTATCTATTTGTTAATTCCTACCATGTATCACAAGGCATTCCTGCAAATTCCCATCAGCCGTGACAAACTTATCTTGTAGACCTATGTAGTGAGTTTGATGGCTTTACAGACCTGTTTGTTTTGTTCTGAACTAAATTAATAGCACTGTGATGGCCCCACTCTAGCACTGAACTTCTAAACCTCTCCTAATATACTAATCAGCATGTCAGTAGAATATTTTTTCTGGATAGAGACAAGCCTGGTGAAACGGATTAGACATTCACATGGCATTGCATAATTCAAAGAGCAGGCATGGTGCATATGATTTGCATTAATAGCCTCTACTGCAGCAGCTTCTCACAGGTCTCTCTCATTAGATCATATGTGGAGGCTTCCAGACTGTCAATCAATTACAGTAATTTCCTTTTCCATATTTATTCCATCACAATCATTGACAGTTACCATTAAGTGACATTAATACAATACAATACCACCTTGCATTTTCCAGTGCTCCTTTTACAGGGTCCCTACCACATATAAGGCTGAGAGGCTTCATTATATATGGAAAAGGTGTTTGCTCTCCCTAGCTCAGCAAAGCGTGGCTCCCCTGTGATGGGGAGGAGGAGGGAGCACCTTGTGCCACGGTGTCTGGCAAGCCCTCTGGGCTGCTCAGGAGTGGGGTCTGCTGGCTTGGGATGGAGGTGGCTCCTGCCCAATGGTGAACATGGGGTGCCATGAGAGGTTGGCAGACTCGGTCAGGATAGAACAAAACCTGGCTGCAGCAGGTCAGTGCAGCTTATGTGGCATGTTCAGGTGCCTTAGCACGGACACTTTAGTATGGCTGTGGTTACAGACACCTTATCTTGTTTGATGCCCTTGGACCTTCCTGGTGGGCTACCATGAACCGAATTTTTGTATGTAGCACCTAACAACTAGGCATTCTTGTTAGAGAAACCAGAGCTCTTTTCTTCCTTCCAGCCCTGCCCTTCCTGTCTCACTGACTGCTTAAAACCTCCTGTCCTGCCCTAGGTAAGCACGATTCAGAATTACTGAATCCCAGTAGCAATAGCATCCTCTATTGAATAAGCACAGGCCCAGCAGCACCAGAGCAGGGCAATCTTCATGCACTTCACAAAACCCAAAGGGTTGGTGTGGCCATGCTGTACTAATGATCTGGTGGCAGCTGAAGGGGGCTCCTCCTGGCTCTTGCTCTGCAAAATGTTACAGCACCTGTGGTGAAAACTGAGACCGGTGGTCTCAGCCCTACTGTTTGAGATCCATCTTCTGGGGGTCACCTTGAAATTACTCTGAGGGGACAAACAGGGGGTGTGAAATCTGTTGGCAAATGTTATCTGAGAAATACGTGTGTTACTTCAGGAAACACTGCATAGTGGGTCAGCTGGAGCACGGCATGTGCTTCTGGCCTTTGCTAGCTTTTGTTAGCTGTTGTTTGCCAAGACCTTTCCTGTGGAGTTAGAAAGGCTTTTAGCCATACTGCTCAAGTTTTCTTATGTTCTCTCATTCCTTAGATCCCTGATGTCCTACCCAAACATTTAGAGGCTTAATCTTAAGTTTAGAAGGTGATCTTTGGGCTGGGTGGGAAAAGAAACATATCTTTTGCAGACCAGGAAAAAATGAATTGGTTCTGTATCCCCTACGGAGTCTGCAACATCCCCCCTCAGTCAGTTTCCCCACACTGTACTAAAAATGCTGTCTGAAGAATGCATTGAGCTCCTTTTTCATTTTTGCTGCCTTTGTGCTAGGGACTGCTTCTGCCCCTTTTCAGTCTTGAGGTGCTTTTCCCAGCTCGCTGAGCTGACATGATGAGATTCTTTCACCACTCATCAGTAAACACTTCATCAGCAATTCTGCACATGCCCAAGGGTTTTTCCTCTCTTTTCTTTGCTGAATTTTCTGGTGCTTCTTTCTTCTTCATCTCTCCTGCTAGGATGGACAATTTTCCACTTATCCCCATCTCCTTCCTCTTTGATACATGTCAGAGACTAAGCAGGATCAGTTGCCACTGTGTCCCCATTCAAGACCCTCCTAAAGCTATTGCTGCCAAATATGCTGGATGTCTTCTTTCTCACTGTGCTCCACTTCCATCCTTGTCATTCATGGGTAACAGTTCAATGATCTTTCCCCTTCTCTGTCCACTGAACTCATTTAAAATCCAAACAGTTTCTGGCTGTCAGCTCTCCTGTTTGTGACTTCCACTCTGTTTACTTCTCTCTTCAAAATCTTTCCTGTCACCTCTCATCTTCAGAATTGTCAGTGCCTAAGACATTCATTTCATTGCCCCTCTTTTGTTCTCATCCATGGCTTCTTATTCCTGTCCACAAGTTTGCAATTGAGAGGGTCCCCGCAGTTTATTGTGCTGCCATCATATTATTTTAGCTAGGCTTGTTGCTTAAGCTTTCCCCAGGACTGGAGTAGTCTTGGCTTCTGGTATTCACTGCTCAGGCTGTACCTCAAAGATCTGCTTTGTTGCTCTATAATCAGTTCTGTAAGCTGCATGAATTTCACATAGTGCCTTTCCATGGTTTTAGGGTCCAGAGTCTTGCTCCCAATTATACGCAAGTTTCTCTCTAGATAGGGATGGCCTGAAATCTGAATTTCCCTTACGTTTCAGTTGTTACATCTAGATTTTATGATTCTGGCTTACATAAGCATGTGCTAGGCGTGAACTTTGGATGCACTGCCAGACTGTCCCCAAAGGTTTGAGTGGCAATCATATTACAGTTCTTGCTTTAGCCCAAGCTGCTTTTCCCCCAAGACAGATAATGTTCTCAACTTGAGTGCTGGTTAAATAATACTTAGGCATCTATTCAAATGTGAGTTGTTACAGCTAGCAAATTATATACTTGGGAGTTTTGAGCACTTTCCATTAAATTTTAGTAAGTTACCTTTGATAACTAGTTGTAGTTAATGGTGTGCATTTTTTTTCTCATTATGCAATTATTTGAGAATTTGTCAGTGTGTGTTCAAAATGCAATCAGCATAATATTTTTTTTCTTTATAGGATGGATCATATTGCTTTCTGACATTTATTGTTTCAAGAAATGTTTCTGTGAAAGCCAGTATTTGTACCAGAATTGTGTACTTGTCTACTGAAGAAATAAGGCAGCATTTTGCGTAATTCTGATCATTTAATGTAGATATAAATAGGTCAAGCTCAATGCCTTCAAAGTGATTTTGGAATAAAAACAGATGAATCTTTAAATGCTAAACTAAGTATTGGAATAATAACTAGGACTACTGTGTATTCTGTGAGTTGAAAAATACTCAAGCTCTGTCCTAAGAATTATTTCTTCCCTTTCAATTATAATTTTATGATGAATTTTTGTCTATTGTTCACTGAAAAATTATATTCACTGGAATTACTACACTTCCATTTACACAGGACTGGAGTGTATTGCTTTAGTGGAATACGTCTCTATGGGCCAGCAATATAAAAGATGTGAAGGACTTCCCGTGTGGCTGACGATCTGGAGGGAAGAGCCACAGAAGATACTGCAGCCCTCTGTACAGTTTAGGTGACCTTCTTTAAGGTCTGCTGAAGAAAAGTGCTAAAATACTCTATTAAGGGTTGGAAGTTGTTATTGCAATTATATGCTTTTGCCAAGCTTGATCTAATGATGCTGCAGCCAGGGGCAGATTTGTGTTGCTCAACGGAAGAGACACACAAAACAGCCAACAGTTAACTGCTGTGCCACCCCCTGAAAGCAGAATTATCCTGAACACCTTTAAATGGTGTGGGGAATGCGTGCACTTGAGTGAAGTCCCATAGGATGACAACAGGGAGTGGGATAGGATGACAACAGGGAGTGGGATGCATGGAGTAGTCGGGTAGGAGCTTTCACGTCCTCTTGGAGCAATTGTGTAATGAGATACATGGGACGGCTCAGCGATTTGTTAATGACTCGAGTGCTGCTTCAGGAGAACATTTGTGTAAGCTGTGGAACAATGCGTAGTATTTGTGTGTGATTAATGAGAATTTGTCATCTGAAATACAGTCAGCACAGCGCCTTCGTAGCTGTGTGCCTCAAACTCTCAGACCCAACCCACGGTGGAATATTAGAGGAATTACTCAGCAGATTACTTCCATGTTGTTTTTGTCAGCTTATTCACCCCGACACCCATTTGATAAAAGGAAGGGGGTGTGAGGGTTTGTGTTATGCGTTTTTGTTGGCATCTAACTTGTGGCTCTTCGAAAGGTCATGGGTACTTGAAGCTGTTTCAGACTGGTCAGACCACAGCTATTAGTCATGGAGCATTATTCACCCAGTCCCTTTCTTTCTTTCCTCTTCCCTGTGCTTTTAGCTGAAGGAGTGATCTTTGGAAAGGAAACAATAGCTGAAGGAAACTTTTTTTTTTGCCCGGATGTTAAGTTTTTCCACCGGAATTTAATTGAAATTATTGGCACGCTGTTGGCTACAGGATGACCTGACCTCCCCCGTGACAGTTCATCAGAGCTGAGTGCAGGAGCCGTCTTAGTAATTTTGTCCACTTGTTTCCTGTCATGTCAAGTGCAGTGGTTTTGCTGTACCCCTGTCCTTACTAGGAGACTTTCCAGGGTTTAAATGGTTTTCTGTTACAGGCTGCTTGTTTGTGAGAATTAAGCACCATTCCTCAAAGTTTCTCTTTCAGTTACTTCTTGGATAACATAGGTTTTGGTCTTGTTGTTGTTGGTTTTGTTTTGTGTGGGTTTTTTTCTTAATTTTTTTTTAATAAATAACTGTTTCTGATAAAAAACTTGTTTTTTTGATAAATAAGTGAATAGCTGGCATGCTTCCCTGGATGAAGACCCCAACTGATACTTGCTAGTGTGACATACCTACTTTTTGTACATGCCAGCTGGCAGAGGTTTATGCTGTTAGCTGTTCATATTGCAGTGGACCTTAGTGAATCTACCCGTCTTGAGCCTCTGCTTGTCTTGGTTCTAAATGGATACTGAAAAGTGTTCCTTGCCCCAAAAGGAAGTCTGTGATAGACAGCTGAGTGAAAATGAGAAGTGTCAAAAAAGCCAGGATATTTTAGGAAAGTAGTGAGTAATTCTTAGTCAATCAGCAGCTGTAATGCTTATATAAGCCATTTGCTACCTGAGTGTGAAGACTGGCAAAAAATACGAAAGGATGCTTTCTCCAGTGGAAACAAATGGAAACTATTTTATTTTATATACTATTATGGTCCGAGATGCAATGGTAGAACTGTGACTTGTATGTTTTTGGACTATGCCTCAAAAAAAAAAAGCAAGCCATACTTCTGCTCAGGTGATGAACAGAAAGACAATAGAATGGATATAAATTCATGCTAGATCAACGTTTTGTTTAGGTTGGCATCTAAATTTTAAATATGTAGAATCCAGAGCTTATCTGAGTAATTTCTTAGTATTTATTTTTATGTGCCCATGAACAGTAACCTATAAATCACAGACCATCCAGCAGCAAATAGGTACTGTGATCTGATCAGATCTTGATGTACAGAATGGCTCCAATAACATAATGCAGTTATATAAACTGAAGTTTTAAAGAGTTTCCAAATCAGTTCATGTTTTCATGGAGAGTTCTAGTTTTGTTGTTTTCACAGGAGGACTATTTTGTTGTTGACATATTTTTGGGAGGCGTGGGGGAGCCTGTGTTTTCAGTATCTGGGTAAGTAAGAGTGCAGAACACTTGCTTTCTGCATAGAGTTTCAATGTGCTGTTAAAATATCACCTGCTGGAAAATCAGAGCTTTCCCTGGAGGAGTCAGGCTGTGGCTGGAGACCAGCATGCCCCAAGTCTTGTCCACAGATTGGGTCCCAGCCAGGTGCTGCCTCCACTGTTCACTCCAGCCACCCACAGCAGAGAGGATCTTGGCTGGGGATGTAGCCCTTAGGGAAATTCAAGGGATGTGAAAAGCTGTTGATGATGGATCCTAAAGGAGCATTTTTATTCCTTAGGTATCTTCTACTCTTTTTACTTTTCTTGGTGGTCATACGTCTCGATGTGCTGGTGAAGTTTTGCAGAAGGGCCTGAGACTTGAACTTTAGTAAAGTTTAAGGTACTCGTGTTTCAGGATTTGCATTACTTTGTTTCCCTCAATGTAGTCTCTACTGACTTCACCATAAAGTAAATAATTCCAGTAGTAGCATTGTTGCTGGGATGGATGGTGGACCATAAATGAGTGAGGTTTGTATCGAGGGAGGGCTGTGATTCTTGCAGGTGAAGGCTATGTCACTGTTCAGATGCCTGGGTGTGCTCTGGAGCCCATGGGCACTTCTCTGGGCATGGAAGAGACAGAGCAAACTTCTAGGAGGAAGAGGGCAAAGCCCACTCCAGCTTTAGCTACCACAATTCATAGACTCATAGAATCATTTTGATCAGAAAGGACCTCAAAGATCATTGAGTCCAAATGTTAGCCCAGCACTGTCTACCACTAAACCATGTCCCTAACCACCATATCTACACATCTCTTAAATACGTCCAGGGATGGTCATTCTGGGCAGCCTGTTCCAGTGCTTGATAACCCTTTTGGTGAAGAAATCATCCCTAATAGCCAGTCTAAACTTTCCCTGGAATTCCCATTTTTCTGATTGGAGGGGTGGTTAAAAGTGTTGTTTGTCAGACATGGCATTCTGCAAGACATGTCTCCCTGCAATTCCCTCCTCACCTCTGAAGCCATATTTCATTCGGTTTTTATTAGGTGGTGACCCTGCTGGCAATCAGGTACAGTGAGGCTGGGGATGAATTTGTGGCACTTGAGCACACGGGGTACCTACTACCCCTAAACACCTCTCGGCTCAGATGGAGAATTGGGAGTGTTGCAGAAGGGTGCGTGTGCCCGGGACTCAGCAGTGCTCGCTGCCACAGGGACCCGGGCAGCAGCCCCTCCTCACCACGGAGTGTAAATTGTTCCCTGTGCAGCCAGAGGCTGAGTGCCCACCAGGGATGGGCTCCTCCCCGAAAGCTGCACCAGACCACAGCCTTCCCTACCCCTATGGCAAATAAATGATAGAAGGAGTAACAAAAGGAAAGTGTGGGTGTTTTAAAGCAGGCCTTCTGCCTGCCAGGAGGCAACAGGCATCTACTGCTCAGCCTGAGTGTCCTCCCACACCCAGGGGGATGGCTGCTCCATACTGAACTCTCCTTGTCCTCCCTCATGCAAAGCCTTTTAGCTGATCCCCAGCATCACATGCTCCTCTCCCCTTTTCCAGGCCCTTCATGGAAGGTCAAATGAGCTCCTGGTGGCAGACTTTGTCTGTTCTCCCAAAGAAGAGGCAACTTTCAAGGTGCCCGCAACCTCTCTTTTGGGGAGAGGGACAAAGCCTGGCAGCCCTGGCTCCCTCCATGGCTCGTCTTTGACATCCTGAAGTCCTGCACATCACGTTTTCTTGCTGGAAGCTTTGCCTCAATTAAGGCACAGTCAAAATTGACAGAAGGACCTTGTAGTGTCACCACCCACCCTTCTTATGGTGCTTTTTTGTGCCCACTTTCTCCAGCTCAGTGCATCATGGGGGCTCATATCCTTGACTACATTTCTGCCTTCTGTTTCTGCAGGGGTTAGTTGTCCTGGTGCTAGCTGATGCCTGAATTGCAAGTCTCAGCTACGTGGTCCTCTCTGTATTTCATACTGCTGGTGCTCTGTGCCACCATCTCATGTAAGTGCAGGTCACAAAATAACCTTGATTCTTGCTGGCTTGGTGGGTAGCAGATGTGCTGGCAGCATGGTGCGCTTGGCTGCAGAGAAGGGGCATGTTCTGGCTTTGCTTTCCTTGGAGAATGTCTCTTCCAGCTAGTCTCTCTCGTGATGTTAATGGCAGCCTAATATATGGGCAGATGCACAAGGATCGAGCAGTGGACAAGTGGGTGTCAGTCCACAAGGAATGGACATAAAGCAGAAGGACCAGGTGGAAAAATGGCAACCTGAGATGCACCAGATCTTGTGTAATTGAAAGGAATTACTTTTTAAAAATCATCTTTGGTTTAGGGAGTTTCCATTCCTCTCTTGGCTACAGACTTGCAGTTGTGTAATGCCAGCTTTGTATGCAATCATAAGTACATGCATAATTTTGATATTGTCTCCAGAATTATTAGAATCTCTGAAAGAAAAATTGCCAAAGGGGATTACAAAGATAAACCTCAAAAAGACATACAAATCACGTGATGGTTTAGAGCAAAACTCTTAAAACCTCACATGTTTCATTTAGCAAAGACTACCGAGGTATTTGATAGGAAGACCAAATTATCCAAAAGCAAGAAAAGAGAGATACTGCAAGCTACATTAGCTGACTGCCTCCTCACCACATCATGAGACTTGCTTGCTTCTTGGCCTCCTACAAGGTTTCAAAACCCAGTGGCATCTGTAAATCTGCTGTTTGCTTGTTATCTAGGTATCTGCATTTTTTCTTCTCTTGAACTTATGATAGATAGAGAATCATCATTCTATCTACAGGCAGGACCATACAGCCAGGTGTTATCTGAACTTTGGATGCAGATACCTGCCAAGCACCTGAGTCCTGATTTGCAGCAACTCGCATTGCACCTCTACAGAGAATCTTCCCACAGTGCCAAATTGGAAAGTATGGATTTGGAGATGGAAATTCAAATGAACTGTTTCAAAGGGTGTGCCAGGCTCCTTTCACTCAGAGCTGTAAGAAGAGAGAAATGTAACTCAAAAGAGATGAAGGGTAAAGCAGTCCTCATTTTAGCTTACCTTTACTCTCTCAGCATGTTAATAATTGGTGAGTCCTGGCAGAAAATATTTTCCTTGACTTATGGATAGTATCCATAAAATACTCACAGATGTAGCAAGCAGCTGCATTGTGATGCTGTTCTTAGAAAATGATGTAATGCAGCAATAATCACTTCTGAACCATTACTGATTTATGAATTGAGAATGTTTGCAAATTATGGGTAAACTTAGCTAGCTCAAATGAAATGCATGTCAGCTTGGCCAGGTGATAATTCTGGGACTGTTGGCTGGTGCTTCAGTTAGCGGTTTTGCTTGATTGGCATGGTCTTTTTCAGTGGCTTTTCAGAAACAGTTCCATTTTGGTGGGCTTTAGTGGAGGGAATAGGGAAGGAAAGGTAAAATGTTGACAGCTCTGGTGTGTTCTGCTGGCAGTGTTGGGAGCTGTTGGTAGAAGAATGACTTGACTCCAGGAATCCTTTGTTTTAGACATGTTTCAGCTGTTGGGGCTTTTAAAGAATGAGGGAGTACATTAAGAGAGAAAATACATGGGATCCACAAAACCAGGGTGCTAGTTCTGAAAAGAGTCCTTTCTTCTCTGCATTAATATTTGCTGTGTGGTCCAAGATTCCCCCCCTGTCCCCCACTTCCCCAGGCTTCTGTTAATTGCCTGATATAACTGGAGGGCCATGGGCAGTTTGGAGCAGGAAGTTGGTAGGATCCAGTTTTAAATTCATGCTTTCAGTGAGGAGCTGTTAGTAGATGGACATGTAATTAAAGTAAGAATAGCATATCTAACATTTACCTTGCACCTTTTCTTTCAAAGACCTCAGCTGACTTTGAGATGGAGCACAACACATTGATTGTGCGTAATAATGTCACAGAATGGTTTGAGAGGAGGGGAGGAATATCTGGTCCATGTAAACTGCAGGAGAAAATAGAAAAATTACAGTTATTTCCATGAGACGGAGTAAACCTTCAGAAAGGAGAAACTGTCCTACTGACAGGCTGAAGAGAGAGCTTCTATACTAGACCTGGTCTTTGTAATTGCAGGAAGTTTTTTGCTGTATAGGCCCAAACTGAATCTCTAGCCTCTATTTAGCAGATGTGCCTGCTGGGTGTGTTTATAACAAAAAACCCCCCAAAAACGCCAGAAAAACCCAAACCAAACAAAAAAATTTTACTTTTTCTTTCTATTTTTAACTAGTCTTGTTTGTTTTTAGTGAGATGGTTTGGTCCCAAATTATTTTCAGGCTGGGTCACCCTGATATATTTTGGGAAGAATGACCTTTTGTCAAGGAGTCTGTGGAAAAAGTAGAAAATGTCCAGATTCATGCCAGGTTAAAGCAGTCTTACAGATCGTGCAGAAATACTGACTGTCATCAACAGGGGTACAGGGAAGCCAACTGATTATGAAGACCAGCTGAAGAAAGAAACTGCAGATGGAAGACAACTGCTTTCCCAGAACATCCATGGTAAAGGTTTTCTGGAAATTACCAGTGGGTGCACAGACATGTGCCTTTGTGTATGATTAGACTAGTTTGCGTGACTGGGTACAGATCCAAGTTTTGCGAAGTGGGGTGTTGCACCCTGGGAGCCCCTTTGCTGGTTGGTTTATTACAGAATACTCTGTAGTCTGGGAGGATTAGCTAAAATCAAGAACAAACCATCCTGAAGGAGTTGGCTTTTCTGCATCTGGAATCATGCCATGATCATTTAATATAAGACAATCAGCCCTATAGTCATGGAGGGAATTTCTTCAAGATCTCTTGTTCCCAGCATAGCTATTGTGCTCAGTTGATGGCCATTAAACCAGAGGCTTATTTCATTTTTATAAGAATTTCCTTGCTTGAAAAAAAAATAAAAGTTATGAGCCGAGTGCCCTATATTTGCTACTCCCTAAGTGGAATACAGAGATGAAGGAGGGAATTTTGATGATAGCCAACTACTGATTGAGTGAATTGCTTTTAGCAGCATGGAAAAAAAAAAGTGTGAGAACACCGTGAGCTATTATTTTACAATTATCCTATTTTTGCCACTGTGTGCCTCTTCAGGGATCAGACTCTGGGTAAAATACCATTTTTCTGTTCCTGTGGCTGCTGGATATAAACATACACGCTCCCTCATTCTCTTCCAAAATGTGGCTTTTCCCTTGCAGCCAGTCAAGAGGAGTGTGGTAATCTCTGGTGTTGCTTGCACCTTTGTTATATTTTGGGGAGAAATATCAAATTTTTCTTACTTCCTCAGTAGGTGAGACTATGCCCTTTACTACTTTGTTTAAACTGGATCTGAGATTTATAGATGACGGTCCCTCTTTGCCCTTTGAGAGTACATGGTTTTCCACCAACCCTTGCTAGAGCTGTTTTGCCAATAGTGTAAAAGGCAGAGGATGTTGTAGAAATGTGACAGACTCTTAGTGTTACCTTCTGTTGAGCAGTGCTCTGCCATTGTTCTGGGCTAACTCTTTGTAAGAAGGGAAGAGATGGTGCTTTGTGATGTGATGCCCTTATTTTTGAAACAAGCCAGAACTCATTGCCTAGAAGTTAGGCTTTAAAGCAGATAGTAAAGCTGAGCCATCACATAGGTCAAGATTAAGGGGCCTGTGCTCAAAAACATTAGAGAGTTTGTCATCAGAGAAAAGAAAGTTAACTTATATGTCTAAGAATTCAGATAATACATTAAAATTCATCTTCTTGCTCTGCTTTTTCAGCTGTGTTTGAAATCAGAAATACCAAAATACCACAGGGGAGTCTGCTCTCATGTTAATTTCTTGCCAAGCCAGGCTTGCAAATACTCTAAATTTCATGAGAAAGCGCTTTCCCTAGGGGCTTCAGTCCATTTGTGCAGACTTGGGTGGTGCTCAGATGGTTCAAATTGTCTAGATAAGGATCAAATCTTTCAGATGTTTGACTGTCTCCCAAATCTGAACATGTTTGAAGGGTGGATCCTCCATTTGTGGTCTTCCTAAAACTGCATACCAAGGTTTTATCAACACTGTTATATACCTAAAACCCAGTGCTTCTTGTGGCAGAGACAGCCAAAAGCAATTTGAGTGTGGAAGAGGATCTTTTGGGACTCTGAGGATACCTAACCATCATGGATGCAGCCACCATGCTGATTCTTCAACTCATACTCAGCTAGTGGTGCATTTGCTTTCAGCTAGACTGACACGGATCTGGAAGCATATGCAATGACTGCTACTTCATGGAGAATTTGAGTCAGGCCAGCACCCATCTGTTGTGGGAACAAATGAAAAGCAAGTACAAAATCTTTTCTCAGTTTGTGTCACGCTCTGTGGTATTTTCTGCCTCCAGCTGATCCTGAGAACACGTGCTTTGCCTCTTTCCTCTGACACTTCCTTTTCCCAGGTACTGAAATGCTCTTCTATTCCTCCTCTTCCTTTACTGAAACAATTCACAAAACCTAAAATCGGGAAAGAAAAGAAAGAGTTGTAGTGGTTGGCAGGAAATGGAAGCAGCACCATAATGTTTCTAGATGTGTCAAGCATATGTTGTGTTGTGCTGGCATAGAAATGTGCAAATGCAATGCTCAATTTCTGAGTCTTTCAGATTTTGGGAAATACTCGAAGTGGAAATGAATGGTTCTGTGATTTGTGAACCTGAGTCTTCTGTTAGGACCTGATTCTTGCAGAAGATTTCTATGGAACCTCTCCTACAAGAAGTCTTTCATGTCTGCTCCCTGGCATAAAGCTGACAGCTGCTGTAAACACAGTCTCCACAAATTCCTGCCAGTCCACTTGCATT
>WEIT01034520.1:107559-175371 GCA_013389985.1 Dryoscopus gambensis
CATAAAGTGATGAAAACTGCCTCGTCCTTTTCACTTGCATTGATCACTGAGGTGCTCCTCTGGCAGCCTTTCTATGGCTTCTGCCTGTGCTTTTTCCCTTCCTTTATTTTTCTATAGCCTAGAAAGGAGAAGGTGCTCTGAGACAGGCTCTTTGCTCTTAATCAAGACACATAGGATATATAGATATAATTTTTTTTCTTTTTAACTCCAAGATAACTGGTGCATATGACCTGTCGTGTGATACAGGGAAAACAAAGCTCTCTAGTTTTACCCTGAGGTCAGTGCTGCCTGTCTGCAGCTGACCTAAATGAACTAATTGCACTGAAAACGAAACAAAAAGAGTCCTGTGGTTCTGGGGCAACAAATACAGTCAGGCGGGAGCTCTCTGCTAGGGTCAGTGTGGATGTTGGTGAAGGCCTCAGTTTGCCTGTCTGCTTTCCATGTTGAGATCAGGTTAACTACAAGTGTATTGCTTACCTTGAGGCAACAAAAATGCATACACCTGTTTTCTAGCAATGAAGGAAGTATCTAACTGCAAACAGGTGAGCTGCAGTAGAAGAGTTGCTAGATAGAGGTTGCAGGAGCAGGTAAGTTTGAGGTGGGTTTGCTTTCTACTTTGTTTAGGTTATCAATTATTTAGGTGCCTAGTAAGAAGACAGAACGGAAGAAAAATGACTTCTGAGGGTTATATTGCACTTTTATCAGTCCTGAGTGAAACATCTCCATGACAATTTTGTTAGCTGTAGTTCTTAACTTTATGCTCCAAGCCGAATGCAATCACAGCTTTTTAGGTCCCTCAGAGTGGCTATGAAGTTGTATTGTTTGCTGAAGGTGTGCTTTGCAGTAGGGGAGGCTGGAAGGGAGGGGTGGGCCAGAGTTGGTGCTTGTAAGCAGAGTCAGCTACGGATATGGTACTGATTTTATTGAACTAGAGATGTCAATCCAGAGCAGTGGAGATGTGTGATGTCCTGTGGTTCTGGGGTAAAAAATGTAACCAGGTGGGAGCTGTCTGCTAGAGACACCGCTGTGTGCATGTTGCCAAAGGCTTTGACTTTCATCTTTCATTTTGTGCAGTCGATGTTGGGTGCCTGTTCCAGCTGAAGCTTGAAATCAATGCTCCAGGTTTATTTTCCTGCCTCCAAGGATGTGGGCAGACTATCTTATTAATGATATGAATGTTACATGCTGCATGTGCTTGGCTGACTAATGTAGGCAGTAAAAGTCCAAAAGAAAGGGAGACTGAAAATATGTTGCTTCCTCTTACTGTCCAAACGCTTTCTTTTTGACACCTGAAACACTTCAGAATAGTTAAGGGAGCAGAGCCCTTCTTTGTAAGAGAAGGTTTACATGAGCACAGAGCTGTGGAAAGACAGGCCTTTCCTGTAAAGGCAGAAGGTCTGCTGCTGAGAGAAACCAGTAAGCTGTAAGGAAAGATTTTTGTGTTGATCTGTGAAGATACTAAGCTTGCGATAGTAGTGGTGTATCTAATCCTTCTGTCTGTTTTTTTAAGTTTGCCCATTTTGGTGATAGTAGAAATACTTAGAAGGGAGGGGTCAGCATCAATTATTTTCACTTTATTACCTTCAATATTATTTTATCCATATCTTTCCTGTCTCCGCTTAAAGTAGTTAACTTTCATGTAATAAGTAAATTTTTTAGATCACATAGGGGCCACAGTATGTATTTTTATTTCATTTCCCCTGCATTCATGGGAGCAAATAGCTGCAAATATCCACAAACATTCATGTTTAATTTTTATTCTGAAGATGAAGCACTGTTCCCAAAGTCAATTAAATATTAAAGAATCCTATCTTTTTTGCAGTATTTTAAAAATATTTTACCGAAAATTCAAGGTTTCTGTACCCAAAGTGCTCTTCTGAGTGCTGTGTTTTCAGTATTAGCTTCATGGTATTTGTCTTAAGGTGATTCAGGGATTTAGTGAGCCAGGATTCCTCTGGGCTTTGCCAAGGGAAGGGGCCAGACACTGAAATCTCTGTTTTCTGAGGCACGAACAGCCAGTCAACCAGGTAGGTTAGTCAAATATACAAGTAAGTGTTGGGGTGGAAAAAGGAAGAAAAACAGACTTCTGTTTTGACTCCAGTGGTAGTGATGGATGTATCATTGTAAGCCTCCTGTTAACTTGGCTGAAGATTTGGCAGGGCTTCCTAGCTTACCTGTTGAAGGAAGATGATAATAACAATGGGAAAGGCAGATCATGGGAAGTATTGTAGTATGTGTATTCATCCAATCTTTAAGTCTTTATTTCCCATCGTAAGTACCTGAATTGAAGGATGAGAGAAATTAGAAGTCTTAAATGATCTGTGACCAAAGTAGGGTTTGTGGGGATCAAAGGGGAAATGTAATTGAGGCAAAACTATAGATACAAAAACTTTCAAGTGAAATGCTAAACACAGCTATGTTCCTGTGATCCCTTGTTCATGATAGGATGGCAATCTGTCCCAAAGTTCTTCTTGACAAAAAAGAATCTTGCATAAAGAATTCATTGGTCGGATGGGTGAAGGGAAAGAAAAACAAGCGTTCGGGATGTGGGAGTGTGTTCAGTGTCTGACTTATCAGTCTTCCCCTGTAATAGTGGAAATAAGTCATCTTAGGGCCTTTGACTTGTGATGGGGTGTAAGAGCAAATTCATTATTGAGGGATACTATTTCATCCTTTTCTCCCTGAGGGCCAGCTATGCTCAGGAGAGTAGTCGCTGTGATAATCTACCACATCTGTTTGCTCTCTGCATGTAGATATATCCCTCTCCTTTTCAAAACTTTTGCAGACATGAAGGAAAGAGCTGTTTTCTATATCAGTTCACACCAACTTATTTAAAAGTTAGCTTGATAGAGCTCCTAGGCACTCTGCTCCCATCTTTTAAGTTCAAGGAATGTTTCAAAAAAGCTTTCATAGCACCAATACCTGAAAGACACTTTGTTTTTCAAGTATTCCCTTTATTGAATTCTGAATGGGATGCCCTTCTGTGGCACACAACTGGACTGCTGTTCTTCTGATCCATATTCAAACCCAGGTTTTTTTCTTTCCCAGACTTTTTTCCCCCATGGCGACCTAGGCTTGGGAAGTTGGCTATGTCTGAGGCTGCTTATGCAACTAAAGTCAGCTGGTAAGAGCTCTGTTTTAGGAAATCCTTGGTATGGAGTCCAATTTGTTTCCTTTTTAATAAGAGAAAATGAATGAAGAGCCTTCAGTCTCTCCTTGCCTGCTCTGCCGTAACCCCCATGCCATGAAGAGCTGACTCCAAGGAGGAATAAATCCTCCACTCTGCCCTATTCAAACCTAGGGGCTGCCTTTGTGCCACAGCTTTCAGATTCCAAAGGCATTTTTGGTTAGCAGCTCTGCTGGATGCACAAAGGGTCAGTGCACTAATAGGATACAGCACTGGGAAAGGACTGGGCTTTAAGGGACTCTTTGGAGATTTGATGCCCTGTGTGAAAGAGGTCAGCAATACTGCAGCAACATTTTTAATTTACTTGTGGAAAAAAAAAAGAAAAGGGCACCATAAAAAGGGGGAAGGACAGTGGAAATAAGGGCCTCTCTAAATCCTGCTATCCTGATGATCCTTACCCCAAATCCATCCATTGCTGATAAACCTAACCAATAGACTTAAATAGAATTTAACAACATGGAATAGAAGTCCTCCTGCCTTTCCCCACCCCCTACCGATGCATAGCAGATCCTTATTGTGTGCACAAACTTTGGAGATGCTGGGGGATGGTGGTATCTTCTTTACAAGGGACATTGGTCTGCACCTGCTCAAGGGCTTGCTCTTTCATGTTGATGCTCTGCATAGCAGAAAAAGAGACAGCCCGCTGCAGATAGAGAGTGATAACAGCAACTTTTTGGTGATCATTTATGCTGTCCTAAAGATAAAGAAATTTATGACAGGTACGCATGGAGACTGAGCAGCCCCCAAACTTCATGCAGGATTTTGGGAAATCCTCTCTTCCCAAGTTGTGTTGTCACAAGGATTGTTCAGCTCTGTGAGAGTGTTGATGCCTGGGAATCTCAGAAATGCTGATCTTCTGTGTTCGGGTGAATGACACTGGAGCTGTGGGAAACTAAACCAAGCTATTTTGACTCTGGCTTTGTCAATGTGTGTATGACTGAAAGCTGTGAGGCACTGGAATCTGTATCCAAACATAGCTTGCACATATGCAATAGATATCAACAGTGCTTACATGACTTTGTACAGGAAACATATTAGAAATGTTCTTTTCCATTTTCTTTCTTCCCAGTACATCAAGAAGCAAAGGGCAATATGGAACATCATGCTTCAGTGAGGGGGAAAGTCTTTGGGGGAATCTGAGTGGATGCTTTGATTTCTTTATTAATTTATTAAATGAGATTTATTTTTCATTAGGCAGTATCTTTTGGAGTTATATGTAGCATTGACTCCACTCCAGAACCACCTCCTTCTAGCACCACAACTGAAGTATTGACCAGCTAAGTTCTATCTTAATGCCCACGCTGTTGCTCCTGTAGTTGCAGACTGGGCTGCTCCAGGGAGCAGAGTTTGCTTCTGAGAGTGGCAAGCTAGGTTGCCACTGAAGCTGATAATCCCCTGCACTGGTGAAGGAGAAGGGGCAATGTAGGAGTGGGATGAGTGCCAGCATGCCACAAGCTTGTCTAGAACTGGTCTCCACGGACCTGCAGGCTCAGTCCCATCATTGTGTCACATTTCAGGAATGCAGGGCAGGTCGAGTGGACTAGATGTTCTAGCTGTGAAACTGGAGTTGGAATAAAAGGCAACCAAAACAAATGATAATGAAGCATTGGGAAGGATGTGAGACTGATTTGCCTCTGGACTTGTGAAAATACAGTCTATAAATACAATGCCTTCATGAGCACTGCGCTTCCAACAACAGTGCTGTGACCTTTTCTGAACAAAGAGATAGTGAGGATGTTGTAAAGCTGGCTCTTTTCAACTTTGGAAGCCTTGGTAACTTAGATGCAAAATCAGATGTAAATGCATTCATTTGTCTCCTGCCCCATTTTCTTCCATCCTTGACATGCCTAGTGATACCATACCAAATTTATTTACTGACAGTCTCCTATGGTCATGGTAAGACTCTTTAAAAATGTGAGAATAGCTGTGCTGCTTCTAAGCTTTCCAAGTTCTCAGTCCCTCTGGTAATATAGCTATGGTGTTAAGCAAAATTGTATTGTTGTTGCAGCAGTCCTAGAACTGAAAAAGAATGAAGGACTTTTCCTGTCCATGTGCTCCGTCTCTAAGACATACCCTGCAGTTAACATAAATTATTTTCTTCTGTTCATATTCTCCAAACCATGCACTTTGCTCTGCCCTACATCCATTGCCTGGTATGAATTTTTGCTCTCTGGCCTACAGCAATAACTTCCTTGTTCATTGCCACAAAATCTCAGTTTCTATTGTATTTGATAGAGATTCCACCCTGCTTTTTCATCCATGCTCAACAATATGTAACAGGCATTGTGTTGCCTGCTCCCCAGAAAAACCATGCATGCTTGGCACACTGTCAGCTTAGCAAACTCAGCTTCCATCCAGTATTGAGGGTATTGAGCCTGTACCTTCTTTTCTGATGTAAGATGCAAATTTGATTCAAGAAAGACTGGAGTTGGGCATACACTGTAGTAACTGCACTGGGAAAGGTCCAGCTAGAGATCAGCTCAGCAAAAACAGACTGTAAAAAGTATCTGACTTAGAGGGGAGCAGAAGTGCAGCCTTTTGTGAACAAGGGCTCCTTAAACCTCCATGACGATGGCTACAGCTGGAAAATCATATGTTTCTCCTATGATAAACTGTCTTGTGCAAGTTTCTCAGGCACTTTAGGCTCTCCTTCTGTGGGCTTGGAATACACCCATGAGCTCTGCTTGGCTCCTTTGGTTTGGCTTTGCTTTGAAGCCTGGCTCCTTTGTGGATGGGTTCAGACTGTCTGCCTTGGGGTTCAGATTCTTGAAGGCAATGAAGTTCTGGGTGCGTGGCCTATTTGCTAGTGGTGCCAAAATGAGCTGTGACTCATGCTAATCACGCAGAGTTTCTTAATCCGTCCCTTCCCGGTCTTTCTTGCGTGTTCTGCTGAGCTGTGAGTTAACAATACTGACATTTAAAGTTCTAGCATCTGAGTGAATCATCTTGAGATGAGGACAGCAGTTCACAGCTCAGAGGTTTGGTTTCTGAATGCATCCCTGATGCAGCTGGATGTGCTGATACATGCCATACCAACACTAGGCACCATCACTAGCACTAGAATCCCAAATTTGTGGGATTTCTGGCACCACAGGGCTCAGCACTGCCATGGTTTCACCTCCTTAAATCATGAACTGGGAGGGCTAAAGGCTGGCTGATCTCCCTGCTGCGGGGAGGTGATCCACTCAAAACTGGGCCATCAGGGAGGCTGTGGATCCTGGAAGAGCGAGTTGGCTGGTAGAGTGCTGTACCCTTGGGGGACATGAGTCCCAGTGATACCTCCTGTTGCTGCTCTGCAGTGAGATGAAGTCCGATGGAAACAGGTTCTGCCTCACTGCCTGGTGAGGTCCCAGGGGAGTCCTTCAGGGAAAGAGCTTCTCCATGCAGCAGTCATCTTCATTTGCTGTATAATACCCTTGGCTTTTTCTGACAATAGCAGGCATCAGTCCCTCTTCTGGGGAGCCATAGTGGCAAGAGACTGCTGGATTTTTATTCTGTTTCAGTTTTTCAATGGTGAGGAAGCCAGTGGAAGATGTCCTGAAGAAAGCTTCCACTAGATGTAGGAAAAGGAAGAGGAGTCCATGGTTAGAGGAGTCCATTAAACCACTAGTTTAAGTATAGCAAGCCCACAGTAGTCTTGTGGTAGGTTATGAGAGGGGATTCTAAAGGTATTTTTGAGGACTGCCTGCATCTCAGCTTTCTAGTGTGGAGGGTTTTTTCCTTGTGTTTTATGGTTGGTTGGGGGTTGTGGTTTTGGGGTTTTTTTGGTTTGGTTTTTTTTTGGGGGGGGGGTTGTGGTTTTTTTTTTTTCTTTTTAAGGATCCAGTAGTTGAGATAGATGGCCAGTCCAGCCAATATTTTTCCATTAAAACACTGTCACAATTAAGACTGAGAGCAATTCTGTAAAACTATCCATACAGGGAGAAGGGAATGGAACGGATTACTCAGTGGTAGACACATATCCTCTTTGGACAACTTTGGTCACTCTAGGGTATCCTGTACTGGAAATACAGGTGTGGGGTCTGCACTGCGTGCCTCAGGGCACATGTGCTGCCTGGGGCCATGCTAATGGGGTGATACACAGCCTCTCCTCTCAAATTGTATTTCTTGGGAAGCAGCAAGACTGAAATTTGTGAAGTTCTACATGTTTGGAGCGGGAAAAAATATCCCACTCAAATGCACTGATAATTCAGGTTTGTTCTTTAAATATCTTGTGTTTATGCTAGAACCGTTACCACAAAGCAAGCAACGTGTTTTGTCTACAGACTGACCCGTGCACCAAGTTTAGTATTAGCTGCCTTTCATTCCTTTTAGGTAATGTTACTGCTATTAATAGAAACTTATGCAAGCTTCCTGGTGTCCAAAATTGCCTGGACATAACAAGAGGTTTTGCTTTTGTGTGTGGAGCTTTTTGGCTGTGTATTTTTGGCCATTGTGTTGGAAACAGCAGACCAGGGGTCCCATGCAGAGGTTGAAGACTTGTTCTGTTGGATGGAGCTGCTGGAAGACTCCAAGGGGAGAGTCCTCTCCTTTCAGGTCTTCCTGAAACAGGAAACAGATGGGCTCTTTGCTGTCCCCAAACCTTGCCTGATCCCCTAGCTTGCTCCAGACTGTAGCCTCATCAGCCTGCCAGCTTCACAGCTGCCCTTGCCCCACTCCTGGCCATAAGACCTTGGTTAGCTGAAGCATTTCTAACCATGGTATTTCTAAACCCAGCCTGTATGAACACAGCTGGCTGAGAGGGTGATTGCCTGTGAAGCTGCTCTGTCAGATATGAGGCAGGGTAAATTTTGATAGGAAGGTGGTGACAAGCTAGGGGAGAGCCTGGGGGGAGGGGGGATAATCACGACTCACTTTTCAGCCTGCATCAGCTGCAGCCAGCACAGCATGTCAAACTGCAGCCAGAGCAGTTTGGCAATGCTTACAAACTCTGCTAGTGAGGCTGACCACTAATAGAGCTTATAAAGTCAGTCAGATTTTTGGCAAGCTTTTAGACCACTGTGTTCCTGATGGAGCTCTTTAACGTCTCCTAAAAAAGTATCCAGCATTATCAGAAAGAGCCGTCCCTGTTCTCTAGAGCTGGGCCAGGACGCAGAATGAAACAAAGCTGACAGCTTTTTTCATGAATGAAACAAAGCTGACAGCACTGAACTGCAACAGCTTAGTGGGGAGGAGGGGGGAAAGACACACACACACACACACACACACACACACAAAGCAGGACTTCAAAAAATAGAATATATTTCTCTGTTTTGAAGTCTCACATCACAGAAGTGATGCTTCCTGCCTACCTCAACGTACTTCTGCGAACATGTTCTATGCAGAAACCTTCAAAAGGAAAGCATGTTTTTTTCTGATGAAGTTGTACACCAGGGCTGTCTTTTTATTTTTCAGACATTCATGAACTCAAGAGGGATGAGTCCCTTAGTATTTTTCATTCCTGAGAATTTACATTTGTTGAGATATGGAAAGAATAACCACAAGAAGACCCAAGTGGTAAAATACAGAGGAGAAGCCATGTGTCATGGTCCCAAGCCTCTAGGATAATCACAGCAATAGTTTTATATGACAGGGCTGTATTATAGAGGGAAAACTGATCTTTTCAGCATTTTCCCTTATTTGACAGGTCCAGTCCACTGCATATGATACATGTGTGGTGCCCACAGACAAACTGAGAAGCTGTTCTGATGACCTGTTGTGCAAAGGAAAACGGGAGTTCTTGCCATGGCTGCATGCAGCCTGTCTGCAGGGAAATGGCATAAAAGGGGCTGGAATAAATCAGTTCCAGCGCAGGCTCACTTGGGATAACTAGCAGGGAAGCAGTTAAACGCCAGTGCATGTTTTCATGGGTGCAGAAATCTGTAAAAGTTGAGCACAGTTAGCATGTGAAAGAGCAATATAACCTCTCTTGGTGCATAGGAAACTGTGAGAAATAAGCAGACAAGAGAAAACACCAACCAGTGGGGTAAAACCAGTAAAAAAAAAAAACAGTGGGGTAAAACCCTCACTAACCAGTGGGGTAAAACCACTGGTTAGTGAGGTGAAAAAAAGGTCTATGTGTGTCTTCTATCTTTTGGTGTTAGCACAGAGGATTTACTGGCAGTCTGTCATTGGAGTTTAAATAGGATTTAAGTGCTGGTTTATTGCTTGAGTGAAAACATTTTGCCTTTTTTTTTTTCTTTTTTTTTTGGCAGCTACAAAAAATCTTGAAGCCAAAAACCTTAAAGGATTGCTCAGTATTCGAGCACTTTATTTGTGCATGTGTGTTTCCCCCTGCCCCTCCCCTCCGCTCCCATGTCTGTTTATGTGAAATACTGGCAGAAAAGAGTAAATAGAGAGAAATATATATATATTCTTTTTATTAATTCTTGGCAGGCTGCTTACAGTATAGAGCACTTCTGAGGTGAATTTAGATGAGCATGTATATATGAACAGTATCTCAAAAAATTCTGGAAGTCTAGTTCAGATTTTGTAGGAGCACGTAAACTTTTCTTGTGCTTTTGTCTCTCATTGTTTGAATTCATTGCAAAGCCTATTTCCCTTTCTTTATTTAAGTCCTACCTGCAGGAAATTTGTGCCTTCATTTTGATGCCATTACCCACCACTTTCTCCATTTTAGCAATTTTTATAGTTGCCTTACCTTTCTCAGTATATTATCCAGGGCAAGATATGACTTTCCTTTGGATTTGGAGACTAAAACTGCCAAAGTGCAAAAATTGCCAATTGTGAAAAGTGCTCAAACAGCAGTGATTACTCACTGTGCTCAAGGTGAAAAGTTTGTTTTTGTTTAAGGCCCTGTGTGCAGAGTTTTATTGCAGACATGAGAGTGATGGCCATATGTCCCTACAAAGAATGAGGGAAGGTCAGTGACCTACAAGCCAGGAAAAAACTCCATCAAGGGGAAGAGCAGCAAAGAACATCTAATTGCAATTACATCCTAAATACCCCTCAATTTTGCTGCTGTGATAAAACCCTCTAATTTCAGCAGGCTTTTTGGTCATCTTTGACTCTCAGGCATTATTATTGTAAAATAATTAATAACTTGTCCCAGATTCAGAAAGTGGGTTTAGTAGGACTTCCAAAGTGCTCTTTTTCTTCTTCCCAGCATGTCCCTGTAGGCTGGGAGGCAGCTTGCCCAAAGCAAGGCATGGTGCTACCAGCAAGAAATAGCATTTCCCTGTACAGGGAGGATGGGGTTTGGCGTGGGAAGGTACCTCTGGCCAGTGCCTGTGCAGGGCAGCGCCACAAGCTCTCCTGCATGAAAAGCTCACAGCTGTGCTCCTCCATCTTACCTGAAGCACCACAGCCTCCCACCGCTGTGCAAGGCCGTGGCTTCAGTACTGACCTGAGAGAATAGGGCATGTCCGCCTCGACAATGGGATGACAGAGCTGGAGAAGGCCAGGGGCTGCTTCCAAGTAGTGATGCCCCAGCCCTGCAAGCCCTGCATGGGGCTAGTGATGAGCTAAGGCTAGCACCACACTCATGCTGGTTGAGCAGGATGCAGCGTTGTTCTTCAGGCGCTGTGGCAGGGAGGAATTTAAATTTGGTCCCTTTCCATCAGGCAAAGAGTTTTATATATTACATTATATTATTTGTATATTACAGACGGGCTAATTTTCACTATGCAGCATTTAGGGAGTTTAGTCCAGGCCCAACAGTAGTGAGTGCTTGTGGCAGACCTCACAAAGTTCTCCTGGAATTTCAATATTTCTACTGACTTCTGTGTAAAAGATGCTTAGCAAATAGAGGTGGCTAAAAAATAATAATAATCAAACATTCCCTTCTCCAGCCCCAGGAAAATCATAAAACTGGAGTTTTGACTTCAAACTCCCTGCTCTGATCTGTGCTATTTTTCTGATGTGCAGACATCTTCCATCCAAAAATAGTAAATCTCATTGTGTGGGAAGTATTTTTAAACAGTGTTCTTTGGAATATAAATATTATTATTACTTAAACTAACCCTGCTGCAGAGAAGTTCACAAACTTGCGCTAGATGGCTGCCTGCTGTCTGTAGGAAGTGTCAAATGCTTTCAAACATGGTCTTTCTGGAAGCATTTCTGCAATGGGACACAGGGTTGTGGCTCAGGTTTCTGTAGGAGGCTGTTTGACACCTTGATGCCTGTGAATTACAGGGGCCTTCAAGAACTCTGCGCCTTACAGGCTCAAGCCATTACAATACTGAGTTAATAATTAGGTTTTAAATACCACTGTAACGTTCATTTGTGATAGAGATAATTTGCAATCATATGCTGCTTTGGATATGATGGAGCCTAAATTGAATCTAAAATGAGGAACATCACTCAAAACAGACTGAAGGAGCTAATTATTTTAATAAAAATACAGCTGTGCTTGCCATTTTAATAACCTTAACAGATCAAGGCATATATGCATGGGGAGGCCTTTAACTAGAACTTGTATTACCATGAGACTGTAGCCTTTGATGTGTTATTTCAAGTTTATCAAATGCCTTGGTACTGCTACTCAGTTTATTTAATGCCTTGTTTGCTGGTGCTTGATTAGGAAGTCAGTAATTAATAAACGGGTGGTAAAATTAAGTTCAGAGTTAAGAGAATGTGTTTGACGAGGGGACATACAAGTACCAGGGCTCTGCAGAACTTTGTATGGTTGTTCCCTGTTCAGCTGCCCTGCTAAAGCACGAAGACTAATTTGGGTGGTTCACACCAAATCTGCATCCTCGAATACTCACTGTTTTACTGGGTACTCTGGGATGGGATCATCTAAGGTGGTGCAGGCTCTGAGGCAGAGGAGGGAACTGGAGGTGGGTTTCCTGCCTCCTGAGAGATTGCTTGAGTCACTGGGCTGTGGGATGAGAGGCACGATATCATTCCAGTGTCTCTGATGTGTTTTCCACCCCTCTTTATCCTCAAAAAGAAGGCTGGGGGTGTGTGGGGTGGGGAACCTAGCAGGAACTCTTCTTCAAGCAGGGGAGCTCACAGCAAGCTGAAACCGCAGCTTTCAGATCACTGCAGTAGCATCAAAAATTTAAAGGAGTGTGCCTACTGGTACCAGTAAAGCGTACAAGGGCCCAGGGTGCAGTGTAGCACTGTGACTGATGGGCACGTGCATACCTCACATCCACACGGTGCCGTGCTAGCAACAGAGCTGCCTTGCTGCTAGGTGTGTTTTTGTTAACTGTGCCAACACTCTTGGGACCGAAATGATACAGACTGAAATCAGCTCAGGAATCACAGCTCGTCCTTTGAAATATGAATAAGCTCTGCAGAGAGTGGTCTTCCTGTGAGGACAGAGGATGGGAAAGATAGACAAGTCCAGCTTGCCTTCTGTCCTTTTGCAGTATTTCCATAAAATATGACCCCCCTTATTTAGTGAACTGCATTAAATAGAGCAAAACACAGGCCCGAGCTGCAAACTCTGAATGAGCAAGGTATTTCCGTACTCTGAAAAATTTTGGCTGCTTCTCAAATTCTTCATCTCATATTTGCCTTTGTGGTATCTTTTTCCAGACAAGGTCAGGGCCTGAAAGCTGAGCTATGCTTGAAGAAGTTGAACAAGTTATGTAGAGCTCCTCGGTTTGAAGAAATGTCGTGAGATGGAAGTTTCTCACCAAATTTCAAGTGTTTCTGACATCTGCCAGTCCTGGAAAAGCCAGTGTTAGCTTGCAGTATTCCGTCATATGTGATTCCAGAGGCTAATAAAGAATGGGTTTTAATGGATCCAGGATACTGCACAAGAGGCAGTAAGGGACTGCACATTTGGTCAAAGGCCTTGGCCCTTGGGAGTGTTTCAGTATGACTCCCTAGCCATAAAACTGGGCTAACAGGAATAGAAACACCTAATACAGCTCCAGTACCCCTCCAAACCATTTTACTGTTCTGTGTTTCCACCTCTTGCTTGGGCTAGTAGTTCCATGCGTGAACTGGGAAACTACCTGACCTGAACAGAGATCAGCTTTTGCAATGACTGCAGATCTGTGGGAAGAGCACAGATTTTGAGGGTGCTGCTTTGTCACCTGCATGGAAATGTCTGTCTATGGTGGGTGGTGGAAAAGACTTCACAGTTGCAGTGTTGAAACTGGGCATCAAGGATTTTAGCTCCCTTAAGGACATACTTGGCACTACTGATGGATTTTGCACACATGGAGTTGTGAAAGTTGGCTGGGAGTTCTAATTTGTGCAGCAGTGGAGATTTTAAATAATGAAGAAAGGATGGTCTTCCTTCCTTTGGGGTTAAGGCAAACGCAACTTTACTGCTTGGAAAAATCTATGAGAGCAATTGAGTTTCCCTGATGCATCTATCCCAGTAATTGATGTGACACCCTGCACTAACGGATAAACGGATTGTCTTTGTATTTCTGCAAAGAGAATGTGTCACATATTGAATAGTGACATTGATATTCCTATCAGATGTAAGAGTTAATGCTTCTTTTGGGTAAACGGAGTAGTTTGACCTCCGAGAGCTATTATCTTCCAGGTTTGCAGGTAACTTGTCACAACATCTTTCTTTGCTGTATTTGTTTTGAAATTTTCACTGTAAACATGTAAGCTGGAGAGTTACCTTTCTTACATGAAATCAAAGATACATAGGAAGAAGCATGCATTTTTTAAAAGTGGACTATTGACGCAGTGCGGTGGTGGATGGCAAAGTTGCCATGTCCTTCCCAAAATCGTCCCTGGAATGGGTCGCTTCGGTGGTGCCACTCTGACACACTGGCAGGCAGACTCTCTCACCCGTGCAGATGGAGCAACAAACACATGCACTCAAAATGTGACAGCTTTGCCGGAAGCAAAGAGTAGAGAGGGTTCTTTCGTGCAGAGTTCTGAGGGATTTATTTGTAATCCACAGCAGAGGAGTCCAGTGATGAAGAACCAGGATTAAGGGCAGAGATAGACCTATATAGGGGAACAGAATTGGGGCGGGCAGAACATCAATAACCAATCATTTGAGGGCACAGGGGTGGAGAGCAGGTAGAGTGATAGAACAACATCCAGTGGGAGGAGGGAAGGGGTGGAGTGGAAAACTAGGGACAATGAGGTAACAAGGAGAACTTACTGAAACAAAACCTTCTAAGGGGTAAAAGGGGCGTAAGGCCAACAGGCCAACCAGACAACTCTAATCTTCATAAAACCACAAGGCCTGCTGGGAGACTCTTTTGCTCACCCTAACTTTGGAGTGCTTTTAGACCTTGGAGCTGTCCCACCAACGGACTTCCATTGCTTCAGAGCCTTTTGGCTTTCCAGCGCCCACCATTTCTGGCTCGAGCACCACAACATACTATCAGTGTGGTTGGAAATTTGTCATACCACCAGTCCAGCTGCATAAGTGCATCAGGTTAAAGGCTTCTGATGTTCTGTAGAAGGGCTCCCATGTGAACCATTCTCTATGTCTCCATAGCCACAGAGGACAACTGCTGTGCTGCAGTCACCATTTAAATGGATGAGCTAAATGAAGTGCAAGAGGAAGAGGGACAGACACAGGAGTAAGTCCCTCAAACTCCCTTTTGCTGGGCCATGTTGCCTTTCTTGTGTCTATTGTTTCTAAATTAAAGGATATCTAATGTTAGCAGTTGTGGTCCCCTCCTAGTAATCACTGTCACAAACGTTGCTGGGGTCTTGCAAGGTATTTATGGCTCTCCTGGGAAACACCAAGGAGAATTATAAAGCCACTGTGGAACAGTGTGATAAGAAAAATTCTGAATACAGCCTGCATTAGGGGGAAAAAACCTAAGAAATTCAAAAGTAGCATGCTGCTAGTACTGATCTTTTCTTTCACTTAAGCAAGAAAAAACACATTGAAGAACTTTGGTAAAAAGTTAAGGTTCTGGGTCCTACTCTGAGCCTATGCTGAAAGTTGTGTCTTCTGTTTTCATTTGTTTTTTGTGAGTTAACTTTCAACCAAAATGAATGTTTCAGGTGGTTGGGTCCTGTAGAGATTTACCAGGACAGGACAGTGTCCAGGAAGGTGTAGTTGCTGGTGACTCATCTAATTTCTCAGACAGTGGAGATGTATGAGGGTGAGAGCAATTCCAGGAGAAGAATTTGTGCCCATCCCCAAAGACAGTGTGCCAGGTGCTTTGCAGAGAGGGAGGGGAAAAAGAGAGGGATTTACCACTAAGCCACTTTCCAAAGGGATCCTGCATGGTGGTGTGCTTTGCTCCTACGCTAAGCATAGAGTGGAGAAGGGGGACTGAGTCCAGTGTCACAAGCTCATAGCGTATGCCACACAATGTACCATTACCTGTGGGTGAAATTGTGCATTCATGCATAAAAGAATAATATGTAAATATTCATCAAGGTGGCTAATAGGGTGAGACAAATCATAGACTGTGTAGAGAACTGCTGTTGCCTCTGGGACTTTGCCATTCAGGGGCAGTGCTATCTTCATCTTCCACTTGAATCATTCCACTTTGTGCCTTTGTGTCTTTTTGAAGAAAATTCTCAAGTAGATACAGGATAATGAAAATTATGTTGTTTGACATAGTAGCTAATCATGAAAATATTCCTATCATCCTAATAGAGACTAGGAGGCAGTTCTGGGGAGATAGAGTCCTTGTAACCCACTTTAAGCAAGCTATCACTCAGTAAAAACATGCCTTTTCCTTTTTCCTTTGAAAAAAAAACCCCAACATATATATAACAGCCCAGTTTTTATATTGCCTTGCAAGAGGCAAGCTCAAGATCTGTGGCACTTCTCATAACAAAAAGGCAGAGAATAACCTGTCTGCCCTGCCCATCAGCTTTTCAATAAAATTGATTCTAGATGTGCAAGGTTGTCTGTGCACTATTGCTAAGTGCATAATAGCTGTAGTATGCCAGCTCATTATTCTGTAAAGTGCTGTAAAATACCACGATTACGAAAGATGCTACATAAAAACAGCTTCCAGTTTAGTCGGGTGACGGTCAGGTGGCCAGACAGGCTGTGTAGTACGGCTACATGATCCGCAGTCCAGTGGTTTTACGGCTACAAACATCCCTTAGACTTGTTTGCACGTGCCAGAAATTACAAGTGCCCCTTCAGGGCTTTTTTGTGCTATCTCCTTTTGATTCCCCTCTTTGTCCTTGTGTTTTGGGGCACTGAAATTTCAGATGGCTCCCGCTGTAGATGCTCAGCTTTATTCATGTACGTGCCTATCACTTTTCAGTGAGAGTCAGTTATAAAGTAATTTATTTTGTAAAGTACGCTGGCTATTGGCCAGTGGGTAACTAAAGGTGAAAAGAAGCAAATGACAAGCAGATTAGAAAGCATGTTGTGGACTGGGAGAAGGGAGGCTCTGGGTGAAGGAAAGTGAATAGGGACAGTTCAGAGAAGCAAAAACTGAAGAAATAAGTCATGCACATGTAGCTCAAAGGACTTCATTACAGCTAATTTAGGAAGATAAGAAAGGAGTGATGTCAACAAGATCTAAATGGGGAGAAGCACAATGGGAAGAACAGAGAGAGCAAGAACAAATAAGAGTCATAAAATGGACAAATGTCTTCAAGTCTTTAGAAAGTATGTTTTAGTGCCCCTTTCCCTCCTCCTTTCCCGTTCTCCAGGAAATGTTTTACCAATAAGAGGAGCAAAAGGGTTGGCAAGTTTAATAATGCCCTCAAGGTGATGAAATGTTGGTGCTTGACAGAACAAAAACTTGGCCGTCCAGTTCTCCAGCTTTGCTTAACTGTGAGCCACTCTTTCTTTTTAGTGTCATATCAAATCTGGTGACTCACACAGAGTCTTCATTGTGCACAAGATAAGATATCATAAATTCACCATTAGGAATGTAATTACACTGAGTGCTCAGAAGAAAGAAAGGGTCCCTTCCCCATCCCCACCTCTTTTTTTCCCTGGGGGACATTCATTGTAGAAAAGTAAATATTGCAGCTGTGCTTCTGTTGTTTACTCTGGAGAGTCCATTTAAGATGGTGATGATTAAGACATGCATGTTTGTCGTGCTAGTCAAGAGACTGGACAGCTTTCAGCAAGAGGAAGCTGTGGAGTGATGGCAGCAGGACAGGGGACTGACAATTAACTTGCACACAAAGATGAAACCCATTAAGACCCAGGATAGCTCTGAACACTGAGCTTTTTTTCCCAATTATGTCATCTCGTCTGATGCATTGCCTCAAACCAGACTGCTAACATGGGCTTTTCCCCCATCAAGTTAAGGCACACATAGTCTCAAATATTCGTGTGCAAATTTAACGTGTAGGAAGTAGAGACACAAAGATTCTAAAATGACATGTGGAGAGATGTTTGTCATCTCCTGACCTTCCAAAGTGGGGACCTGGCTGAATCATGCAAGTGTCTCTGGCTCTTATACTCCTTTCCCATGAAAACTGATGCAGAGCAAGGGAGAGTGGCTACAGCTTCACAGTTCTGTGGCATCAGTGCAGAGCTTGAGGGTGCATCTGGGCATAGCCAACCTCACAAACTCACCTTTGTGTTTAGAGCCCTGAACTAATATAATGCAGTTTTGGTTGCTCTTTGCATTGGTGAGGTTGTTGTTATGAGAACAAAAATAAGGTATAATGAATTAACAAAGACAATGATAACCTCTGATTAAACATTAATTCAGCAGACAGCAATATGACTGATGTCAGGGATGGGCTTTTCACTGGCCTAGAGCAGCATGCCTCCTTTGACTTCAGCAAGGAAATGTTGATTTAAAGTGGGCTAGAGTGTCCTGCCCATTGCGAGTATGTTCAGGAAGCCAATGATTCAGCTGGTAGCAGCTTCCTTGTTTTGGTGAACCTATGAGTGCTTTGTTGATGTCCATGATACCCTATGCGCAAGCGCTTAATAGTGGATGAGTGTTGGAAAGATTGTGGATTACTTTGTTAAGCAAGCGTGGCTTGTAAGTAATGTGGAGCTGACCCTTTGTGACACTTGCATGACCCAGAAACAAAGCAGCAGGCAGGAGAGCCCTGCAGTAAATGAACAGTGTTTTGATATTTTCTAATAATAAAACCTATGAAGTTAACCTTTGGGAAGTATAGTTAAACTTAATTCATTTTCAAATGTGCAATGTTTTCAGTATGTTTGTTTGCACTGTAACCTAATTTTCCACTTCCTTTCCCTTGTCATACAGTTTTTAGGCCAGGAATGCGGTAATGAATAGAGAGAAGAATGTCAGTTTAGACTGTAAAAAGCTTCTGTGAAAAAGCCTAGTAGAATTAAATAGGGAATGATCGTCTGTCTGTAGGATTTCAAAGCCCATGTCTCCTCTGGTTTAAAGCCACAGGATCGCTAATAAAGGATCATTTCATACGTGTGGCCTACTGAGCTCTGTGACTGAGTGTAGGTTGAATAATGCCATTTCTCCCTTTATTTCCCTCTTTACCTCTCTTTTTCTTTCATCTTGCATTGAGGTTTTCCATGTGTCCCGCTGTGGTTGATTTGGTCTATAGGGCTGCTGAACTACTGGGGCACCGGCAGCGTGGCCCTGGGATTTTCGTGAAAACAGATCTTCCTCACTTAGCCATTGCTGGGCTAAATCTGAATCCAAGTTAATGTGTTGGATTATGTTACCTCCAAAACAGGAACAAGCATTAAGTGGGCAACGAGATCAGCATTAGAATTGGCAGGGGACCTCCTTCTCTCTCATGAGTTGGACCCCACCACTGGGTCTTCTAGTATGTAATGCTTGAGTGGATTTTGAGCTCATACCCAGAGGCTAAGGCTTGTAATCTTCCATACATTTAACATTTTTTTACTTTACTGTCATCTATACAGTCAATACACATGTATGACTACCAAAGTGGAAACTTTGGAGGCTGACACTGCTGTGGTTTTTTATCCCCAGTGTTGAGTGGACCCAGTCAGGCTGAGCGGAGTGGAAAGGCAGGGAACAGTGCTGGGCCCTTCCCTGGCGGTGGAAGGGTAGGTGTACACTGGAGATGAATCGGGGTCAGTACACTGTGATATGTTAATTTGCCAATAATCATTATAAGTAATAGCTTTACTGATTCATGAGTTCCATAAATTGATTAGTCCCTCTGTTAATGAAGAGCTCTAATGCACTACATTTGCAATAGATCATTCCTTTACTTTATGACTTTATCTGGCCAAGGGAACTCGAGCACACTGGGCTGTGCTGGTAGGTACCAATTCCATTTGCCAATGTGTTACTGCATAAATACGAGCATTTAACATTGTGCACATTCTGCAGTGGTTTCTTCACAGAATTAGCTGAGTAATTAATTCTTTGAGCTTTCTGATGCATCACACTGCAAAGTCAGCTTGGTTCCTACTGGATCATCTTTATAAAAAACTGGGCTGACTCTGCACTCAACTGTGGACACTCATGCAAAACAAAGTTTTGCTTGTCAAGCAAGCAATCTCCAGTTGGAGGAAGGGCTAGTAGGGTCATAAATCACTTCTGTACTCTTACAAATCCTCTATCCCAGTGTAGAAGCAGTGACCCATTGGCTAGCTTAGTCTGGGACTGGCACTGAGGACGAGCAGGGCTGCACGTTCATGTGGGTGAAACTGGGACTGTTGCTGGTGGGGCAGTGGCAGGAGTGGGTTGAACCCATACGGGCTCTGTTACACGAAGGAGCAGCCACCTTTCCCTCTAACATATGTGAACTTCTTCAGGGTGTTAGATTGAAGAATGCTCCAGAATGCCTGAATAGTGACAGCGCCCTTTTCAAAATGCCTGTATCTCTAGTGAGAACAGGGTTACTTTTTCTTTTTTTAAATGGACTTCACTGCAGTTATCCATGCCTTTGTCCCTTTGAGACGTCGTTGCCATAATACACTCTACATGGGTCTATACGTTGAGCCCACTCAGAAACTGAAGCTAATGCAGAATGCAGTGACCCGCTTATTAAGTAGTGTTTCACGCTGGGAACACATCACACTAATGTGCCAGGATCTGCGCAAGCTGCCAATACGTTTTTGGATGTTGGTGTTAACCTATAAAGCTATAAATGGTTTGGTACCTAGCCACTTGGGTCAGGAGAGAAGGCACGGTGCCTTTATTAATTATACAAGCCTCCAGCTGAGAATGAATCTGCTTAGGCTTCTGGAATTGGTTCACACTGGGCATGTTCAGAGGCCTAATGCAGGCATTAACATACCCTTACATTGCATCATTTAATTTGCATAACAACTCCTAGGTTTGTAGCGATACCTTCCGTTGCATCTACCTTTGATGTTGCTGCCGCCACTTCTAAGCTCTTTGTAGAGTTGACAGTTTCAGCTCTGGGCTTGGGACCAAAGGACAGTTTTACTCATCTGCTACATCAGGAGAAAGCCTCTATGTGGGCCTAGCAGAAAGCTCATAAACTGAGACACATCAGTGTTTGCAAAACTAGTGAACAGGAAAGTAGATGATGCTTAGTCAGAGGTACTTTCTGAATATGTCTGAGTCTGGGGAAAAAGCTGCAAATTTGGGGTTGTTTTTAGATTTTGATCAAAGTGACTTACGTTTTACAAAATGCCCTTCTTTACCAGAGCAGAACAAGTAACCCGCAATATTCACCCATTACATCTGCAGATAAATCTGCAGCTACTTCCTGCATTTGTCCGTGGTGTTTCTCACTGGTAATTACAGTAATATTTATGTCTCTTTGCATTTTTATATGTCTTTTGTCAAGCTGATTAGAGGAGGCACAAAGCTGCCCTTTCATAATAAAAATATTAAAAAAATAAAAAGAGGCCTCATTAGGAGGCTTGCTGACATCAACTAAATAGAGTTTCACCTCGTATCAGAATTTTAATAAATAAGCACTGATGCTCAGTGCATTGCTGTAACATGCACGCTTCACTCACACAGCTTGCTGCATGCTTTGTACCATGCGGCTTTTTCCTTTTTAATGCAAAACAATACTAAGTGAGTCAAGGGGAAATGCTATTTCATATTCAAGCCTTTCTTTTTCCCTAGCAGACCTTAAAAGAAATATAAAATAATTTTTCTGGTATCCAATCACTTTGACTACACTTTCTGATTCTGCTGTTGTACATATCGGAGCCTTAAATCTAACATTTTCTTTTGCAGTGCTGCAAATGTGAGGTGTGATTTACATTTGTTTTTCTTGCAAATTAGGAAGAGCATAAAACACAGGCAGCTTTCCTTTCCGGTGCCATTGACTCTAAAGTCAGGCTGGAAAAGGCCACAGATGCAATGAATGGGTGGGGGAAAGAGAGTGACAGAGGATGTTTTGGTAATGTAAAAGGCATCTTTACAGCTAACAGACCAAAAGACACTTGTTCCAGGCTGTTTCTCACTCAAATATTTATGACAACAGTTTATACTCTTTTGATTTCTGGTTTCTCTCTTAGAAATCCATATTTAGGTAGATAATTTTAAAAGCCTGCCTCTGCCAATTGCTTCTAGGTCAGTGCCAGGTCCGTGCTCTTGATCTCAGGCTGTTTTAGTAACTAGCTAGCTGTTTTAAGGGGAGCTGTAATTTGGGTGGTTTTTATAGATACCAGCAACAGACAAGCGGCAATCAAAGCAGCCCAGTCAGGATGTCCTGGCAGGGCTGTGGGCGCTGGGGACACAGAAACAGAAACAAGCGCGGGTTGGTGGCGGCGTCCCAGCCACCAGTGGCTGCTGCTGCCGTCTGCCCTCACTGGCAACAAGCGCTGTTTGGTGGCCAGTGCTCCACATCAAACCCTTGCAGTGGCTGCACTGCCTGGGATCTGCTTTCCTGCCTGGCAATGCTGCTGTACAGACCAGCGTCCTTGGTGCCCCTCCAGCTGTAATTTTTTTCTCAATTTATTTGTTTTGTGCCTGTTTGCAAGGTTTTGAGTTGTTTGTGAGAAGCATCTTCAAAGCAGGTGAGGGGCCAAAGCAGCCATCCTCTCTGTGTTTGTGATTCTGACTTTGGATCCCAGATGGGGACCCATCCCATCACGTGCTAGAACAAGTGTGACAAAATGATGGTGCCAGGCAGGAGGTGCTGCTGAGGAAACAGTGGTGCTCCACGTCACCTCTGGCTTCCCTCTTTGCAGGGCTGAGAAAATCCCAGTTGTCCAAACTTTCTGAGCCTAGCAGGCCCATTTGAGATCAAATCCTTACGAGCTTCTCTAATCAGCCCTTTCCCCTCCCTCTTTCTCAGCGTTTTCTGTCGCTACCTCTTTACTGCAGTGCTGGGACATGCTCCCTGTAGAAGCTGAGTACAAAACCTGCTAGCGACTTCAGGGGGTTTCTGGCCATAAGCTCAAGGTCTGAACAGATTTGCAGCTTCAAGCACTTGTGCCAAGAATTGGGTTGCTTTGATCAATTAAATTCTCTGGCAGTGAAAGAATAATAATAAAGGTTAGGGGGGCCATGCTCTGAAGCTCCATCTGCAGAAGAGTGTGTCTTCCCACTGCCCCTGAATAGCACCAGCAGGCTCTCCTCTACCTCTTTTATGGATTTAATTCTCTTTGGGAAGCTAATCTCACCCCTGCTGCCCCAGCACAAAACCCAAAGTGGCAATCTTGTGAAGCACAGAAAAGCAGTTGGGGGGAACCTAGCTTTTTATGGTAATACCCAGGGAAAGTGACTTGCACCACTGCTCTTAAGAATGCAAACATGCTCCCACCAAGCGCGGAATAAACAGCACGGCTTGTACCTTTCAGCAAAACAGAAATGTGCTGTTGCCAGAGCCAAGGGACTCTTTCTGGGAAAAGTTTGCTTGCCAATGAGCATGGCTTTGCTTATATCCAAAGGCCTTGAGGTGCGGAGATGGTTTTGCTGGAGAGTATGGGATGCTACAAAGGGGCAGGAGGAATAGGGAGGGAAACATGAGCTTCTGCTGGGCTTATGACAGTGATGGAGGCTGACCCTTGCCTCCTGCCCAGTGCCTCTATGGTTGTTTGTGGCATGGTGTGTGTATGTAACACTGTTGGCTCACTTAAGTGGGAATCACCAGCCTGGCAACCCTCAGTCTGAGTAGGCTTTGCTCTCAGATCAGGAGATTTGAGAGCAAAGGGATTTGTCTGTCTTCTGGCTCAGTTTCAGTGCTTATTTACACAAAAAAAAGATGAAGGTGAAGACACTCACAGATGAAAGCAGTGTTCATGTTCGTGCCCTGGCCTCTGCACTATGATGGCTGCATGGTGAGCAGAGGACATCTCCAAAGGAAAGTTAAGGGCTCCGGTTAACAATGCAGATGCCTTAATCGGAGGGGAATTCTGTCCCCTCCCACCCCCATCGCTATGCCGCTCTCCTGCTGTGTCCTTTGTTTAGGCGGCTGTGTTGGCCAAGTCACTTGTTCTGTCCTTGTAGGGTCAGTTTTCCATGCTCTGGGCTCCCTGACACAGTGTCTGTAGGGTGATGCTAAGGAGCTGTGATGAGAAGAAGGTGATGGGGGAGAGAAGCAGACTGGGTGAAGAGAAGAGGGAGAAGGGGGTGCAGGACCATCTGTTTTTTCAGCAGCTCTACCTGAGACAGACAAAACAGATCATGACAGATCATGACACTGCATCCTGGCATATGGAGACTTCCTGGAGGCCCTAAATCTGGGAGGTGGGCATGGGGCTGGAGTGGGTGGTGAGCAGCAGGCAGGGTTGTCCTCATGACATGTCCTGACTGATGTAGAGTGTCCAAGGTGTCTCCTGAGCCAAGGATCATCTCCCTCCCTGGTTCTCCGACACAGAGCGGTCTCCTCACCCAAGGTAGCTGGATATAATTTTTGTGTGCTAGCTGTCAGAATATCTTCAATGTAGCTTGGTCTATTAAATCACCTGTCTTAATGCTCTTTGTCTGGAGATCAAATTTGGAAAGGCAGCAGCTGGAGAAAAATTAAAGCAGACAAATGTGTGTAAAAATGTTTCCCTCCAACTGCTTTCATCACAGGCAATTCCTGACTAAATGATGAGGCTTAAGGCTATAAGTATCTCAGTCATTTCATCTGGAGTAAACTGAAACCAAGGTCAAGTCATAGCTGGTTTGTGTCCTTTTCCTTTCTAATCTTACACATTTCACTGTGGTTATTTTATTTGAATGTCTGCCACTTGCTATTTCAAGCTTCCAGTGGTATGCCGGCTCTGCACTCCTGTTTGCCAGCTAAAATGTTTCCACACCACTAGTGGACATGATTACATAATTTCAGATGCACTAAGGCCTGAAATTATTGGATTTTTTCCCTGGTACAAATGAATTCATGTAAGTTGTTTATTTTTAACTTCACCTCCTGCCTGTGAACTCCAGTAAAAGGAAATTAATTTTTCATGATGGGTACAGGGGGGAGGACAGGAGGAGAATAAAAGAAAAGCATCTGAGTGTGAGGGCAACAGAAAAAGAAGTGTGCTAAGTTCCCGGGTGATAGTGTGATGTTATTCCACCTGTTTCTTTAATTACTAGAAGTTGCTGAGCCTCATCAGCTGCCTCCACAGCCCTGGGAGGAGAGGAAGTGCTGATGGGATCCCAGGCATGTGGCTTTTCAAGCTCACGCCAAGACTGTGCATGGAGTCATGTTCCTCCCAGGATTGTTCATCTGCAAATGCGTAGGTCATCCGAGCTCCAAACTTTGAAGATCAGAAGTAACCTGTGTGGTCTCTTCTAATCTACAAAACTCTTTATCTGAATCATCACTTCAAGAGCAGAATTTACGGAATTTGGTAATGTCTTGGTTTCGTGACATCTAGTAAATAGGTGTGTTCAATACTGCAGTATAAAGGGAATAATTTACTTCAGCGTCCTCTCCACCCCCAGGAATCATATATTGCCTCCCATGCACCTAGTTTAGCTCAGCAAGGTTATTTCCCCAAAAGTGTTGTAAAATAAAACTAGTTTGCCAAAGGTACTCCCTTATATCTGTGCAAGTTTGAATCCAAAGTGGAAATGTGTTTAATCTGCAGCTTCTGTGTAAAGAACTAAGGGCATCCAAGCCCTTGGGATGGAGGTGTGTCTCTGAGCCTCCAGAGCTGAACATAATTGAAAGGGCTCGGGTTTCCGATTTCTGCTTTAGTCCAACTTCAGTGTTAATGCACAGGATGTGTAATGATGGCCCTCAAAGGCCTCTTTGCATTCACACTTGCAATCCTCATGTTGTATTAGTGCAGACTTTTCCCCATGTTTTATTTCATGCTTCCTTCACCACAAACATTTGCTGCTTGTGGAAAACCAGCTGGGGTGTCTCTCTCTTTCCCCTTTAATAATCTCTAGTTTGGGACCACTGATCCTTCAACAACCTCTTCTCTTTTTGATATGCCCCCTGTTTTCTCTTATTTACAGTAACTGCCATGCTTGGGATTCTCTTGTTCGTCCTCTCCCTCCTCTCAATTTCTCAGAACAAGCTGAAAATGCGATTTAATAGGCCTCCCACTGTTGTTGCTCTTTTGAGATTACTGGGATCAGATGTTCTTCTCTTGAGAACTACATCAAAGAAAATGAGAGAGGGTAAAGACCAGGATGCCCAGGAAGGTGACGGAAAGCAGGGATAAGGCAGGAGAAGAGTGGTTTTTAGCATGTAATGCTGTGGAGCAGGGCATTTTTGGCTTTGTTGGAACCTTTCCAGGGTTTTCTGGAAGTGTTAGTGGCACTATGGTGTGCAAAGCTTAATATTTTTTTATAAAACCTTCCAGCAAGCCCAGTGCTACCTGTATATTGTATTTTTATCATATTTTTTTGTGCACTAGCAATAAACAACCCACTAATTTTAATGTGGGATTATTTTGCTGACCTATCCATCCCCATGTTCCCAGAAATCCTCTCCATATTAATTGCATTTCACTGCTGGAGACACCTGTTAGCCAGGGCACAGCTGAATAGGCTCTTAATACTTTAAATCTCTGATAATACTCCAGTTAAACCTCTCTTTCTTGCTTTTTCTTTCTTCCCCCCCCCCTTTTTTTTTTTTAATAAGAGAGCAGCTGGTTGAACTTGCTCCTTAGGAGAAGACTGAAGCTAAAATTTCTGTTCCTCTCTCTAGTGTGAGGTGACTTTTCAGCAGAGGATCTGATGGTTTTTGAAGGCTGTCATTGCACTCGCCTTTGTCTCTCTTCTGCACTGATGGAGAGAAGGGTCACCCATGGTTTTCACTGGTAAAAATAATCAACGTGGTATGTGCGGTTTTATAGTCAGTCACAAAGCTCAAAGAAAGCAAACATGTATGGTAGTATGGCAAAGACTTTTGGGAGGGGTTGTTTGTTTGTTTTGATTTTTTTTGTTTTGTGTGTGGATTTTTTTGTTTGGTTTTTCTTAAGTGCTGCATTTAATCCCATTAGAAATGTGAGGGAAATTTCACAAAATTCAAAGTGTCTGAAGAAGGAGATAAGCCCTTCATGCTGTTCAGCTCTACAGTGTTTATTCCTTTTCCCCTCTACTTTCTTATCATTATCAGAGAGAGGTGGAAAGCTTTTGTCAGAGTCCTCCTTTAAAGAGAGATAGTATTTGAATGTAAACAAGTATGAGCACATGGTGGGACCAAGGGAGCAAGCAGTAATCTTCAATTTCTGAATTTTCTGGCACTTGTGAATGGTGTCAGGATCTTAACCTGATTCTTAAACTGCTTGGAGAACAGGATGGCTTCTATGGAAACCCACTAGACAAGTGATTCAGAAAACATCTTTTCAGAAAATTACTTCATCATATATGAGATTTCTTTTTAAAACTAACTACATGGGAGTTCTTGGCAATGATGGTCTCTACATCTGATGGTCTAACTAGCATGAAATAGAGCTGCTGCTCTCATTTATATACATTACGCTATCTGGTTCCTCACTTGTGGTTTAGTAAAAGCATGAATTTTCAGGTTTCCCTCATGGGAATTCTCTGGCTTCTTTCACTTTACCTTTCATTTTCTTCCCCGCTATGTAGAAATACAGGATGATTATTAAATGGCTTTAGGAATTTTGCTGTAAGAGGTAAGAGAACATGCCGCATCATAATTTTTTATTGTTGTCATCATAGTTTTATATTGTCTTTTCAAGAAAGCATGACAATAGTGAGGTGGGGAAGATTGTAACACATGTGGTTTAGCTGGGAGAATTAAATATAGATATTTTCTTGGTGTAATATTTGTCAGGCAAATCACAGAATGTTTCTTATAAATAACTTCGTGCGTACACAGTCATCAAGAGCTGTTTGATCTGTGTATCACTGCAAGACTATAATCCCATGGTAAAACCCCACGACAGATGTCCATGAGCCTTACAGCATCCCTGCTGCAGGGAGGATGCACCACTGGTTGGAGAAGGGAATGGGATGACTGGAAAAAGGGGTAGCATAGGTACCAGCTGTGTTTGCTTCAGTGGGTCTTTTGCACACAGGAGAGTTCCCCCTCCTCTTTGTGGGGGAACAGAGATGGTAAGGCTGATCACAGCTCCAGAGGTTTCTTGTGCTGTCCCCAGCTCCAAGGACACGTAATCAAATTGCTGCAGGCAACAGAATGCAAGAGAACTTAGGGAATGGGCTGGGGAAAATTGGAGACGCATCAGGGAAGGGCAGAGGAAGGATGTTGTCCTGGGCACAGAGATGGGGAATGTGCCCAAGGCTGCGTTGCCATCAGTGTCAGAGATGGCACAGCAAGCGTGCTACCAGCCCTGCTGCCATGTCTCTTGCAGCAGCACCCACTGGGCCTCTCAGCAGTGCTGGCACTTGTACAGGTGGGGCCAAATGGCTTCTCACAGAACGCAGCTCACACTGCTGATGTCCCTCTGCACCAGAGCAAACACAGATCAGCCTCATGCCTGGCCACAGCCTCTCTGGCCCCTTCCCAGCCCCTTGCCCAGCACCCAGGATGTGGCCTGAGGCACAACCTAACTTCTTCACTTGGAGATCAGTGGGGAGGTTTTTGGTGGGTACTATCACTGTCCATTTTACCTTAGTCTATTCAGGATTGCTTTTTAGTTAAAAATACTCAGCTGGCTTTTTAGATGAAAGTACATACGCCTTTCATTCCTTCTGCTTCTAATTATTAAATTATTTAATAATTATTCTAATTATTAACTTATTATGAACTACTTGTTATTTTTCTGTGATTTTTTTAAATCCAGTATGGTTTCTGAGAGAGACAAGTGACCAAAAATATTTATATGTTGTAATTCAGCTTGGTAGACTCATTTACTTAAATTAGCTATAATGTGGGAGTTTATCTCTTGTCATCAGATTAGAAACAAGTTTACTACTTTGTATTCTTTTGAATTTTTCTTTAAAAAGGTTTTTTTTCTGTTTTCTAGCTTTCTTCCCACAGTAAATATATTATTTATGCTCTTCCTATGCTAGAATTTCATGCCCTCAGTGCTAAATAACCCTCCCCCACCTTCTTTTTCTAGCTAGGGATTTATAACACACCCCAGAAAAAAATAGGTGCTGACTGTGCTGTGAACAGTGCCCCTTCATAATGAAACAGCCCTTGCAAACTTTTGGAAAATGGACCTACTGTGATAATAAATCTTCTCCCTTGACGTACAGCACTGAATGTGGCTCTGACCACATAAACTGCACTCCCCATGATTCTGGGGCTGTTCACAATGCCAACCATTTATAAGCCAGTTGGCTTTACATTAATTAATTCCCAAGTCATTCACAAATAGCAACAATCACCTCAAAGTGCAGGGTTAGGAAAGGGCTGGCATTTTTGAAAGGGAGATCTGTATATAAAAATTTACCATGTTCACAATAGAGAAAAAACCCAGCTCTTGAAACAACAATGGCTTTCTGCTTTTGGGCTCGGGGTCATGGCTCTTTTCGGTTCAGCTTGTGGTGGTTTATTTATGATGGGTGCTAATTTCTGATGTTTGACTTCTTCTGTGAACAGCCTTGGCTGGCCATCCTGCCCCAAGTGCAAGTTAGGGCTCCCTGCATTATTGCCTGCAGGACTAGGCAGGGGAAATATGTATTGCTTTGGAGAGGAGCTCAAGGATCCCAGGAATGCCAGGGAAAGATTTAGCTTTGTGACATCCTCTGCCAGATTGCCAGCTGCTTCTCACCTGGATTTCAGTCCTCACAGCTTTCCCTTACAGGGTTTTAGCATCAATCGGTAGAGTGTTATGGTTCAGACATTAGTGGGAGTAATTTTAAAAATCTGTCCAGGAGAGGTCTTGCTCTCCCTGCCTGTCATGGCTTTCAGGCTTTTACGAGAATTTTTTTCCAGATATTATTGAATTGCATACCTTGTCCCCATGGGGTGCAGTTTCCTTTGGCTACTGTTGGCTACCCCTCCTGCCATCTCCTCCCTCCAGCACTGGCCCACACAGCCTGTCCTTGCCTTTGCTTCAGATCCCCTTCCCTGTGCCCCTCTGAGCTTCCCTATCTGTGCCCCAGGCTTCCTGCCCTTGGCTTTACTTCCTGAGGGTTCGCCACTGGCCAGACGAGTTACCTGTTGCCACTCACCCCTTCCATCTCCACTGCTTTATCTTGTTCCACCTGTTTTGTGTCCTTGGTGTTTTGCCTTGCATAGGCTGTAAGTGTGTAAGGGTAATAATACTTTACATTGGAAGTCAGCCTAGAGAATTAAAGAGTTGGAGATGGGAACATTTTTTTCACACTTGGTCACCCATTGCTGGATGCACGTGGACCTTCACCCGCTTCCCTGCCAGTCCCTGCTGGGACTGCAGCCAGAGAGGAGCTGCCAGGATGACTTGGCTGCCCTGTGGAAGTGCATTATGGCACAGGCTTAAAGGATGCAATTACAGATGAGCTTCACAGGACGGTGCCTCATCCAGGCCGTGGAATTGACAGTGCTCATTCACTAAGTACCTATTCAGTAGTTTTTCTTCATCACTTTTTAGCAGGGGAGGGAGTAGCTGATCCCTTAATTTCAACATCCTATTCAGATACTGCACTGAGGACAGAGTTATTAATTTCCTTGAAAGTTTTTTTGCTGTCATTCAGTGTGAAAGTATTCTGAATGCTTTAAAAATATTAATGGGTTTATTTTCATAGTAGAACCATAAGATGGAAGAGCATTGCTTTCACACTGTAGTTGCGAGCAACAGCAAAGAGTGCAGGATCAAGGTCAAAGTGACTACAAGGTTTAGACACATAATAACTTTTTTTTCAGATGACATTCTGTTTATCATCTTACCCCTATGTCTGCATTTTATACAGCCCACTGATTTCCATTTTGGCTGCTGCTGCTCAGCGAATGGTTCTGCCAAGTTCAGAGGTAGTACTGTGAGCTCTGCACTGGTAAAGTCCTACAAGCTCTGTGGTCTAAAGAGACTCATTCAGTCCCACAACAGGGAGATGTATCTCCCCAGGTCAGTATTTGTCTGCTCTACTTTCTCCAGCTGTAATCTTCAGTCTCAGTACCCACTTTTGCAAGACAAGGAGCAATGCAAGGAGCTTTAATTCATGCTCAGTGCCTCCCAACCAGCTGAGGCAGAAATCCTATGGAGGGAGCACAGTAGGTGCTCTTGAAAATAAGGATCTCTTGCTCTGCCCAACAAAATCCCAGTTCGGTCCATTTTTTCTGATACTGTTCAGGCTTCTATATAGCTATGACCCATGACCTCGTGTAAATATATTGTTTATCTGCTCTTTTTCTCCATTCTCCATGTGGTTTCTTGTCCCACCCTTCTGACCAATCACGTTTGATTAAGATATTGATATTCAACTCTACAGGTACTACAGTCTGCTAAAATATATATGGATTAACTGCAATATAAAATGAAGATTCCCTGCTTTTTCTGGGGGTTGGTTAGGCACACCACGTGGCAGAGCTTATCATGGTAATGGTATTTCTGCTGGATTCAGCAAAGATAGTGCCGTAAAAATAAAACACATTGAGATTCATAGAAATCTGTCTGCATTCTGCTTCCAGTGAAGCTATTTGGGGCCAAATTTTCAAACACCAGTTTCTAGTTGCACCAACACAAGAAGCCCATGCAAAATACAAATATGCACACTTAGGTTCTTACACATGCGGGCAGTGCCCATTCTTGCTGAAATGTGACATTCTGAGAACAGATGTTGCAAAATACTTGCACATATTTTGTGGGAGCAACAGTGCCATCAATCTTGCTGGAAACATAGCTCCCATTTTTACTTTTCTTTACTTGGTAGGCTGTTTATCTTGTTTCTTTTGGCGCTGGAAGTTTCCCCCCTGCTGTTTTCTGTGTCTGGAAAATCTGCCCACCTTCTGCATGCCAATCACACTTCTTTTTCAAACCTCTTCTTCAAACTTATCCTAATCCCTTTTATGTTGATCTTCTTACTGTCGTTTTCTTTCCAACTCAGGTCTGAATTGCCTCTTACAGGGAGTTTTAAGTGTGTGTATTTATTCATAATCCTTTGTGTAAGCTGTCTAAGTTAGTGCCCCCTTCATTTTGAAGTGAAAAATTAATTTTATATAGTTGTACTAACTTAATCCATGCCTTCATCTCCACAATGCAAAGCCCTTTTTTTGAATAGCCCAATTTCTGTTTTAAAGGTGAGTTTGTTAAAATGTAGAGATTAAACAGGTTGCTGGGGTCAAAGTTAGAAGGTAATAAATCCATGGGAAGAGCACAAGTCTCGTGGTGACCAGACTAGCAGTTTCAGGGCCGAGTAATGTGCTATTGGCACAGCTTTGCCTTTTTCCTCCAGAAAAAAATTAAAGACAGTAAATCAGTTTGGAAGGTATGGTTTATTTTGGCCTGCCGACACTACAAATGTTATTTCTGAAATAGCAATGGTTAATTGCTCAAACTCCTCAGCTGTGCAGACAACATTGAATGTTTCCGTGTAAAGAGTGAGGGACAGGAGCTGGAGTTGGGGCCTGGATAGGGAGCTCCTGGAGGAGGGAGGGGAAGATGGGCAAGGCCAGGATGAGGATGGAGCCTGCTGGGGGGCTCCCTGGACTCACTGCCATGGACAGGGAGACATGGGGCAGCTACAGTGGCTGGGGGCTGTCATGCTTCCCTGGCTCTGGGGTGCTGAGACAGAACATGACGAGTCATTTTGCAGGCAATTTCTTGCTTTGCCTAAGCCTCTTGCTAACCCTGTTCATAGGAGGTGTGACTCCTAAAATTTTTGTGTGCATATGTATTTTTTTCCCCTGTACACTACTATTATTATTATTTAATCACCACGTGGCCTTTCATTTCTGCAACTAAAGTTATGAGCTTTTTATTTTTCATTTTCAGTTACTTTTTCCAACATAACATGAAACTGCAGACATTTTCAGGCCTTATTTTTTAAAATTATCTCTCATTATCATAATTTACTGCTCTTAATGATTTTTCTGACAGGTTTTAGTAGCAAAATTCCCTAAGTATTCCTTTTTTTCTTGGATGCAGTTAAGTATATTATACAAGATAGTATGGATAATATTAAGATCCCAGTAGTGTAACATTCAGGAGAGTTTCCAACAGTCAATGTTATCTGTCATCTCAGGATATGCATCACTGGGGGATCCTTTCTATGGAAAGAGTGAGAAGAGATGCTTCTCCAGACAGCATTTGTCACATTGTCCTAGGATTTCTGGGAGCTCCTGCAGGAACCCAGAGGTAGCTGCCGTCTGCTTGTTTTGATGGTTTGCATTAGGATCCGGATCAGACTGTGCTGGAGAAGAAAACCTCCAACAGCTACCATGGCCCTGGCAAGGCACAGGCTGTGCTCTCTGCATGCCTTCTCCAGATGCTGGGCATATGGGCCTGTCCTGAGAGCTCCAGGATAGTTTGGCTTGGTTGGTTTGGCTGAGAAGGCAGTTGGAGGAGAGAGTATGGAAAGAGACTTATTGCTCTTGCAGATAACAGCCTTGCTGAGTTTGATTGATGGATGCTGTTTTATCTGCCAGACATAAGCTAAAACTTAGGAAATGGAGCAGAAACATGCAGCTTGAGCAGAGCAGTTGTGTACAGCAGGGAGAAGCTCAGCGCTGGTTTGGGCAGAGCTTGTGCTCAGCTGCCCTGGTGCACCACACACTCCCTGGTGAGCACAGCCGGGTGTGAAGAGCCATACCGACGTGTCCCAGCCATGCAACGCCCAGAGACAGGGTGCCATGCATGCTCCGGCCATATGTACCAAGGAATGAGATTCCTTCCTTCCTCTTTTCCCAATCCTTTCCCTTTGCTATCCTACTGGTGCATCGCAGGCCCTCCATCTGGTCCTGAGAGCAACTGTTTCCCAACTGTGCCTCCAAACCAATGCTTAGGAGTTCTGGGCTCTGCTGCCTCTGGGTTTAGCCATGGCACTGGGCATCACCCCATATCCCTGTCCATATCAGTTCCCTCTGCCTGCCTTGGACTTGCTCCATACTCATCATATGCTCCCAGCCACTTACTGGGTAGCAATGCAGAGCAAAGAGTAGCATTCCTGCCTCAATGACAAATGTGAAAGGGTCTAAAATGGAAATGGTTGTAGCGGTATGGATTGCCTCTAGCTAGGGTAGCTTATCCTGTGCAGTAAACTGGCTGCAACTGGAGCACCTTTTTGCTAATATACACTGCATTTTCACTTTGCTGTAATTGTAAAAGTCTAGAGTGTGAACAAGGCTTCGGCCTGTACATTTTTAACAAGTACTGCTGTGCCCCAATCCTGTTTGCCACTGTCTGGAACCCTGAAAACCTGGTCTTCATTAAGTCCTTTAGGAGCTAACATTTAGCTAATAAAATTAGGAGACGACAGAATTTTCTTAAAGAAGCAGAATTGGACACATTCGGTTTCTGAGAAGGTCATGAAGATGGTCTAATATTGCTTGTACAAGGTATTTGTCAAGTGTGTTCCAATTTGAGAGAACAGTTGGACATTTTTCTTCCTCTTAGAGGTGTTAATAGACTCAAAGGTGGAAGAGGAGGCAAGGGCAGAGTGGGAAAAAGACCTGACAAGCTCGAGTGATGGCAAACACAGCAGATTACACTGAAGACAATCTCTTCTCTGCCACTCATTTTTTCTTACTCAGCACAGAGTACATCTGGCTCTTCGTTACAGAGGAGCTGAAATGAGCCCTTGTGAGTGATCAATGCCCATGCTGGGAGAAATCTTACAAACACAGGAAAAGCTACTGAGGATATTCTGTCTGGAAAGAGATTGCTAGTGGTGTTTGAGATTTCCCCAAATTCAGTCTCTGGTGAGGAGACAGATGAACAGTGTGTCTGTAAGGAAAATTTAAAGGTTTCCATTAAAAGAAGAAACATAGACCTGAAAAATACACGTGCACTGAGGTAACATGTATCTGATCCAATGAATGTTTCACGTTTTTTTCCTACCTTCTAGAGTAAATTTATGTTCAAATCCCTGTTTTGCACAAGGTGTGGGTGAAAATAATGTATTTTTCTATTTGATGTAAATGCTTACCATCATTTGCTTCACAGTGGATGTGCCTGCACCAGCTTCCCCAGTTAGTGTTGACTGGCATTTGAGTTGGCTTCAGAGCAGAAAAGTTTCCTGCTGAGGAGCTGGGGATATAGTGGGATGGTCTTTGTATTTTAGAAGTGGTCTTTTTGGGTTTAGGTCAAAGACTTCTAACCAAACAGCATTAGAAAGCTGCTCCTGCAGTAGTTGTTTCAAGTGACGGGGAACAAGATACACAAGGCATCTGGTGCATCCTATCTGCACAGGAGAAGAAGAAATTTGCCCTGTGGCTGTCAGGTCAGTGTGCTTTGGCATGCACAGAGGTGTAAAAATTTTTCCTTCTCAGAGCTTCCATATTTTGTGCCTCATTTGATATCCTTCAGACCAAATTCAACAGTTTCCTTGGTAATGGTGTTTTGTACTGTGAATGCTAGTAAATCAAATATCCATAACGGGGAACCAGATGTAATTTACAATCAATTTGCCATTTTATGAAAGAGCAGTGAAATACTAGTATCCCATCTTAAAATTGTTTATTGAATATAATGAAGAAGAAACCAGTGGGGATGTATAATAATCAAATAGGGGCTATGAAAATTGCTGTAAATTCTGTGAGAGAGAGAATTATAAAAACTTCTTTGTTGAACTTTCAAACTGCCCTGTGGAGTTTAACAGACAATAGAGTTCTCTTCCAGAATTCAGAATTTCTTTAGGTTATTTTCATACTTCTATACAGTGTCATCTTTGTTCTCCATTTAGTGACTAAATTTTTTTCTTTTTTTCCCCCCCTTTTCCTTTTCAAAGAGAATTATCCACTAGTATAGCAGCATGAAAGCAAGTGGGTTAAGGAGGTATGATATTAAGTGGCTTCTCTTTTTTACTTGCACTGGAAAAATCTTCAGATTCTTAGAACAACGCTCGGTCTAGGTTGAAGTGGGTGCAAATAGTGAGTTTGGTGTAACCTTCATGTGTTTACCAATACAAGTCAGTCATTTTGCCTGTGCAAGTTAGTGTTGAAACTGTTTTGGTTTGGGGGGGGGGGGGCTTTTTTTTTTTTAAACTAGTGTATTTACAGTATCTCCTTTTCACATCAATGCTGAATGGGGGCATGGCATCAGGTGCCCTCTATTGAGTTCAGGACAGGACTGCAAACCTGTGTATTGAGTATCAAAAGCCAGAGCCCTAACCAGTAAAATAACATGTACATTTCCTGCTAGGATAAAACCCCTGGTAAGATACCTAGGATCAGATTAGAAACACCTCAGCACCATGAAACAAGTATCTTGGTGATTTTGTGTCAAATTTGTTTAAACAGTGTTCTGAGGGTAACTGAATATCGGCTTTAGTCACAATAGAGATTTGGTATTGTATTCCCCACTGGCTGACTAGCATGCCTTGTTGAATCTCACATAGTCCAGCCCTTGTATTTTTGATCCTTTCTTGTTCCTTTTCTGAGTTTTGTGCTCCAAGTTAATGCATGTCAGATGTTTACACCCCTCCTCATCAGTAGATGTGAGATGATGGCATTTGCCATTCTCTTGGGTGACTTCTGGGCTTGGTCTTTTGAAGGCTTGCTACCAGGAGTTTGGGCTGGTCTCTGCCTATGGTTACCTTCTCTTTAGTTGGATCCCGAAGGAAAATCCCCTTTCTGTGAGTCACTCTGTCAGGAACCTCCCTTTTGGATGTCAGCTATGTTGATACAAAAACAACTCGATTATCCCAGGCCAAACTAGGGACACAGTAAAGTTTCAATCCAAAGACATTCTTGAGGAACAACAGGAAAACATTTTTTCTAGGTTTGCAGCATTTGCAGCAGCATCATTTGAATAGAGCCTGGGCTTACTCAGGGGGAGAGTACTTTTAAAGTAGTGCTAGCTGGAAAACCAAGCAGGTTGTCCTCTACCAGACAGCACTGTATGGGAAAAGCAGGTGTCTGTACTCAAAACACATACCCTGTGGTAGACCAGTAGGAAAGCCAAAAATTATAATGGACAATGCTGGGCCACAGCAGTGCCAGAAACTGGATGTGTCTCAAATTGTGAACATTGTGCTGTTTTAGAGGATGTATTTTACAGGTCAGAAATTGGATAGTCCCTTCATCTAAGGGCTGATTTCTTTTTTTTTTTTTTAAACCTTCAAGGACTGCAAGAGGCTCTGAGGAACAGAGGAGAATTCCCACTGTTCCCGGGAACCAGACTCTTTTAAAGTAACAGGCACTTGAAAAGAAGCCTTGGGAACTGAAAGAGCCTGGTTTGTGGGTGTTTCTTTGCTACCCATCACACATTGAAGGGTCAGGGTCACACATCAATGCAAGCTATCCCTGCCTATTTCAGTTGCATCTTATTTGGGGATTGAGAGACTTTATTGCCAGTTTTAAGGAGCACCAGCAACCAGGCACAGTGTGCCCCTTAATCTGTCATTTGTCATGTCCCCAGTTTGCCCTGGCTTCTGCAGATGTGTGAATCTAAGAGTGAAATGGTGGCAGTGGCTTATATCACAGTTTCCACTTTTCTTCTCTTGGTACACAGCTCTGTGCACTGCTCCCTTGGTCTGTGGTCCACCCTGAACCTCTTTATCCTGGAAAGCTTAGGTCTTTCTCTCCATATCACCTCTAACTATGTTGCGGGAAGCTCGAGACAGCAAAACCAGGCACTGTTATTAACTCCAATCACTGTTCATTAAAAGAAAAAGGCACACAGAAGTGCACACAAAGGGAGACCTTCATCTCCATCCTCTGCCCATCCCTGGGGGGTTGTTCATCAATCAAACACTGGACCCCTGGCAAGATGCCAAGGGTGATAAATTTGAACTTCCACTCAGCAAAGTGAATCTACACCCCTTACCTTCCATGTTTCCCAGGAGAGTAAGCTTCTTGCCTGTTGTGGCATCAGTCACTGCCCCTGTCCGTACGTTCATACTGCATTATGCAAAGTAATGGCAGGGAGACTCTTGCTCAGCTGAGATAAAGAAGTGCTTTCACATGGCCTGGTTTGACGTGAATCAATCTCTCATTGTGCAGCATCTGCACAATGATTTGCAGTGCTGCCAGCCATTCCTTGTCGTGCTGAACTAGAGAGAGACACAGGTCTTTGCAAATGGCCTCTGCCTTTTTCAGTTGTGTCTTTTTTGACGCTATGCATTAGTAGTGCCACCCTTGGCACCAACTGGCAGAACTCGCCCTTCCTGGGGGGAAGAGGGACTGGCGATGGCTGTTCACTTTCAATAGACGAACTGTGCTTAAAGGCTTGCTCTCCTCAGTGTTGTACGAAAGCCCTGCACTTCTCATCCTCTGTGCATGTCCTATTGGCGGCTCTGGAGGGCTGGAAACCAGTGCAAATCACGAAGGCTGTGCTTTAAAGGATGAGAGGGAAGAAGGACTATTAGTCCTAGAGCTGAAAAAATGTTGGTTATCCTGCCAAGGCTGGCAGGATCTGCAAATACCGGTGACCAAGGCCAAGAGACACATTTGTGAGGCTTTGTTGCATTCAGAGCAACTAAGCAGCATGCAAGAGTCAGGCACCAGGCACTTTTGGGCTGCCTGGGTTCTCATGGGGGTGACTGTCCATGGTTTCTCTCCATGTTACTTAGCAGCACAATGGCTTTTCTAATCTCCATGGGTCCAGTGCCAGTGTGGAGGCATTTCTCTGCTCTCCCCCATGCAGCACCGATGGAGAGCTTAGGTGGCCATGCATCTTGCTAGGCTGTGTACACATACGCATGGGTGGTTTGCCACTGCTACCTTTAAAAAGGGTAATGGAGGCTGTCTGTAAAGATTTGCTTCAGCAGCAGCAAAGAAGAGGGTGAAACTGATGATAGGTGCATGTGTAATGGCTTTCATGCAATGGACAAATCCAGTGAAAGTGATATTTGCTACTGTTTCACCCTTCATCTGCTGGTAGTGTGGGCTGTGCATGGCTCTACACTGCACCACCTCAACGGTGGCTACTTCAGGGGCCCTGAGGGCACCACGTCTGTGATTGCCCCTGCCCAGCCTCCCTGAGCTCCCCCCACCCTGCCACAGTGGCTGTAGTCCCCAGAAGAGGTGACAGGCATGGGTATGTTCTTTGGCAAGAAGGGGTCAGCTGGAGATGCTGTGCCTGGGGTGGGTCCAGGCTATTGTGTGGCACTGCCTGCAAATGGTGAGATGGGAAGGGAGAGGAGCGGCAGCACTGGGAGGCACATGCTGGTAGCTGGCAAGTGGCATCCCAGCAGTGGCTGGGGACTTTTCCCAGGGCTGAGGTGACAGTGATATGCAAGCAGCAGTGCTGTCCAGGGGGTGCGCAGCTTCCCCATGGCTCAGGGCATCCTCGCTGCTGAACCGTGTGCCCTGGAGAGCTCTGGCGGGTGAACCATGTGCCCTGGCAAAGGCTGGTGGGTGTATGCAGCCATTTCCCTGCTGGGTGGTTGGTGATGAGTGGTCCCACGTGGTTTAGATTTAGTGAGAATCCCCTTTTTGTGTTCGGAAGGCCTTGTTTTCAGTCCCCAAGTGCCTCGCGAAATGAATTGTTGTTTTCTGGCCAGCCTGACTAGGAAACACAGTTCATGCAGTTGCTGGGAACTGGCAGAAACGTCCTGGTTTTCAGAGTGTAAATTATGAAAATGCATTCTTATTCTCATGGATTTTCCTTGAGAAAAAGCCAGCAGTGGGAGTGTGTTAGAGTGGTAAAATACAATTCATGACAACAATCCCACTGAGAGGAGTATTTTTTTTTTCAGTTTGGTTGCTTCTAATTGTGGTAAGAAGCAAACACATTCCTCTCTAATTTCCATTGGCAAAGTCTCCAGGACTCTACAAGTGCCAGTGTGTGTGCCGTGGTTGGTTTTGCATTTCCTCCTCTCTTCTTCCCCTCCTCTACCCCCTCCTTCATCTTACTGGTATTATGGCCAATCCCTCTGCAAATACCTCTTTCACAGGCAACATAAGCATTCTCCTTCTTGTCTTTCTTCCTTCAAAACTCGGCTCTATCTCTTTTGGCCAGCTGCAGCCTTCCTAGAGCATCTTCTACCTGACAAAAGAAGATACCTTTGATAGTCAGGCATGACTGTAAAGTTGAAACACATGCTTGGTTCAGATACTGATGAACTTTAATTTATCTCAATTCATTAGCAATTTTTAAACCCACAGTTAGTGGAAGGCAGTCTGTAAAATAATTGGAAGTAAATGCTGAAGGAGAAATACTGGGGGGAGGAAAGAAGGGAAGCGGCTTACAGCAGGAGTCTAAGCCAGTCTTTCATCTTCAGGCCAGTTCGGTTTTGAACCCTGATGGGAAAGGTCATGAATTTTAAAATGTGTCTCACAGCAGACAGCTCTAATCATAAAGCTAACACTATCTGCAGTGCATGTCTGACCATGTGAGACTCATGGCTGACTGAAGAGGGAGACTGACTTCCAAGAGCAGGATGTTGCTTGGAGCAGGAGAGTGGGATAAGCAGAACCGATGCCATATCTGTCAGTGCTGGCATGAAGTACCCGGCTTTCAGGGGGAACCACGCTGTTCCCAGCAGGGTCTCAGCAGCGCTCACTGCAGCAGAAGTACTAGATAGCACATTCTTTGCCTTTGACAGCTCCTCCAGGATCCACAGTTTCCCCTTCCTGCCTGTTGTTTAGGAAGCGTAACATTTTACTGCTTTAGCTCGCAACCCTCATTCTTGGTTTTAACACAATTTCCAAACTATTGTGCTCCAAAGCCTGCAGAAGCTGGAGCGCTTGCTGTGGCTACTCTTGGGAATTGTCTTTTTGCCATTTGCCAGGCTGTGCTTGAAATCAAGGGAGCCTAATGTTTTGGCAGCACCTCACAATGACTGACAAAGGAGTTGTGGCTGGTGCCTATCTCAGTCTTAATTGTTTTCTTACTTGGTGCTGCTGAGGCTCAGACAGTTATTTGCAGGACGTGAGAAAGCCCTTGGTTCTCTCTCTAACTTCATGTGTGTTTTCCAGAATTCTTCCACTGTACATCTATCACATCTTGGGCTCTGCTCTTCCTAGCACATATGGAAGCATGGTCTGCTGGTGTTAATCACCACGTGGTGTCTAGACATGCTGAAAACACTTAAGCAACTGTGACATCTGTTTGGTCGGCCTATGTTGTTGGGAAACTTGACCTTATTTACAAACAGTTTTCAAAACCAGGTTTCAACCATGACGTGATAACAAATGTGAAGCATCTTCACACACTGTGACCACATCTTTGTGGCCAACATCCTCCCTGAGGAGAGGAGGGCTCGCTCTGAAGGGTTAGAACCTGGGACATATGGGTTCAATTTTTAGGTCTGGCACATACTTCACATCTGACCTTTGCTGAGTTGTATGCCGTCTTTGTGTCCGGAATAAAATGGCAATGGTAATACCTGGGATCAGACTGATTATTTGACTCTTCAGATTGTGGCAGCTAATTTGTTACTTTAAAAAGCCCCCATGATCTAAATGCAGCTGAATGCCCTATTGTATGGAGTTAGTGTGGTGTGAACAAGAGCAGGAGCCAAGCTGGAATCTCTAATTCTGCAGCAGCAGCAGCAAACTCCAAATCAGGCGTTACTTTTGGTGTGTCATATTGCAACTGCTAGGTTTTTGCAGTGCATGATGTGAAGCAGAATTTTCAAGAGCATCTGGCTCTTGGCTGCTAAGTGTTTACACTGCTTCTGAAAATGGAATTTAGGGCTCTGACAGAGAATCTTTTGTAGATTTAACTGTTTAGAACATTATCTCTTCTAGCACCTCTGCCAAAAGTTGCTGCCTCATAACAGGGGCACAGAGCAAGAAGAAAACACAGTGATGAACAGCGTCCCACTGTGAACCTGGTGGGGACAGTGCCATGCTCTTCCTGTTCACACAACGCCCAGCAGTTTGGGATCACTGTGGAGAAAAACTACAGATTTGCTGAGGTGTTGTCCCTAAGCTGCTTCTGCTCCATGTCTGGCAAGTGTTTAGTGGTGTGAGGGTGCTGGTGCTGTGTTTATGGACAGCTGAGTTCTCCCACAGCTCACTGTGAAAGGGCTGGGCATCAGGAGCCAAGGAATCACCAGAGAGGATTTGGGAAGCCCCAGTTGTGTGCTGGTGTAACACAAGGAAGAAGTCAGTTCTAGGGCGGCTCTAAGTGGAGTTAACCCCGATGCCCACAAAGGCTAAGTTTACCTCTCCATTTTCCTTGTTGAACTGCAAGTGAGTTTCTCTCGGCTCTGAAGCAGCTACTGCAGGCATAAGCAGCTCTGCTTGAGTGGCATCCGACTTGTGATTTCTGTGACTGTATCTTTTACGGCAGCGTCTCCAGAAATACAGAAGTATAACAAATTATTTATTTGCCAAGCCTTTTCTGTTGTGTTTCAGCCTCTCCTCTCCCCCTTCCTCAGCTTATCACTGGTGGAAGCGGGTGTAAAGTCCTTTGAAAGAGGACATCAAAGGACAACTGCATCTCTGTTCTTAACCCAGGCTTATAAAGAGATTGTGATAAAGGCCAACAATACATGTCAGTGTTGCCCAGTTATTGTTCTGGGCTTTGTAGTTTTATTAGGAAATAATTTCTCACCCTATGTGGCTCCTGGTGAGTTTTGTTTTCTGTGCTGCTGGATTTGATCTGCCCAGTGAAAGACCTGCCACAGAACTGAGAGTTTTGCCAGCTGTGAGTTAAGAGGGAGACATGATTGAAAAAGTTCAAGCTCTGCTTCCTAGCAGCCAATTTACCATCTGTCTCACTCTCCCTCACGCCCCTTTTATAGCAAAAATGCAAACAATTTGTTTGACCTCTGCTGAATCTGTACGACTCTGGGCTTTTAAAGTGTTGCTCTAGCAAATAAAAACCAAACATGACAGCAGCAACAACCCAGAATTCAAAACCAATAAACCTAGGTAGAGGCAAGGCCTCTTCCCAGAGATTGTAAAAAGCTATCAAAGGCTTTGTTCTTCATTAATGCATCCCTCCTTCTCTTCTCCCTTTGCTCCACCTCTGGGAAAAACTACAGGTAAAGTCAAATCCTGTCTCCCACAACACATGGCTGAAAATGTGCCCTTCCTCTAGTGTAAGAGAGAGAGTGAAGCCCTCAGATGCAATACTCAGAGGCAGGATGCTCTGGATAGGTAAATGCCAGCACCCCCCCCTCACTTCCATGTCCTTGCAGCATGGCCCCTCTCTGACCTTGCACCAGCTGTGGTGCTCCTGAGGCATCTCTGTGAGCTGGTCCACCAGAACGAGGTGGTCCTCAGTGGGGCCAGCAAGCTCCACACCCAGAGGTCTCTGATGGGGGCTAGAGCTGATGGGAGGAGGCAAGGCATAGAGGAGTGGGATCTCTCTCTTGGTGGTGGCAATTCTCTACCCTGGCTCAGCTGCAGGTGGAAACACAGACGGGTGTTGTGTTACAGTGTTGTGGCAGGTCTTGGTGGTAAAAGTGCCACAACCTTCCCAAAAGCATCTCTGCCAGAAGCCGCTTTGGTAGGGCTGCTGTGCACACAGTTGGCGAGAGCAATGCGTTTTGCGCAAGCATCCACGTAGGATCCAGCACTCCTGGAGTCACTGATCCCTGTTGAGGATGAACAGGGGAGGCCACTGAGGCACTCACACAAGCCCCCTCTGCCACCAGAGCAGCGGGACACATGCACACGCATGCTGACGATAAGAGTCTGGGAAGGGTTTCCATATGGGGTTCCACAGGAGGGTTTATTGCGGCCACTCACAATGAAGGCTTCCAGGAATGAAGACGAGGAACAATGGAGGGTACAGGGTTCTCTATGGGGGCAGAGAGAGCAGCAGGGCCTGAGGGCACGGGGGCGGTACAGAGGCAGGACTAGGGTAAGGGAACCAATAGGGATACCGCAAGGGAGGGACTAAGGAACGAGGGCCAACGGGAGAGCAGGGAAAGGAGAACATTCTAGGGCGTAGACATATAAAGGATAAAGGGGCAGGGAGGCCAGCGGATCAATCAGGGGAAGAGAACTGGGTACATTAACATAAAGGTATAATGCATCTTGGGAGAAGCCTTTCCTTGTCACTCAAACCTGGGGAGAATTTCTTCCCTCAGGGATGGTCTCACTAATGGACCTTTTTTGTCCCTTGTCTTATGGGCTCAGCAGCCTCCACAACAACAGGCCCACTGGCCCCCACATGACAGCATTATTGTACAAGTGTGATTGCCAGCACCAGTGATGGTTCTGTCTATCTCCTGAAGAGGCTTCTTCTCAGAAGTGTTCCTGATGCTGGTATAAATCGGCATGGCTCCAACCAATGTGTCGTTTTTCTAGTAGACTAAGAAATATTCTTGAAAACTGGTCTGTGTTTCAGGGTTTTGTCTTGGTCATACTGAGCCCAGTGGAAGTCCAAGCTGCTACATGACTCATCATCCTTCATCCTCAAATCAGTACTTGGACAGGTAATTCATGTTATTGAGCAACTGTTAGGGGGAAAAAAAAAATCACACTTCTGTTTTCATGCTTCAAACAAACCCTATGAACCGCCATTTCAGGCAGCTAAAGCAGCCTTTGTTTTGGCAGCAAATTTCTGTAGAAAGAGATGAGAACTGGTAAGAAAATCACCTTAGTGCTCGTGTGTTTTGCTGAGGTTGGAGGAGGGAAGTGTGACATTCTTGCACAAAGCGTTTTCTATGTCAGTGTATCTTCAGTAGATTGGAATAAGAAAAGAAAGCCTTTTCTTGGGTTTACTGAAACCACAAAGATGTTATATCATTGGGGATCATCTTGGACAAATAATGGGGTGGCAGGGGCCCCAGGGAGGAAAGGGGAAGAAAGACGTTTAGTGTGGGAAATGAGAAGCTCACATTTGAAGATGGACTTAACCTGATAAGAAGTCTGAAACATGAGCTGAGATGGTAATCTTCTCAGGACAATTTTGAATCCTCATTTTAGGGCTGTGGGAGTGACTTCATACCTGCTTTGAGAACTTGGAAAAACCCTTTCTAAAAAACACCTAAAGGGGGCTTTCCACTGTCAAAGAAGTAGCTCGATTATTGCAAGATGATATTCTTTCCCACTATGCACTTTGACTTAACAATTTTCAGATTAAGTATTATCAGTAAAGAATAATTAGGGAAAAATGAAATAGAATAAAATCACATCAAGAAGTGCTAGAAGCAAGGAGGAAAACTTTTTTTGCTATGGCAGAAGCAGAAGTAAGGCAGCTCTGTTGCAGAAGAGCTGCCTGAAATGCGGGAGATTAAGCAGGAAGTTCTTTCACCCTGAGTAGGTGAGGGCACAGCAGTAGGCTCATACTTGAAGACACATGGAGTGGGGATGAAGCAGCCCAAAATCTCAAAGAGATCATGGGGAGTTGACTTTGAAATGGCAGGCAAGGTCATTGCAGTTGAAGACTCCTGAAATCAGCAGAGGGACAGTGGAGTTGTCTGGCATTGTTATCACTGCCCTGAACAGATGCTTGAACAAGGAATTACACACACGGAAGCTGATGATGTCAGAAGCAGTTCCAGATGAATGGCCCTTAGCTTTTTCAGAGATAGGACAGCATGGATGGGGAAGAAGGAGCTAAGACCCCATGAGGCACGACCAGTGAGAGACTCTGAGTCATCTCTGTGAAGCCGCTCAGACACAGAGAGCACAGTGTGATTTGTAGGGTAAAGGAGGGGGTGTGACCAGAGCAATAGACTGGACAAGCTGGGTGTCCAGTTCATGGGTATTTTTATCCTTTTTGATCCTATGTTTTCTACTGGGAGCATGATGCAAAATCAGACTCAGTGGTTCACACCAGGCCATATGAACTCTGGAAGGGTCCCAGTATCCTGCCCCACTTCTTGCTGTGTCACTGCCAAGGCCCATCCAGATACAAAATTTTCAGGATCAGTCTGAGCATTATTTTAATGAAGTATTTTTGTTTCTCTTTCTGAGCTCACACAGCACCTTTTGTTGTTTCTGGCAATGAAGAGTTTGGGAAGCACCTGGAGGGATGGGGACCTGGTGTTGCCAGGCAGCTAGGCTTGCTTGAACCAACCAAGGGTTGCAGGGTAGCTGTGTGGGTCAGAGAACAGCACTGGCTAGGAAGTCCAGCATGCACAATTCCAGCCGTCTCCTGGCCTCCAATGCGATGTCTGTGAGGCTGGAGAGTGATTGGGTTAGTTTTGGCCAGGCTCCAGGCAGATCCCTGGGGGCTCGGGGTGTTAGAGCCTCTGTGTAAATGTTAAGGCAATCCAAAGAGACAATATCCAATCCAAAGTGAAATATCACTATCCTCATCTTACAAATAGAAGCTGGCACTCGGGGCTGAGATGACTTCCCCAAGGTGGGGAAGTGGCTGTACAGCACCATCAGAAGTCCCAAGAAGTGCCACTTACAATCTATGTTCCTCCCTATTTTTTGCATTCGTATATACAGTACAAACTATATGCATTGAAAGGCTATATAAGCAATTTACCAGGAGGTTTCTTGGAGGTTTCACCCTAACCTGGTAGACCCTGGAGAGCTGTCCCGTGATTTTCCACTCTTTACTTTAACCAGGAACAACAAACCTGTGGCTTGCATACTCTTCACCATTTGGGATGGAAGTGAGGAGTAATTCGAGGCGACGTTATTTCATACAGACAGCTGCTTCTTTTTTTTTTCCCCCTTCTTTTTTTTTGCTTAGTTACTTCATAAAATTTAGTTCCAGTTACCACTTAGCTCTCAGTGGCATTTCCATATCACAGAGCTGTTTCTTCATTCCAGGTTTTCAACAACTGAAATATATAATGGGATTTTGTTGTAATGCAGGAAATTGCCTTCACATTAACAATCTGCCACTTTTGTAAACAAGAAACCCACTGATGTGACATGTCAGCGCTCAACAGGAGGAGTCCTGGCTACCTTAGCAAACTGATGAATTCCTCAATGGAAAACTGGTGTTAGGCATACATAAGTAATGACACAATTGCTTTCACTTAGTTTTAGAGCAGGGGCTAGGTGCCTGCTCAGGATAGTTGGAGGCAGAGGACATGAAGGAGAATCCCTCCAAGCCTGCTCTTTAAGTGCACTTTGCTACCAAAGTTTTCCAAGGTCATGGGGTTACATGTTGGGATTTTTTTTTCTTCCCTCTAATAGCATATTAATAGCAGTATGTGCATTGTAGATGATAATATATCTTTTTTAGCTAAACCCACTTGCCTCTCACATAGGCCGCTTGTTCTCTCCTGCTAGCATGTCTGCTTTGACTATGTAATGACAGCTGTGTGGATATATGGACTGTGGCAATGGGCTGGCAGCCACTTCATTGTCAGCTCCCCTTTGTTCTCCCAGAAAAGAGAAGGCACAATAGGAAAGGCTTCATCCACATGTCAGACATATGAGGGACAAAGGGATGATGGGAACTGACTGAACTACACGATCTGAGTCGTGCCAAGAAGCGCGCTCTTTCAGCTCAGTTCAGCAGCAGCGTGGTGGCTGGCCATTGAGCCGCTTGTAGTTAGCCAGCAAGCAATTAAGCTACAGCAAAGCCTCTGTGCCACCTAAGATCTTGTGAAAGGCCATTTCACATGGCGGAGTTTAGGGGACATATTAATCCTTTGCACCTGAGCCCCATCTTGGGTTGATGGTGGATGTTTAGCACAGGAGCAAGGCAGAGTTTGTCAGAGAGCTGGGACCTTTTCTCAGAGCAGCTTGCTCCTCTCAGGAGAAAGCAGGAGCTCTCTGGCACATGGAAGTTCTTAATCAGATCTAAACCAGAGAAGCAGCAGACATCAAAGTGAAATCCAGGTTGAGAGCAGTTGCTTTGAGATTAACTGGAAATGTTAATCAGCTAAAATGTCTGAGAGAAAATGTGGTTGGCACCTGTGGAGCACAGGGGATGCCAGTAAAGAAAGCAGTGGTAAGGTGGCTGTTTCCTAAGGGAAAGCCAGAGGGAAGAAGTAATTTATAGCCTGTGACACGTTAGTGGGAAGAGAAAAATTATAACCTTATAAAACTCAGTATATCTATTGAGTCTGCTCTTGTTAGTATTTGGTAGACCTATAAGCCCCATCACAGGGTCCTCGTTTGAAAACGTTACACTTCATCTAGTGCACATTATATCCTGAGAGCCTTCACCTACCACAGACAAATGTTGGTCATCTTTAGGGAATCCCCTTCAGACCTGCTCCCAGGCCCAGTTTACACAGGGTTTTCACGGGATGTCTCTGTCTAAAATAAGAAGCTAAGGTCACCAGAGACAAGGAGGAAAGACAAAAGAGGATGGTAAATGTGTCCGGGTTGGATTTTTCAATAGTTTTATTTTTACGGCTCTATCTCTGCAACCCCTCAGGAAAGATGGAAAGTAAACCTGTGGAGAACATAACTAAAAATATTTAGCATATTGATTTTCATCAGAAAGTGCCTGTTTGTCAGCTGAAATGTTTTGTATGAAAGAGACAAGAGAGTGCTTTGGGTTTTTTAAGGAAGAACAGTGTGGTTGTAATTTTTAAACTGGTATAACTCTAGTTTTGCAATTGGATGTGAGTTGTGTAACAACTGCTACTGCAACCTTTCCCAATGAGGCAAATTTATGTTCTTGTCTAAACCAAACAGAATTCAGAATGTCTTTTCACAGAAAATGTTTTGACAATGTGAAAAATCTCACAGGATGGGGAAGCTGTTTCTGGATGTTTCCACCAAAGTGAAACTCTAAAGTGGGGGTGTTCTCTTGTTTGCTGTCTTTTAAAATACTTGCTATGACTTTAAAAAAAAGAAGTAGTTAATTGGAATTTCTCTGGGTTTTGATTTATGTTATCATGTATCTCCTAATGTTGTCAAATAAATGCATTTAGTACCTGTACTGAATTAGAGAAATTCTACATAGTTATATTTCAAATCTATCTGATGAATTGCCAGTGGTTACAAGATCAGTGAGTTCTTCTGTGTATTGCTGTCACAGTGTTTTGAGAGATGACTGAAGTTCATGATGACATGAAGTTTCACTGAATTGAAGGTAAAAGATTTAGTTCCCTTGAGTTCACAGTTTCCAAGTTTCAAGCAAGATCCCAAGCATTACGTAGAAGCTCCTGACACTATAGCCTCCTACAAGTAAACAGTTTAGTTAGAAGATGGAGAGCTTCAGTTGGTTGTTAGGTCCAGAATCTTTGCTCTTGTGTATGTCCAGCTACCAAAAGACAAGGAAGGTCCTCTCATAAAGGGGTTTTTATTTACATCTCATAAAGTGGTAAATGCTGAAGATGCTGCAGTAGGGAGTAAACCCAATATGCCTATTATAGACATGTTATGTTTTCTGATCCTTAACATTCGGTTCTCTCCACCCCTTTCACTGGCACACAATTGAGTACTTCAATTTTTGGAAATAAAATTCTCCAAGAGTTCTGCTATTAGGTATAATGAAGCCAAAGAAAAGGGCATAAATATAGTAATAATCATACTACTGTACTGTACCATTTCAGGGAGCTAATATGAAACAAAAATGGAATATGCGGAAAGTGCGTTACTGGAGATACTGCTTTCTTATGGAAATGCATTTTTAAAATAAAATTACATTTCTGATGCTATTTGTAGTGGTGTAATGCTAACGGCCTTACTTACCTCTGGCATGAGATTTCCTGTAGTTGGTACCAAATCCCTATGAGATGAGATGTATGTGAGGTGCCAAAAAGGGGCTCAACCATCTTGAAATTGGTATTTGCATTTGTGGTTTAAAAGTGTTTGCTGCTTTGTAAAGAAAAGAAGGTGTTCCTAAAAAGTGCTGTTGCAAATAGCTGAAAAGGTGCCACAGTCTAAAAGATGCTATGAAAGGTATAGGAATTGGATAAATAGTTTATAAGTCAAATCCTAGTGAAAGAATTGCATGTACCTAGATATCGAAGATGGCCCAGCAGATGGGGAATGGCATGTGACAGGAGCACTATGTTTTCTTTCCCTAACCTCCAGCCACCTCTGAGACTGTGAGTCCATCACTTGGTCCCTACACCGTTGTTGTTTGTGCATAGATGCAGCATCCTCCTGGCCAGGATAATGTCATACCTGTGACAGACAGACGAGTGCTCCATGCCTCAATATGGTCTCAGCAGCTGACCTGAAAAACTACCTTCAGTTTAAACAAAACCTGTTTTCAGTATATTTTTTTAAACTAACGGTGACAGGCATCCCACACACTGGCAGGCATCTGCTTCTGCCTACCCAAAGAATTGTAGTGAATTAGGGAATTTGTTGCCTGCCTGATTGTTTTTTCACACTTAAGCTTTACATAGCAGTGTTAGCTTGGGGTCCTTTAAGGCTCCTTCATATCACTCGAATGCTTTTCTTTTCCAATATTCACAAGGGTGACGATGTGTCAGGGTTTGATCTCTGCTGTTTTACAGAAAAATTTAAGGTACATTCACAAATGTGCTGCTGTTGAATTTTAATCCAAACAGGGGAGAACAACAGCCGCTGGGCTTGGATCTCAATCCACTGGGCCCAGCAGCTCAAGTGGGACTCCAGCCTCTCTCCTCTCCCTCTACTCTTTCCTCATCAAAGCATGATTAACTTAAGAATCTGAAATTGTACTTAAAAATTAACTGCACTATCGTTCAAATATTTTAAGGATGTGCTTGGATCCAGATGGTTTAAGAAAAATATATTTGAGGTGTTTGGGTAATTCAGACTGATGGTGCCGAACTGTGCAATCTCTTAATTGAATAGCTGGGACCAGCCAAGGGTTTTGTTTTGTTGTTTTATATTTTCCCCCACCAAAATTAAATAAATACCTAAATCCTTCTTCTACCTCTGTAGTAAAAACCCTCTTTTTATGTTGTGTTTGCATGCTTGCACTTTCTATAATTCTACTTAGAAGATATAATTACATTTATTTTTAACATTTATTTGTTTAGACATCTAAAATAAGACAAATCTTCTGTCTTTTGGATTATTGTTGAGATTCAGAAAGACATTTTTCAAGTGTATTATAGATGACATGCTCATCTCCTGTTCATATTTAAGATGTTATGCTCATCTTCCTACTCCACTTTAAATCACTACTTAAGAACACTATATTGAGAAAAATATATTCCATTGCATGGAGAAACAATCCTTCCCTGAAATGAGAATTCCAATAGTCTACAGAAGAAACTCCTATCAAGCAAAATGTTCTATGGATGAGTACTCAAAGAAAGGTACCCTGAAAATATATTGTTCACATTTGAACACATTATCTAATTGCAACATAATCTGAAGATATAAAAGTAATTCATTACATGGCCTGAAAATTACTGCATGAAGTAGGCATCATAACAGGCATTTACATGCTAAATGTAATAGCAGATTTTAAAAAACCCCAACTATTTAAATGAATGTAAATAAATGGCTATTTTAGTAAAATGTTTTCATGGAATTATAGCAGGTTCATTGCACATATAATTCTACAATTTTTAAATAAGTCTTTTAAAAATAGATGGCTGTAACTAAAATAATTCATTAAGAGTAAGTAGACTCAAAATATATGGCTCTGATTTTTATCAGATTCATGCAAAAAAGCTCCTGAATATTTTGCAAATTGAGTTAAATGTCTGGAAGCTAGTGTTGTACCTCTTATCTGACACAGAAAAGTCTGTCTCCTTGCAAATAAATAACACCACCCTTCCCTGTATCTATCCCAGTCTAGAAAAGCTTACCTTTACTTCAGGAATTTCATTCCACTTCTAATTCCAAAGTGAACCAGGTTGACAAACCAAGGGCAGACTTGGAATATTATGGATTTTTTCCACCTTGGTTGATCAACCTCATACATTTTATTCAAATAATGTCTAAAAGCTCTAATTAGCAGTGGCTAGTGTGCCCCCCGAGATGCTTTGTATTGATTTTGCCTGCAGTAAACTAATCTAATTGCCCTCCTTGTGAGAGAGAGGGTGAGTATTAAACAACCAACTTGCTCGCATGTCCGTGGGAGCCATCAGAGTAGCAGTGGGGAGTGGGGTGACTCTGTGGAGCACTGGCAAGAAGCCAGGCCATGGAGATGGGTAAAGACACTGAGCTTGTGGGCAGGCAAATCCTGGAGGTTACAGTGCTGCTGTTGGAGAGAGCTTGGATGTCATCCTGCTCCCATATGAAGAGTCAAAGTCAAAAGGGAGATGGGAGAGGAAATATGTTGATTACTGTGCCAAGAGAGAAGACGGGGCTTATCCATCAGCAGTTCACTGATTAAAATGCTTTTCAGGTCTTTGTCTGGGTCTTGGGGCTTTAGTGCCACCTCCAAAATGATAGTGTGCACATAACTGTAAGACAACATCTATTATTGCTTCCTTTGATAGCATTGTGTTTATGGAGGGTTTGATATTGTCTATAAAAACTACTTCTACATTGAAACCTGGCTGTTAAAAAACAAAAAGCAAACTCTCAGCCTAAGTGTTTTCTTTAATAAAACGTGAAGACCCCTTAAGTTTTTTGTTACCTATTTGTAAAAATATGTCAAAAGAGAAGTTAAAGGAGATTTTTGTATTCCAGTAGAGCAAAAATGCTGGTTTCTTTTTTGAAACTGCATTTCAGAAATGATTAGTCCATAATGTGGGATTTTTCTGATATTTGAAATGCGATGTCGTTATGTGAGTTATACTGCGATGCATTGGTTTTGTGTGGATAGCTTTACTTGGGTTGGAGTTCCTGGTTTTATTTAAATTGCAGTAGGATACATTTATCTATTTATTATTCCTATAAAAATAATATTAATAAATTACCCTAAGTAGCTCAACAAGGGCTTTTCCCGTCAAATAGTGCTGTTGTTGATTTTTCAGGGCAGTAATCTATCACGTTCCTCTCAGTACCTATTCTTTTTCTTCTTTTTCTTGCAGCTTTCTGCACTGAGTATGTGTTTTGGAAACAAGCCAGCCTGATCCTACAAATCCTGTTTTTCTGTGTGATTTGTTTTACAAGAGCACTCACATGAGATAGTGGTGCAGGGAGGGGGAGGGTCCTTTGCCTTTTTTTACTGGAAAACTCAATAAATGATTGGCAGATCCTGGCTCACTTTTTGTTGTGTGTCCTTGGATTGCCACGTGGTTCAGTTGCCACAGTTACATCCCGCCAACATCACAAATACTTTAAGGTGCACCTCTTCCACATAATTTCTGTGTCTTCCAGCAAACTGCCTCGAAGAGGAAAAGGAAGGTTGGCTTTTTTAGCATTACTGCTGACACAGTGTGACATTCTTGCTGCACGGTGACTGTCTCCTTTGGGTTGGCAGTTAGTCCTCATCTAAAGGGATTCTCCTGTCTTTAGTCATGTCCATAGAGTAGTTTTTCTTGGAGGCTTCACTGTGGTTTTGGAGGTCTTCAATGTGGTAAGAAATTACTTTTCTGTTTGGCTTGTGGTAGATTTGGGAAGGTGCCCCTGCCTTCCGTAGGCTTCATTTTGGTGGGCAGTGCATCATTACTGCAATATCTGTCTAGAAGTGCCGGTGGTGTTAACATGTTCATGATCATTACAACACTAAATGCAGCCACAAGCTGGACCAAGAGAATGAGGTGGGAGATGACAGGAGGGAGCTAAGGAAGGGCTTAGTAGGGACAGCTTACACGGACCAAATCAGTTGCTGTGTTGGAGCACAACAGAGGCAGGGTCTCAGGAAAAACTTAAGCATAGAGACTTCTCACTTTAGGAAACCTCACAGAGCACGGTGCACTGCAATGATTGCCTGTCCAGAAGCTGGTGGAGAAGGGGTGCCAGGAGGTATGACTAAGGAAAATCTGAACCAGAAGTCTTTAAATTTCGAAATTAGATGATTATGTTACGCTATGCTATGCTATGCTATGCTATGTTATGTTATGGGAGTGAGCAGTGAGGTTTGGTGAAGTGAATTTTAGCAGGATCAAATGAAACAGTTCTGGCAGCTGTCTCTAGTCAGGATTGAAATATGGTGGTACCAGTGAAAGAGCCACAGTGGTGCTTCAGGAGCGAGTTAGAAGAAATGAAAGCCCAAATGAGAGACACATTTGTGAATATGAAACCCAAAGGATGGCTTTTAGACTATGAGACTGAAGAAGCATCAGGGTTTGGGATAGAGGCAGACTTTGTGGAGAAAAAAAGAGGAGTTAGTCAAAAGTTGGTTTGGAGGAAGCTGGAGCAGGAAGGGTTGAATGAATAAGGCAAGTGAAAACTGATGGGAAGATGTGTGATATAGAGGCAGGGCTGAGGATGGGAAAGTACAAAAGCAGCAAGAGACTATATGTATGAATCATCAGCCTAGAAAACAGTATGCAAACATCTGAGGGCAGGTGAGATTCACCAGACAGGGAGGATGAAACTAGATGAGCAAAAATCCTGGGAAGATAAACATGGTGGAAAGGGCAGCTTTTCAAGAGCCGGCATCGAGGCATTTAGCAGCTAGGAAGAGGAGAACTTCCTCTTCCAGGAGATTGCTATCTCCTGTTCTGAGCATAAGGAGGATTGCTAATGAGTAAAATATTTCGAAATGGAAGAAAATGTTGAAAGCAACAAAGTCAGTCATATTCTGAGCAAAGCCAGGGAGTCTTGCCAGAGAAACGGAGGAGCCAATGCAGCGCGTTGTCTCCTTGGTTATTCTTCTCTCTCCTTGGCATTACGCATGCTTTTTCTGAAGGCTCCTTCCAGACTGCTCTCATGCAAAGAGAGCGGGGGTTGAGGCCTTCCTCTTGGATGTAATACCTGGACAAGCTGGAAAACTACACAAACCCTGCTGTGGAAGCTGGAAGGGGCTGACGGTCGGCTGCAGCACTGTGGAGTTGTTTAAGGCCTCTGGTGGGAATTTTCCCTCTTCCTAGCATATATTAATAGCACAAACCTCCTTAGCTCTTTAGGGATCTCTGGAAATAGCTGCGTAGTCAGTGTATGTACTGACAGCATGTATGCCAATTGAGTAGTGGTTTAGTGTGTTGTGCATGTTTATTATCCAGCTTCCGCCCTGTGATGTTGTGCCAGAAGAACAGAAAGAACTGCTGAAGCTTGAGAGTGGGGGGAAGAGAGAGGAGACTGAGGTGGACAGGATGAAATGAGAGAGCACAAGGTACAGAGGGAACAAGTAGGTTTGGATAGAAAAGAAAGTCTGGAAACATTAGAAGTCCAGCAAGTGGGAATATAAATGAAAAGTATCAATTTGTTTTTATCAGTGCGGGGTAAATATGCAATAGCACTGCAAAGAAAACTGAATTTATTGTTCCTTGGTGTGAGTGGCTATATTTCCCATCCCCTTGTCTTTGCTTGATTACAGTTTTTCTGAGTGATGAGGTAACCTCAGCTGATGAAGATAAATTCAAAACCTGTGGTATTGTTAGAGCCTGTTCTGGAGGTGCATTTATTGTCTTGCTTTTGAGAATTAGGATAGTTGCTTTTAAACAGTGGGAGTGGGATTTAACTACAAAATCCTGCTTTAAATAAACTACAACTTTGTGCAGCGGATAGCTGTAAAGTAACAGTCCAGGCAAGGAAAATTATGTATGAGAGGAGAGGATAGCAAGGAGAGGGTGAAATTCTGAAAAGAAGGCTTTGTGTTTCGTTCCCTAAGCTAATAAATGTTTCGCTGGTAACCATATTGCTTCTCTGTGTGGTCTGGTATGCCATTTGTTTTCTCTTCACAAGCCATGCTGCAGGGAGTGCAAATTGAGCAGTGAAGTCAGTTCTGAATGGTGTAAGAAATGCATCTTGGCATGCCTCAGATATTTTCAAGTGTGTTCATGTGTACCCTCTCTAGGCTATAAATTCTCCGGGGCATGAATTGGGGCTTTTTCCCTGTTTGGGCTGTTTTCACTGATCTGTTTGTACTGCCCATAAATAAAGATCCAGTGATTCCCAGTTGTGCAGAGGAAAAGCAGGACACCTGGCATTTGGCAGTGAGCGCCTTAATGTCTTGCCAGAACAGGCTGCAGCAGTTTTGGCCAGATTAGTGAGCACTTCCTTCCTCCTTCCCTGAAGTAAAACCTAACTCTTCTAATTTTGATCAGTGCTGCTGTGGGCAGCAGCAGTCTGAGTCCTGCAATTCTTCATATTGATACCTTCATTCTTCTCTTTGGCCCCCTCTACTTTCACATTCCCTCTAGGTAAAATATCACGGTGTCACTGCAAAGATCTACCTTCTGAAATCTGCTGCTGTTCCCATGTCAATCTCCTTCCACGATTTATGTAATTCACATCAAATTCAAGAGTCCTTGCTACTTGTTCTTTATTTCCCTGCCCTTTCTTAACTCATTGCACTTATATACCCTAATTTCTTAGAAAATAATGTCACTGCTATAGATGTCTAAATTTTGAACCCACCTAATGATTTGAGCCAAATTTGACAGAACAGTGGCTGTCTCCAAGATCAGATGCTTCTATGGGTGTTACGTAAATAGGTGTTTGACTGAAGGAGAGAGACTGTGTTACTGATGTTATCGAAGGAAAAGGGAATGAGTTGTGCACCAGAGTGTCTCTCATGTGATAGCTCTTGCACCCTAGGTTTCCTCAGTTCTGGTACTTGGTCATCAGCTTTTTCTCTTTCTGAGGTCTGACACTCCCTGGCCACCTGCATCTTGCCTTCCCAAATTCCTAGGGAAAGAGTCTCAACGTACCATTCTGTCACTTTCCTTAGCAGAAGATGGCTTTCTTGGGTTGATTCACTCCATGTTTCCCCAAACTGTTCACTGTTATTGGGGTGCTGTACTGGTGGCAGGTGAAGGGAGGATGCAGCTGTATCCCTGCTGATGCCTTAGGTTTTAGCTTTTATATTTTTCAAATCCTGTACTGCCTAGTGTGTAACTCTGAAGTTTCGTGTGGCCTGTTAACTAATGTTCTCTCATGCTGGTTAGACATAACAAATCCTTTCTAGGTTTACTCTTCAAGGACACCTTGATTCTCCCATGCCCCAAAATGTGTAAACTAAAAGCCTTTGAAGAGGAGGGGAAAACTTAGGGTAATTACATCATTAACTGAAGTTATAGTTGGAGAATTAACCCTGATATGCAAATAGACCAAACTTATAAAATTGTGAGGAACTTGTGACCCAGTGTCCATCTTGGGTGGAGCCCCTCATAGGCTTTACACTACCGAGGGGTACCTTTGAAGGCCCTTCAAATAAATACCTACTTTTATTCTCTTATTCTTGTCTAGCCTCAGTTTTCAGGTAGCCACATCAAGGCATCACTGCCAGTTTCTCCACCTCTTCTTTCAGGTTTCTTACTTCCCTGGGTTGCTCCTTTGTTTCTGTGCTTTATGTACAGGTACATAGCAATTTGAATGCAGTGATGAATATTTTAAACAGATTATGACCCTTAGTGTGGATCCAGTTACCCTGAAACCCATTCAGCTGTAATAGGTCTCCTAGGCCAGGCTACAACAGGAAGGCTTTGACAGCACAGCTGCACCCATTTGCAGGCTTCACTTATTACTGTTTGTTCCTGCCCGAAATTTCCAGCATTATCCAGCTATCTATCTGTTTGCATATTTAGTGCTTGCCAAGTTATCGACATCTGCTTTGCTGTAGGGCCATCTTGGTAAAAAAATCATAGCCCAAAAGAAGTAGTTTTACTACAGCAAATGCTATACCCTTGACCAGAGATGCTGCATTCATTTTGGAAAAGCACTCATATATCGTGGGAAGAAGACTGTTCTCTTGTCTCATATAAACATGACTAATGTCCCTGTGCCCCAGACAAGGGGATCAACTTCTGGCCAACGCTGGCAAACCCCGCCTCTCTCCAGGTCTCCTGGAAAATTACTCCCTAAAGAGAGCTCTAGTATACTGACCTGCCTCATGTGCCTCATTGCCTTGTGCACATTTATTCATTTCAGTAATAGACACAAAAAAGGAAAAACGCTTAGATAGCTACTGTGAAAATGAGTGTATTAAGCCCCTCAATTGAAAGGAACATATGGAGAAGAGAGATGAAACAGATCCCCCTCCAAAAGGCCATTATTTGACTACACCTCAGAAGGAAATAGTGTGCCAGCTGCTGCTATAGCCCTGGAGGAAAAAAACATTTTGCAGCAAGGTGGAGTCACAGGGGAAGACTAATGGAGTCCCTTAATAAACATGGACTTGTCCATAGCAAGGAGAGGAGAAACAGAGCACTGGATTGAAATTAAATCACAGCAGCGTGAGAGGCATCTGATCTTGCTCTTTGCTTGACTCCGTATTCCCACAGCCATAGGAGCTCGGAGAGCTGTGTGGTGCATACAGTTGTTTTGCATATTGTTCAGCACAGGAGCAGTCCTCAGCACTTAAGCACGCTTACAGAAAGCTCACAGTGCCTCTGGAAGCCCAGCAAGGTCCTTACCCCAGCTTTAGGAATGGCTGAAGAGAACTGCTCGAGGTAATACAAAGCACAGCTGAGTGGCACGGCAGCTGTGGCAATACATGGCACACAGCTCAGAGCGGTGCCACGTGAAGGTGGTAGCAGAGGTCCAGAAAGCAGCCAAGCCAAGCCCAAGTGCTCAGGTGGGCTACTCACCAACGTGGCTGCACTGCTGCCAGTCCTGGGCTCTTGCCTGGGCTTTTCTGCATCGTTTCTCAAGGGGACATACACCCTGAGACCTGGTAACAACCTGCAAAACCTCTCCCCAGCCCCTGGGCAGCAGCTGTCAGGCAAGAGGGTGCTGACATTACCTGTTTGTACAGCCCCAGCACCATGGGCATCATCAGTGCCACTGGGTGTGAAAGAAATGGGGACATAATGACATAATTTTCTCCTCTTTTCGAGCAAGGTGGCTATTTCATGGGATCTTTGACAGAAAGAGATTAGATGGACTGAAACTCATCGGGGCAAGACGGGGGAATCCTTCTGGTGATGAGAGAGGCATCAGCACATTCCCATCCCCACTGGGATAAGGTTATGTTATGATGCTATTGTAATAAGATGTCAGACTGGCTGATAATATCCACTGCCATATGATTTTGTAAAGCTTTGGCTTGGGAAGAAATACTTGTTTTTCTTCAGCAAATCCATAGAGAATAAATTCAGAAAGTTCCTTTAAAACTATAAACTCTGTAATGTAAAAGTGAGGTCAGGAAGAGTAAAGAGGAGCCCCGGTATCAGAATGAAGAGCACAATTCAACTTTTAAAGTGTTTGTTTTTTTATTTAATGTAATTTAACAGAATATATGCTTGTTTCTTCCAAAATGTCAAAGGCTTATATTTATGAGACAGAGTGCAGCAGATAATTCTTTAGAGGATAACTAGGGAAAAAAAAAATCGCAATAATTGTGTGAATTCTTCTTTTAAAAAGATTAGCAAATGCAACACAACCAGTAAAACAAACAGCCAAATACTGTAGCATATGTTTGTGTGTCTGTGAAAGTGTCAGTATTTTTCAGTTGCTATTAACTATTTCAAATACTAAGTGGCAGCATTTCAATCCTCTTATATTTCTTTTCTCCTTCATTCTTCAGTAAGTGCTACTGGGGTCTCTGTCTCTGCCAGGAATGGAAATTCTCTTGGTNCAAATTGACCAAGATATCTAGTGAAAAGTACAATAAGACAGAGTATGCTGAGCAGTAGATAAAATCAGCCAGAATTTATCAAGTCAACACAAAGCTGTGTTAGCTTACCAAAAAAAGAAAAAAAAAAATAGAAATAGAATGAGGCAGAGCTGAGGGTAAGAGAGGCTACAGAAGTTCTACTTCCACTGCCTAATGGGTGGAGAGTGAAAGGATGTCCTTTCTTTTTTTTTTTTTTTACCCAGCAAGGCAGAGTTGCTTTAAGATGATTTGTCAGGTGACAGTCTTGAAGGGAATCTGGTAAGTTTAGAAGTTATTCTCCTTGCTCGTAAATCCCATTAATATATTTCTCACCTGGACACAAGTGGAGTGAAATTGTGTAGTTTTCGGTGTCACTCTGCTATGAAGGGTCTCTAAGTGTCTTATTAGGCCAACCTACTTTTTAAAAGAGTTTTTTTTAATAGAGGAGAATTTTTTCTTTATAAATTGTCTATGTCTTTATTGGATGCACTCTACTGTAATGCATAAAGCCAGATAAGTCCCACCCCAACACACACTGAGCAATTATTGCTCTAAATCTGAAACTATCTGGTGTAAATGTGTCAGCTGAAGCCAGCTCCTCTTTAATCAGTCTGAAGTGTGGATTTAGGTGCATCCAAGACAAATGCTAAGGCTGCAAAGCTCCTGAAATTAAAACTCTGGGCATTTCACATTCATGAAGCATTTAATGTGCTTCGATTTTTGTCACTTGGGACATAATGCACAAACTAAAGTCAGGGTGACCCCATGGGCCAGGTTCCTATGGAGCCATTACAATGTATTTATTCGGTAATCCTCGAAACTGGGAGGGATTTATACAATAGACTAATGGCTTCAAAGGAGTCCGTTCAGCCTTCTGGGTGGAAAAGTACACTTTTTAACCCTTACAGTGCTGGCTCCTTGCTGGGTACACCCACCTAAACAGGGAAGGAAGCCCTCCAGGCCTTGGTCGGGAGGACACACAAGGTTTAGTGTCCAGGGGGGAGATACTGAAATTCTGATTGGACCTGAGAGAAAATTGGGGGTGAGGATGTGCCTTCTTTGGATCCATCCACACCTGAGCCATTCACACTTCTGTTCCTAGTTCCTGTTCCTTCAGGGATAGCTCTGTAGAAATCAGTTAAGACAAATATCATCATACATAAGTCTAAATACATTCTCAAAATCCTGCAAGGCCAGAGGTACCACTTATTTTTCAGTTTGCATGGTGCACAGGCACTCATCTTTATAGCTTTTCATAAAGTCTTTATGAAATGGCACTGGGGTTTGTTTGTTTGTTTGTTTGTTTGTTTTAACAGAGAGGACCAGCAAGGTCAAGGCGATACAGAAAATTTCCCTAGCTCCTGTTGATATATATATTTCGCTTGAGTAAGATTTCCAACATTTCTTTCACTTGCTTCCTAGGCAGATTTAATAATTACGAGAGGCAGGTTGGTACCTGAGAGGCTGCTATCCTTTATTAATCTGCTTAGCAGGTGAAGCACTGACGTCACTTTGAGAAAACATACAATGCAATTATAATAATAAACTTCTGTGTCTTCCCAAAAGGTCCTTCTCCTCAGACGGGCTTGCTTCACATCGTCCTTGGTCCTTTAAGGAATACTCTGCGCATGAGGCACACCAGATGCAAGTAGAGATCTTCCTTCTAAGTACTGTTCTGAGTCCAGAACCTGCACCCTTGCCTCACTGATACTGCTGCAGGAGTGCTAGCTCTTGCTGAGGTAAAAAACTCCTTTTGAAAGGTTAGATTCTTCAAGTTTTGTAGTGGCTGAAATAGATGATGTGTTAACTATCATGTGACCCAAATGAAATGGAAGGATATAATAGGAGCCATATGTATACTAGGAATACAAGTGCCAGGACTGTCAATCCACTTACACAGTAAAATCTTGCAAAATATGTTAATTTAAGAAAAGGTAAAGCAAAGGGAAATTGCAAGTTGAGATGTTGTTTAACTTCTGGGTCATCAGTCTTTCCACTCATAAAGGGGCAGTCATTTTCTGTGTGGACTGTTCTTTCAGAACAGACCGTGTCTGTTTTATTCTGCAGGTTCTCATAACCATAAAAAGAATTGAAGGCCTCAAGTATCAGATGTGGTGTGCAATGATTATATATGGGAGTGTTAACCAAGATAGCCAGGAGAAGGTTACCTGTGTTACTGCTGACACTGATCAGGCCCACGCTTTGGATCAGTCCTAGGGCCCTCATGGTAGTGATACCCAAGCAGCTGGAATAGTTGTTGCTCAAGTTTTACTGTGCTTTGAAACCATATTACATTCAAGACTTCTGGTATGAAATGAGCCATTTGATTTTTAACTTAAAGTCTGAGATTCAAGTATTCCACCATGGAAACCATGCAGCTGCATCATACTAGTTTGGCTGCAGTGATCTGGTAGGTAGGTCCTTGGTGGTTCCGCCCCAGCACTGCAGGTTTGCAGAAATACTGCTGCCTGTGACAGGAGCATTGCTCTATGATTATCACCAGGGGTGGGGTTTTGGTGTGAAGATACACTTAGGGCATAAGCACTCCAGATACTGCATGGGGGTACCATTTTCTATTTGATTCTGTTCAGTTGTAGCATAATAGTTATGGCTTGATTATATATTACAGTTCTAGGCTACTGCAGTCAGCTGTAACTTCAGCATAGGACTGTGTTTGTATTGACAATCAAGCCAGCACACTGGATGGAGAATTTTATTACTTTACTGTAACTTTCAATAATGGACCAACACCCAATATCATTGTCTGAGATGCATGTCTAAGGAAATGTGACAACTTCTTTCACTGCTACTTCCCTCTTCATCAAAGACTGAGAAGCTTCAAGGGTTTGGCAGCTGAGATATTTGTAAATACCTAATTAATGAATTATGAGGAAAGCTTTTTACTAAAGTGCACCTTCCTCTACCAGCAGACACAGGTAATCTACAGAAGCAGTGGCTATAAAGTCTTGTCAAGTACTTTTTTAAATCACTGCATGATATTGCCTTAAAGCTTCATCTGAGACTGGAGCCTGGCCGAGTCTGGTGCAGGCATGAAATAAAAAATGGTATTTGTCTCAGGAAATGTACAACCCGAAAGGCTAACTAAGGAAAGCACTGCCAGGAAAAAACAAACCCCTCAATTTCCAGGGGGAAGCTGAAATATAGATCTGGTAAAAAGCCACACAGGAAATCTTGTACAGGGAGAGCTATCACATATTGCTGTGGTACTTCAGGATTACTGCTAATGTAAGAAGAAGGAAATAATGATGGGTCTAAGGATTATGAAATTTGGCTGTAGAGATATCTCTAGGTAGTCCAAGAGATATAATTAGGGTCAGGCTTCTGCCATCTTTTGGCAAAAGAAGAAATGGCTCCGTATGACACAGGAGATATATCATAGTCACTTCTGACACTTGTAAGTGGTAGATGTGTAAAATCTCTCCGATGACTGCGGAGAAAATGGTCTGTATGTTAGAGCACCTCTCTGAAGCTGGCAGACTGGGGAGCCAAAGGTTGTGTTTCCCACCTGAGCTGGGGACCAACCGTCGTGTTTGGCATTCCCGTCTGTGCGCTCTCCTGGGAGCTGTCTGGCTACGTGTCATTTGCTGTGTCCGCCAGCTACATCTCAGATCCAAATGCAAAATCCACTACTCAGGGACATTATGTGGATTTGTGACACTACCCGTGGGACTTTGGATCCATAAACCAATGAATGGATTACAATGAGGCATAAATATAGTATTTTCATGGATGACATATAATCCTACTCAATTATTGTTCCTGTCATGCAAAGGGAAACTGTACCCATTTTTCTCATCCCTGCGCACCAAAATTTCAAACAAAAAGAAATGCCTGATGCAAAAGATTCCATCTCGTAGCTCCCTGCCTTTTATCTACTAACAATTTTAAAGCTTATGTTTTCCATTATTAGGTGTTTCCTAGAATTAGTTCTTTGCATCTCTGCAAGATTTTTATATGGGAAATTCACTTGACAGAAGCATTTAGAGTTTCTGGACTGAGCAGACTGGTATGTTAGTCCCTGAATGGTGAAGTGCATGTCACATTGTGTACTCTCATTTATGTCTGGATTGCCGTGCCTGGAAACAGCTTTGCCTTCTGTTTTTCTTCTATGAACTCTTTCTGGTTTTGAGAAACTGCTGCTACTGTCCTTTGCTTGAAACAACTTGGATATCATAGTTGTTTCAGGATCCAGCAAGATGTGAAATATCTCATGCATAAAGACTTAATCCTTTCTATCAGTACGAGGCAGTTTTATGGGCGTGGATGCTTCACAATAGGGGGGACAATAAGGAAAATTGAGCTTGTGTTTTGTTTCCTTTTAAGACTGAAATGCCATCTTTTATTGTCAATCTGTCCTCTTTCTTTTTTTTCCCCCCAAAGCTGCCCAAGCAGCAAAATACCTTTTGATATATAAAGTTAACATTATAATGCCTCAAAATAATGTTTTATTAGAGAATAGATATGTGCAATGTTTGTCCATCAGGCATTTCTAACATAGTATGTTAAAGCTTTTGTCATACTGCTAGGGGTGCTGAAGGGGTGCTGTAGACAAAAGCCATCTCTTGTAGCAAGAACTGTGATAGCTCCCCAGCACCATGTCCTGCATGTGTTTTACAACGCAGAAGCAGCTGTCCTGTAACATTCAGCTGATTGTTTGTAATAGGCAGTGGCTTTTTCAGAATTCTTCCTTGCATTTGAAAGAAAGCTTTCTGGTTCCGCATGGAACTGTGGTTGTCTCAAGACAAATACAAATACGTTGCCCATAGTCAATTCCACACAGGGATTTAATCAGTTCCCTTTCCTTCTGGTTAGAAAAGTTTTAGGGTGCCTGTGGTATGCTCTGAAACTACAGCCAGTTTACTTAGAGGAGCAAATGAAGCATTTACATTTTCCTATGTGGGCTGAGCTTTTTAGTTGAATGTTACCCGCTGCTGTTTTTTCCCCTCTCACCTCTGTATACCCTCACCATAGCCACAGAATCTGCGTTTGAAAGGGCAGGGTCAGACATGCACTGCTGTATTTATAACTCAGGGATTGCTGCAGTTCTCAGCACAAGTGCTTTAATCATCCTTTCATCTAAAAGAGAAGCATCTGGTCCTAAATGTGCGCTTTTTTGCCCCTTCTGCTACAGTGCTACACGGATGGTTGATTAAACCACCCCTCCTTTTTCCTGGCAGCAGGATTGGGATGGCTTGCTACCTTTGTTTCCACTTGGGGCCTCTAAATGGGGCTCTATAAAGGGAATAATAATAAGGAAGATCCAAGGCTTCTGTTGGACCCACTCCCCAAATTTAATCTGTGCCCAGGCCCCACTGGCCAAGCTGCTCTTATGTACATTACTAGGAAAAAAAAAAATAAAATAAAGAAGCATGTGAATGAGATGATGCTGGAAAAGCCAGCAAGGAAGCCAAATGCTAGGTGCACCTCTCTTACAACACCCAGAATAGTTTAAGATGAAAGACCCAACTGCAAAAGGAACTTCTTTAAACTGTGGTTTAGCTTAAATTTACATAGATACAGACATTTGCTATTTCCTTTACACAGATACACACATTTGCTATTTGCATTACACAGATACAGACATTTGCTATTTGATATTGCAAGTAGATCTATGCCAAGTAAGATCTTCCTTTTCCTCTTCCTCCTCAAGAAAGTTTCAAAATCATTTCATTGCAGCTTTAGCATTTGGAAATTTAAAATTAAATGAAGTTGCATTTAGAAATGAAGTATCATTGCAATATTTGAAATACTGAAACATATGAATGTTGACACAGGATATTATTTATTTTTACCTATAAATTGTAGTCAAAGCAATTCAGGGTAAATGAGATTAAGCCATGAAGTAACCCAGACAGTCTTTCTGTTAGTTTGGCTGTGGCCTTAGTGCTCTGCTTTTCATAGAACATAGAATGTCAAGGGTCTAGAATGGACTTTAAAAATCATCTAGTCCCAAATCCCACTGCCATGGGCATGGACACCTCTCACTAGATCAGGATGCTCAAAGCCTTATCCAACCTGGCTTTGAACACTGCCTGGGTTGGGGCATCCACAGCCTCCCCTGGGCAACCTGTTCCAGGGTCTCACCACCCTCACAGTAAAATTCTTCCTAATATCTAACCTAAATTTCCCCTCTTTCAATTTGTACCCATTACTCCTTGTCCTATCACTATGCTGTTCACCTCATGTATGTAACGTAATGGGTCCCTTCCTCTACAGGTTTATACTTGCCTAGGTTCACTCTCATACACGAAAACCCACCAGCACTTGTGGATTTCCTTGTTTATATTAAGTTCAAAGCAACAAAACAACACATGGATGCCATCTTTTCATCAAACGATCCCTAAAGAGGTATTTTTCAAACATTCTGAGTGTGTTGAATCCTTCAATTTTCCAGCAAAGGTGCAAAGTGTTGTACAGAGAATTTTAGGCCGGTGGGAATGAGTTAGTTCAGAGGCTCCACGTGGAGACCCAAAGCTTTGCAGGTGGTTTATCAGTCCCCAGAGGTCTGAAGTTGAAGTGGAGGGAGAACTGGTCCTAACAGCAACACAGATGTAGGTAACGTGGTCTTCTTTTAGGAACAACTGTGCTTACTTTTTGGGCTGGTGCCAAGTCCAGGAGAGCTATTCACTTCCACGCTTCGCACTTGGCTCAAGTTGCATTTGTCTGAGCAGCAATGGGAAGCTGCTTTTCACCTTGAAAGGCCAGCAGCCCTCCCGGCCCCCATGTGATGCCACGGAGGCTAAGGAGGAAGGGAGATCTGAAAGCCTTGTACATTGGCTAATGAAACATATATGAGGTTGGGGCTGATGGTGTGCCAAAAGAGGCTTTCAGCCAAGGGAAAGCACTGCTCCTTGACCAGACCTCTCTGACGACAATACATCCATTTTCCCTTCCCTAAAATCCACTTAGGACCTCCTAGGCTCTGCCCTGGCAGCTGCAGGGCACTTCAGTATCCTTCTCACTGCAGACCCCCCGTCATTCCCTGAGAATGACCTGGAGTGGCATCCTGCTCCTTTGTCTGCCCCAGCCATAGGTGACCAGATGGCCTTTTGAGAAAATTCTGCCTCCTTTGCTGGCAAGGCTCCTGGAAGCCATCCTGCTGCTGGTAGCAATGTTCCCAGAGGGCAAGGTCAACCTGTACCATGTACCTGCCGGCCCTCCTCTGCCTGTGGCTCCATATGGAGTTGTAGCTGCCCTGGGCTAGAAGAGACTATACCCTTGATGGTCTGATCTGCTAAAGGCATGTCCCACACCAGAAAATTCTGCAGCTTTGCTCTGTGAAAAAAACCCCAAACATAGACATATTATGCCAGAATAAATGTTCTTTTGCTAGCATGACTAACTTGGTTCTAGAAATCTCTGAAAGACAGAAAACCAACATGGGAAGGACTTTTTGGTGCTATAAACTACATTCACAAGACTGGACTTTTAAGCCCAGCCTTTCTTACCCAATGCAGACATAGCAAGTTGTGCTTAAGAGGGCTTCATTTAGGATGGCTCCCTCTTAATTTTCTCTAATTTAGAACCAAGCCCAATGAGACCGGAAGAAGTGTCACAGTATGGAGAAAAAAAAAAGGCACAGGAATGAGTAATTTGGTAACTTATTCACAACATGTTTCTAGATCTGGAAGACGATTCTTATGTTTGCCAGCACAAGTTAAGAGGATGCTTTCGTGCCGTTTTTGTGAACATTGTACATGCTGCATTCCTCCTCGTGTGGGGAACAAAACCAGAACAGGATGCAAACCGCTTCAGATTTCTCCCACTGCTGACCTTGCTGCCACTTGTGCCAAAATGAAGACAACAAATCCTTGGAAATCACCATGCGTGTGTTTCAATTTTTAATTGAAACTTTTAGCTGAGCTGAAAGGTGGGGGTGGTGGGAGGGAGAGGGGAAAAAACAAAGCAACACACTTCCCTCTGCTCCCAATGAAAAGAAACTAGAGCTATTAGATTCACTTCAATTGCCTCACCTGACCTGAAATGAACTCCCTCCCTCAGGCCTGTAAGAAAATTCAATTAAAAGGTCCATCTGTGAGGCAGCAGCTGAAGGGGAATTACTGTAGGGAGGTCCACATTTTCATAAAAAAAGATGCCCCCCTCTCTCCCTCCCCTCCTTCCTCCTCTCCTTCCTCCTCTATCCCTGATTAGGCCCGTTCCTAACCACTAAACCACAAGTCCCCCCAATTAACCAGATCTAACCAGATACCCTTTATATGCTCCATTCAGATGTAGAAACACTATAGGTTTGGTACACCCCTTAAGCATCGTGGGATGGGAGAGGGGGGAAGGAACAGAGGACAGAGGTTGGAAATCAGAATGTCCTGCCCCAATTAAACTGGTTAATGCAATGGATTAAAGGCCGCTAATATGCAAAAGACTGTGCTGGCAGTGAAAATAATCACCATAAGGCAACAACAGTGTGCAGCAGCTTAAAAAATGCAGAGGTGACAGGGAGAAAAAGCTGGCTCCAAGGACCTGTCTGAAAAGTCTTACCAGTTTGCTTGCAGCACCCTGCCCCAGCTGTGCTCTTATGACCAGAAATTTGTCCTAGATGCTTGGCCAGGATCCAATATGTTTGGGATGTGTTGTCTTGTGTGTTACTCCTATGGAGGCATGACAGAGAGCCGGGGAGGGATTAGGACAGCGTGGGTGAGCCACATGTGGCACGTGGCTGCCATGGAGGGTGAGCCCCGGCTCTGGTCCTGGAGGCTGAGGAGGACCTCGAGCTGTGCCTTGTGTTGCCTCCCACATCTGGGGCTGCTTCCATCCAAGGGGTAGCTGATGAAGAATCGGAAACTGGCATGCCTTTTCTTTTCTTAATAACACTTTTTCAGGTGCATTATGCTGGGGTTTGTCAACAAATAATCAGGTGGTTGCTTGAGCTCCTGTGTGTTTTACTTTGTGCTAGCAGAAAACCTGACTTAACCGTGCCTGAGAATACATGCACTCCCTATGCACTGACTTCATTTGTGCTTGCACAGTGTGCAATCAATCACTTTAAAATATCTAGCTCGCAGTGCTTGCTTCCCTGGCATGGTGTATATTGTGCTGAGTTACATCAGTTCAGGAGGATTCATTCGAATATCGACACTTTTCAGGTAGGGCTCTTGGAGCAGAGCACAATTAAAATCTTCATGCTACCCTG
>WEIT01034520.1:175585-371224 GCA_013389985.1 Dryoscopus gambensis
ATATATATATATATATAGCCATTTGCTTAGAAACAGAATTCTTCTAATGTAGTTTGGGATAATAAGGGGGAAAACATAACAATTCATGACATGAAATAGGTGTTAAGCATGTTATTAGGTTTTCTTTTTCTGTTAGGCTTAAGATTTAGTATCGAGAGCCTGTGCATTTGCTTTACAGATATTTGGCGTGTAAGATATTTTAGACTGCATGGAACAGTTTGGCAAATTGGTCCTTTGGTGTCTTTATTGGCTTGTTTTCACTTTTTCATTAAATATGTAAAACGAACCTTGTTTTACTGCAATATCAACTGAAGCTCTATTAAAAAAAATTATAGACAGTTCAGACAATAAAAGGCCTTGTAAATCAACCAGAGATTGGTTATCTGCTCAACAAGATCATTAACTGTGCACAGGGGGAGATAGCTGAGGCAGGGCCGCTGGAGAGAAGATGCTGAAAATTAATTTTACAAGGAAAGTTAGCCCTGCCAAGTTTGATTTGTTTTAGGGACACTCCCTTACTCTTTACTATTCAGCTTTCAAGGCAGCCTTTGAAATCAGGCATGCTTGTGATGAAGGGGTTGGGTTGTTTTTTTTTTTTGCAATGCGTATTTCAGTGAGATACCCAAAATCTCACTCATACAAATTGTCACAGCTTGACAGACTCGGAATCTTGTAATGTTAAATCAAGTCCTAGTGGAGATGCATTGGGGAGTGTGAAGAAGTGTCACTGGCTGCTCCTATGCTGAATGCTTTGCACCGGAAATGTTGAATGTTGTCTTCCATAACATGCTTATAATTAATATTGTGCATGGCACCCTCTATGCAGCTGCTCTGTATGTGTGCGGTGTATGGGGTTTTTTTGCAAAGCTTTCCAGCTGCTTTCAAGCTGTTCCTTTGAATCTGCCACAATATTCACGTCCTCCTCCCCTACCAGGCTGAAGGACACTTGGAGATTTGTTTCTTCTTGACTATTTAAAGCCCAGGTATCTCTAATGATTGATTGAGAGCCAAAACTGAATAGAGGCTGGGTAAAGAGAGAGGGGGAGCAGTCAGCTTTCAGTAGATCAGGTCTGTAATAAGGGTCTCTCCAGAGAAAGGAGGGTCTTCGTGCATTAGCACTCTTTGCCTAGAGGAAACTCTTGCCTGTTCAGGAAACCTTGGCCAAAACATCTGATACCTCACTGTCTCTCTTTTCTCCACAGATGAAGGAGATGGAAGGGATGACCAGAAAGGATGACAGAAAGATCTTTCAGAACTGACATGAGAATCATTTTCTGAACACAGTAAAGGGATTTAGGCTCTTGAGAGGGAAAAAAAGTCACCAAATACTCTAAAATAAGAGCAGATACAGGCAGCCTACAAGGTTTAAATGGGTAGTTGAACAACCTGTGTCACCTTTCCTGTGACCTCCTCTTTGCTTTTGTTTTTCCTTAAAACCATGCACCTGTGTGTATAATCGTCTCATAACTTAAAGAAGTATTCTTCCTTTACCAATGATAAATTTGGGATGCATTCTTAATGCAAGGAATTAATGGAATATCCTTCAGCTACATGAGATGAGATCTTGAGAAACTGAGTGATAGCATGTAATGGCATGGGCAATCACTTAGGGGCTAATAAGAATTTATGTTAAAATGGGACTCCATCAATTGTAAATGACAGAGAAGGAGAAAGACAAGACTGGCCTATTAGTCAATCACACAATGTCTGTGAACCTCTGAAGTGATGTGGCCAGGATAAAAAAAAAAACAGGCAAAAAGTGCAAAGGTGTATCTGACAGATGATGTTCAGCAAAGAGGAGGAGAAGGGGAGTATTATTCCACTGGGCTCTCATTTAAGAAGGCTTTGTCTGGTTCTGGCCATCTCCACTGGTAAAAGCTGAACTCAGGCTATAGCAGAGACAGGCCTCTTGGGCAATTGGGAAAATAGGAAGTTTATGTCCCAGGAGGAGGGTAGAAGAGCTGGGCTTAATCAAGGAAAAAATAATTTAATGCTACTTTTTGTCTCTAAAGATACAGGGCTCAGCAGCAGGACTAAGAGTTAAAGGACAGTGCTGGCATGAGGATAAATGGATGTTAACTAGACACAGACGGAATTTCACAAAGGCTTTCACAACTATTCTGGAAAGGGGCTCCAGAGCAGTTGTCCTGTCAGATCGGGCAAATGGCCTCTTTGACTTTCTCATGGCACTGAATTGCTTAACCAAAGGTGGTTAATTATGTGAGCCAGTCACTTTGATGTATCAGTGAACTGAAACACGTGGTGTTGAATGTTGCTTTCAGGATCAGTTCTTCTGTGCAGGGTGCCAATAATTCATGTTAAATACTCTCAGATGTGCATGTGTACACATAGAGCAGCCTCCATTTTCTCCTCATTGCCTCTTCTGTTCTGCTGTGCTCAAGGAGCTGCTGTTTTCTCTGCTCTTGACATCCTCCATCTTGCTTAAGCAACAGAGGCCCACCCTCCCTGCATGCTTCTAGGGTTGTTTTCCTGCTGCCATTTCAGCGCAAGAGCAAGCTGCTGGGCACAGCATGCTGGCTTATATCACATTTTCATTATCTTTCCTCCTCAGCAAAGGCCTTTTGTGAAGACACCATTTTGGGGTTTGGGCCAGAACGAAGCCCAAACAATAACCTGTGGAGTCTCCTGGCCTTTTCTTATGTCAGTCTTTCACACTGAAGCCCTCTTGCCTCTTCTCAGAACACCATAAACCCTGCAAAGTAATCAGGCTTAGGTAGCTGGTGTGAGGCAGCACCCTGAGAAGCCAAAAGTTTGTCTCATTACCACCTATTTTGTGCCTCTGTTGTATTTAACCATATGCTTATTTGCTAAGCAGAGATCTGTGTCTTGATTACATGGATGTAGAGTGCCAGCTATAACCCGAGCCCTATCTGCTAAGGGCCCCTCCAGGCACTACTGCAGCATGAATTATAAATGCTCTTTCCAAAGGACAGTGTTGCTTCCCTTTACAACAGTTGCAAGGGCAAAGCAGTTTAGGCAGTGAGGCCAGCTCATGTTTTCTGTACATTGGCCCTTTCAGGAGGTGGCAGCCATTTTGGAAAATGAGCATTTTCTATTCTCATGGTAGGGTAATTGTCTTGTCTTGAAAAGACAGATGTCTGCTAAGGAAGGCAGGAGCCTCCCTTAGAATGGAAGATGCAACCCCCTTCCCTCCGAATTATTATAATTTTGAAATTAAGGGCTTTCAGGCAAAGATATGGGGAATAGGAATAACAGTTCTTTTACTAGTATATATATATATAAAATAAAACAATAATACAGAAACACTGGTTTAACCTGACAGAGTCAGAGTATGACCTGACACCCTGCCNGGTAATAGAATACACTGTAAGCCAGGACGGTAAAATAACAAGGATACATAAAAACAAAAGCAAAGACACAAACACCTTTCAATGTATAATCACATAATGAGAGCTGGCAATGCTGTGGAAGAGATTAACTAAGAGAAAATGATTGATATTTGAATAGGGAAAGTTAATGCTATTTCGTTAGGAAAATAAACTTTCTCCTTTTCATTTCATAAAGGTGCTCTGATGATCAGCAGATAATTTAAATACCGTTTTTAATTGTGTTTTATTATTGGGAAAGTTATGCTTCAAACCTACCAAGGTTCTTTTGCGTCTGCTTTTGAATACCATTCCTGAGAATTCAAGGGATCTGAGTTCTGAGAAAGAGCTGAGAACCAGCTGAAGACATGGCTTGGCACAAGGTTTGGCTTAGCTGAACCCAAAGGTGAAGTATTAGAAATCACTAGTTAATTGAAAAAATATAGATCTTGATTCGGCATAATACAACTGGGTCAGGTGCTACACTAAAAAGTTATTATTGCAGTTGTATGTGGTCATCTAAGACACACAGGGTTTTAGCCTCTCCTCTTCCCCTTTGCACGTCTGAGTAAAATATGTAGTGTTGTGCTGTGGTGCGACAGTTTTATGCTAAGAGGAGGAACGGGCAATTGCTGTGAATTATACTGCACTGCGAATCTGCAACTTCTGTCATCATTTATGAATATTTGCACAGCCATAAGCATGTGTTTGCTCCCCTCTCCTTACCTGTAAAAGTGGGATCCCTGACTTCCCTTCTTCCTGCACACGGTATTTGTGAGGCTTACTTTGTTATTGTTTGCAAAGCTTTCTGAATTTACAAAGCTCTATGCAAATACCACGTTGCTCACTCACATATATCCAGTAATGTAGGGGCACTTTAGGCAGATAAGGTTTAATTAGAGATGCGGAATAGTGCAATAACAGTAGGATTTTAGGTGTTCTAGTATATCACTGCCTGTGCTATGTGTAAATGATGAGGCCAGAAATTACCATTGGAATTATCTAACATGGCTGCCTGAGTAATAAGCCATAGTACTGTTGCAACATTTTTTTCTTCTCCATTTATTTACCTTTGGAGAAGGTCTCTCTGTATGGACAAAGGAACAGGAGATTTTAAGCTCTCTAGTAATTGATTTGCTTTTCTCATTTATCTCTCACTAGCCCCATGGAGTTCACAGAGGTTTAAAACCATTTTACTCCAATACGAAATTCAGAAGACTATTTTGTTTTGATTTCCAAAGTAAACTGCTTCTGTTAAAACAAGAGAGTACCTTTCAAGTCAGCAAGATTTAACCCTGTATTTCTAACGGAGAGGTTTAGAAAGAATAATCCAGGTTTTTCAGTGTCTGCGTGGGTCTCTCACAATTATTCAAATTATGCTTAAAGCCAGACCTTTTTTCTTGGAGTTTGTATTTTTAATATGGACTTGTCTTTTCCAGTTGTACTTCATCTGTTTGAGTTGTATTTATTCAACTCTGGAGCAGAGTCACATAAGTGTATGAAGAGCTGCTGTAGATCTTGTATGCTATAAATCATAGGGTCAAATTCTTGCCCCAGAGAAATCGATGACAAAACCTTCTATAGATTGGAAAGTACTTACAATTTTACCCATTGTTAGCACGAAAATGATGTTAAAGTAATGCTAAAATAAACTGTGGGAGCTTTTGCCTGGTAAGTTTGACTATTTGTTTGGATTTGTGGCCCATTATTCCACTCTAATGACCACTATTTATTTGTTCAGTCCAATAGTCTAAATTTTTGTTGGCACATCCTTATTTTCTTAATGCTGTAAGTCTGAAAAAAGGTACTTGTGTGGTCTTTATTGCCTACATGCAGTTGTGTGGTCTTTTCGCGCTTTTACCAGTTTATCTGTTTACTGGATTAAGCCTATCATAAATATTAGAGTTGAGCTAAGTAGCTTACATTTGGCTAGGTAAAACCTCACTGATCCATAGACTGGTGTTATCTGAACCTACCCACCAGTTGTGAGATTCACAGAAAATATCTGGGGTTTACCTTTTTTTGTAAGCAATTCTCCTTAATAAGAATTAATATTAGGAATAATAGCAGCATGACAACTGCGGCCCCATGTTTTCTACCACGAAATGCCAGCCTTGATAGCATCAGAGTCGAGATCTGTGGTCCCAGATTTAAATATTACATATTCAAGATCAGAGCAGCTCTGGTATTTTGAGCTTAGTTACATCTTCCCTTTGAGCCCCTGCTAAAAAGCTGTGGGTGAGAGCACAGTTTTAAGAGCCTGCTCCTGTTTTACTTCGTAGCAGTCTATGAGGTAGTTTAGATAGCTTCAACAGGGTGTCTTTTTGCCTCAATGTGCCATATGAAAATGTAGAGGATAGTTTTTATTCTTGCTTGAATATGATAGTGTTGTTTAAACCTTCACTCCCCATATGAAGGTGTGTTTATGCTTCCTCAAATAAAATAGCAGTGTGGAGAAATAAAATCTCTCTTGGTCCACTTTGACATAGTCATTGGGTTTTATTCCATTGTTCTTTCAGTGGTGTGATTTTATTTTATTTTATTTTATTTTATTTTATTTTATTTTATTTTATTTTATTTTTATTCCTTAGGGTAGCTTTCTTTGTGTATGTGACACTTATAGGAGAGGAATAATTAAATCAAATTGAGCAAAATCTTGGCAGCTCACCCTTTCATCAACTCTGCTCCTTAGGTCAACACTCCCAGCTTACAAACTGATTAGGAGCAAAAAACTCCATGCGAAAGATGCAGCCTTGTTTTGCTTTGTTTTTTGTATGTGGATAATTCCCTGCAATAAATCTTCCTGCACACCATCCCTTTCACTCTCTGATGTTAACAAGACTGAGATCTATGCGTATACATACACACATTGTCTGTCTCGAGCTGGCAATGTCTTGATAAGAGGTTCATTATTATCCACCACTGTCAGAAGCTGTTCTGAAATGATCTGCAAGGAGAAACATCATGTATATATTGGGGTTTTTTTTTTTAATTAAATAGAAAAAGTGTCATGAAACTTTCTTCAAAGGTGCCAGGCAGCTGTTTCTTCTGAGGCGTGTTGTTCTTTTCTTAGGCAGTGGGTCTTTGATAAGTGTCTCTCAGCACCCTCAGAAGTGTTTTCCAGGTTAGAAGGATGAGAGAGAGGAGATGGCAGTCGTGATGCCACCGGCTGATAAAGCCAGAATGCAGACTAAGCCTTCAGATCAATAGGAATGCAGACGGCTGTAACACCAGATTGCCTGGTGTCAGCTTTAATTTTGCTTCCTGTGCCGGCTGCACCCAATTTCCAGCCCTTGGAGTCGGAGGAAACCTCCTCCTGCTTGCCAGGCACCCGTTGCACAAGCGAACAGCTTGTAAGCACGGGAAGGGCAGGCAGGCAGGCAGGCAGGAAAGCATCAAGAATAACCAAAAAACGCATGCAGTTGTTTTCCTCCCTCTGGCCTTTACCCCAGGGGTGCCCCCGGGTGCTTTTGCCTTCATGTCCACTGTTGCTCCAGTGCCCTGCCCCAGCACAAGGCACTGAGCTGACAGGGCACCAGATGCCTAAGGCTTTAGCCCTCTCTTCTGATGTTTTATTCAGAATAAGATTTTTATACCAGTGGATCTGCTGTAATTTTTTTGGTGGGGCAAGCAAGTTTCAGCTTTACCCAGATTTGCAGGGTCTGGCTGTGCCAGCAGCTTGGCAGACCATGCTAGCTGGTGGCATCGGGTGGCCTGGCCAGGGCAGCTGGTGGGACAGCAGAGTAAGGCAGACTGCCCTCCTCACACAGTTGTCTTGTTTTGGTCCTCCCTGTGGGATCTAAAACTCCCCTTCACACAGTCATAAATCTCATGTTAAATTACTGTAACTCAGGTGTTGAATGGAATATCTTGACTTCCTCTATGGCTGCAATGCTGAGTAAAGGCAGGGATGAAATTAGAATCCTTGTTTTTCAGGCAAGGCCTAAAGAGAGGCTTTGTTTCTGCTCTTCGCAAAGTCGTAGGGATTTTCAAATCAATAACATAATCTAAGATTGGGTTATAAAGGAGCTAAATACTGAAATACAGTTACAGAAAATGACAAAAATGAAAAGAAGAAAGAAATCTTTCTTTGAAGCCCCAAATTTTCAGTTTTCAAAAGTGTACAAAACACAGTTGATTCAACCATCTTTATTTATTGAGCACCAAGAGATTCCGGCAGGGAAGACATGCAACACTTGAATTTATAATATCAAACTTAAATCGTGGGGAAATGCAAAAAGCAGGAGGACCCCCCCCCCCCCCCAATCATCTTGGTTTAATGCTGGAAATAAATACATCTTGCATGTTTGCATCTCATTTCTTCCAAATTCTAGGTCGGTGTAGGTGTAAGTGTTTTTTAAAATAAATTCTAATCTTGCGACTGATGAGCCTGCTTGTAATCAGCTTAACAAAAGTCCAACATTCAAGAATCATTCTCCTAGACACTTTAGGCATTCTGAACCTGAGTGCAAAAACTGCAGTGTTAGCAAATTTGCTTTTCGTATTGCTATTGTATTGGACTCCTGGAAATCCTTTGATTTCATATTCATGTATATATAAATGTATATACAAATATAGGCACAAATAGTGTATATAAAATATTGAACAGCACCTTGAGGATTTAAGGTCTCTTCCCAGACTTACTGCATATCTTTTCTGTCTTCTCCAGCATATAAATTTTAATTTTAAAGTCAATTTGCAGTGCAAATATATCTGCTGTTGCATTCTGGACTCATCTGAAATTTTAAAAAAAGATGCTTAAAGGATGAGTTGGCTGCTACAACAAAAGCAGTCAATAGTGGTGAAATACAACCACAGGGTGATAGCTAAGCTGCCTTGTGAGGGTAGTTGGGGTTGGAGGCAGCTGATAATACAAGGAGTTGATCCCTGTCGTACACTGTGGTAGGCATCTCAAGAGATAAATTTCTCCTTATCCAAACTCTTTGAGTCCACAGGCAGATGAGAAACAGCAAAAAGAGAAATGTTAAATTGTCTCATTTACTCGAATGGCTTTTAAATTTTGAAGCATAGGTACCGGTATTTACAGGTCAATATCTTTAACCGTTTCATTGCTGATCATTTTACTAGGAGCTTTCAACAAATACGCTTATTCATTTTGGCCCATCTTCCCCAAAACTGCTTACTTTTCCAGGTTTGAGCCACAGAACTTGGACAGAGTAATTATTGCCAACAATTTCTGATTTAGTAAATTGAAGTATTTGCAGTTGCTAATTAAAAATATTAAGTTGTCTCTGCCATGACTACAAATTGTCAGTATAGCACAGGCTCTTTGATTTTTGTGGGCACTCTATAAAACTTGGTCCAGCAGGAGCAAGGGTAATTTGATTTAATAAGCTAATAAATATGTTTGAAATATGCTTCCTGCAGGTTATAAAAACAGAAGGGTAGAGCCACAACACAGGAAAAGGAAAAATTATGCACATTAAAAAAATACAGGTTTGGGAAAGAAATCCCTACTGACGTGACCAGAATTCACTAGGAATTTCTGTAAGTTAGAACAACATTTTCCCTTTTACCTGGTGGGAAAATGCTTTCTGCAGTAAGGTCCAGGGATAAGTTATCCTCTACGACAGCAGATAATAAGCTGTGTGGCTTCCTTTACTGAATGAGCAGAGAAGGGAGCAAAACAAATGGTATAGATTTCCTTGTTGATTAATTTGACACTAATTTTATGTTGCCTCTAAACGGATGATTTCCAGTGGGCTGGCAAATAGATATAGAAATAAATTAAAATTCTTTGTGGAGCGATGCCAAAGTCAGAAGTGGAAGTTAGAAATTTTGGCAGCTGAAGGCGTCTCGTCTGTCTTCTAGGACCAAAGACAAAATGAGAGACATGCAACCCCAAATTCCCAAATCATAGAAGCTGGGTGCTTGTGTTAAAATAACAGGCAGTGACATCATTAACTATGTTGACATTTAAATTGACATAATTAGGTTCTTGAAGTTAATAACCCATCTGTGCAAATACATGGGTGATGCTTACCTCTGACACTGTGGTTCCATCCGTAGGGCAGGCTTATGCTCAGCTCACACTTGGAGCCCTGCTTTGGATATATGGAGTCCTTTAATTTCATCTCATAAAACCTAAGGAGCCGGAGGGTGCTTCAACTGCTTGGTTGGGATCCAAAGCAAACTCTTGGGTAAGAATATGGTACAATGTACGTAAGAGCCTGAGGATGCATCTCCTGTAAGAAGCACTTGGGTCTGGCTTTGGAAGGGCTCAGTTCCCCTGATCTCTTGCCTCCTCTTATGTATCTTTTTGGAGCCTTGTGCTCTTCCAAGCACAGGTCAAAACTGCGGCGCTCAGGCATCAAAACAATAGCATTAGCAAAATCTGGAAGTTATTTGGTCAGCATCCTGCTGGGCATGTTTTGTTTGTATTTGTGTAAAGTTACTCAGTTAAAATTATTGCTTTTGGGGAAGGACACAATTTACAGTGACAGCATCATTTGGCACCAAGCTGTACCTTGAAATGCCTCTAACAGAGTGATTATTTGGAGCAAGCATGTCTGAAGTAAGAGCAGTGCTCTTGTGTTTTTGGCTGTCTCCATCTGACTGTGAGTCTGCCTGTCAGAAGGGACTGACGCAGCATTACTGATAGAACAGGGAAAGGAAAGGAAGTCCCGTGACTCCTAAGAATAACTTTAAAATGTTCCTTTTAACAGTTTTAAATTGAACTGTTTCCTACTTATACCTTTATTATACATTTAGAAATGAAATGTTTATTTTTTTCATCTTGAAGTCACCATTTTTATTGTAAAATAAGCAGTTCTTAAAAAAAAATAAGACAAAGAAGGTAGCAGAATTTGCTTAAGGTTTGAGCTAAATGATTGCAGTCAAATGAATAGAACTCCTTTTCATTAACAAAAAGGTCAACTTTAGCTATGGCTTCACTGCATTTTCAGCATCCTGCCTGAGTTTAAAAATCTGTTCTTTACTGAGCTCTGCCAGTACCCTTTTCTGCATTCTGTTGGGCAAAATAGGTGTGGGATCCTAGTATGCACCACAGCTAGTTTTAGAAAATCTCTCTTAGATCAAACTACCAAGAAAAAATACCCAAGCAGCTTGCATATTTAAATTTTTGATCTGAATTTTGGACCTTTGTTTTAAACTGGTACAGGTAGTTTTGGTACAGTTTTCATTCTGCTGTCAGCTGTTCACTGACTCAGGAATGCCACATCATCTTGATCTGATTTGAAATTTTATATGAAAAAAAACCCCTGTAAATATTTGCTAATCAGATTTATGAATGAAATTTTGAAATCTGCTCGATTTGAGGAATAGTTTATGACTAGCTGATTAGCAGCTAAGTTTTGCATGCATACCTGTGTTAGCACTCCCTTTCAGAGGAAACATGTCTATTGCAAGCTGGATCAAGTTTGGGAGATTGCACCTCAGGTAATAATGGTAATAATAAGAGATACTTTCAGTATTCCATGCATCTAGGAAATTTTAAGGTTAATGACCACAAGTACAGAAAATGAACAAGAAATAATTTCACTTTCTGTGGGTTTAGTTTAGCTGGAAACAGAGCTGAAACGCAACTGCTCTGCATGCATCTATTTCAAGTATTGCTTTCCCTGATGAAGACATCCTATTATGTGAAATGCTCCTGTCTATTAGAAATTAGTTAGGTAATAGCTTTTTACAAGGATGAAGGCATTGCTTAATCCTGAAATTTTTTAACACATGGACTGTCAAAAGGGTCTGCTCTTATCTCATTCGTTGAGGCGGCAGTTTTGTGTGGAATTAATATTTTCATTTGCTCAGGGTGTGGGCATATTTTTTTGCAAAACTCAGTGTCTGTGTGATGACAGAATTTATTTCATTCATTATTATTGCCACATATTGAAGCATTTTATTTCAATTCAGTAGACTATTTTTGTTACCATAAATTATCCAGTCTGTTTCTCACATAAATGATGGGCTGGATGCCTCTGGTGTTAAGGAAGATAAAAAGGGAAGGAAAGATATATTTGAGATTACTTTTAGTGTCATGCAAGTTATTACCTAGCAATCTGAGAAGAATTTTCAGAAGTGTCTGATAAATACGTTTAGAACAAGCCTGAACTGGAACTAGCAAGGCAGACAGTGAAGTTGCACATCCCGTTTTTGATTTTATCCATTTTCTCAAAATGCAGATGAATCACGGAGGGCAGAAATCCGTCCCTTCCTAATCACTTTCTTAGTTTAATTTGTGTTGACCAACAAAAGGCACTGTATTATCTTTTCTGAATAACTTTTAGTGCCCTTGATGACAGCTTGTTGGTGTATCATTGGACTTGCTCCGTGTTTCAGGTACAAGCTGATGAATCTTCTGCTTTTGTCCCTACCATTGTGAATACATTAGATGAATTGGCAAGTGGCAATAAAGAAAATAAAGTCTGCATTTTTGTTTTGGCAGCATACGTGGGCAAGGGACTGGGAAGGTCTCTCTTTGAGAGGACCTTAGTGAGGTGAGAAGGAGGGTTTGCATGACATTTTTGATGTCACTCTTCAGTAGAGGGTGGTGCAGGGAGGTTGTAGCCAGAATGCTCTGAACCTGCCCTTCAGTACCTGAGGCCATGTCCCATTACCACCAGTTCAGAGGGGGTTATTGTGAAAACCAAAATTAGTGCTCCTCCTGAGATACGAAAAGGAGCATTGACAGGGTCAGGAACTACCAACAAATTGGAGATAGACATAAAACGATGGTTTTTGCAAGTTTTCCTCATCTTCTGAATCATGGCACTAACCTAATGATTCTAGATACTGGAACATTTGGCCAATTCTGAATGAAAGTTAGTTTTACAATTACAAAGCAACACATAAAAATTCTGCAGCATCTCCAGTGTGGGTTGGATCAGGTTTAAAATCCAGAACACACTTGGGTTTTAAGTTAAGACCAAGTAAGTCTTGATATCTCTACTACAAACAGAACTTGAAAGAGAAATTCTTACTAGTAAGATGATGCCTTTCTAAACCTCGGCTGTAACTTGTCGGTCTTGTTCTTTCTGAAATCTAGTCCCAAGTGCAAACATAATGCCTGTTCTTTCTTTCTTCAAATGTGTTGGCATTTGCTTCTTTGAAAGAAAGAGGAAGACCAGTTTTCCTTTAATTAAAGAAAGAGGTTTAATCGCTTTGCAGCCCTACAGTGGATGAATGTCAGTGTAATTTCACCTGAAAGTACTCGTGAAACCCAGCTCTTCCATTCTGCTGAGGCGTAGCTGCTGTCTGGGGAATTCTTTACTGGGTTTTTCAGACACAAGAACTGCATTGTGAATAGGAGGAGGTAATCTTGCCAGTCAGGAAAAAGTAACATACTTCAGGGAGACAGGCACACCTGGTGGTACCTGGGTCAAACTGCATCAACCGCCATCTAAATTAACTGGAAGAATTTGGTGTTTGTACATATGCATAAAAATCATTTATTCTTCATTTGTTAAAGGGACATTGCCAAGACTGGTAGGCCTAAAATTAGCTCTCCAGCTGTGTTTTGCTTTGCAGGCACGTGCAAGCCTATTCTGTTCCTGGAAGCAGCTGGGTGTTGAAATCTACAAGAAACCTGCTCTATGTGAAATGCAAAAAAGAATATGTGAGTTTTCAAGATTCCATCCCTTTTATTTGTTTTTCCTTACTTCTCCCACCTCTTTATGGTGATGGCCTTTTCTGGCTGGAGACCAGAAATCTCTTCAAAGTTTCTGAGTGTTATTTTTGCTTAGGAGGTGAGAGCCTGAATGCTGAGGCCAAATTTTCACCCATCAGTCAGCCAGCTACAGGATGGAAACTGCATAGCCTCCTCAGAGCACGCTAAGCATTAATTTCCAGCTTGGATTCATGCTTCTCCTTGGCAAATTTGTGCCAGCATCTTCCAACTGAATGCTCAGCTTGATACTAAGAAGAGAACATGCAACTGGAAGAAGGAGGAATATGGATTTTATGGTTGCAGAGGAACTTACCAGAAAGCTATTTTTGTCTAGCCTATAGCCTTTCCTCAGAGACAAGACAAATAGATGTCTTAGACTCAGGAGAGCTGGTTTTTAGTGGCATTTTTAGATGACTGCAAACTAATTCTTGGCTTCTGAATTTTCACTCCATAATTCTTGAGCTGTTGTGCTTTTCTCATATTTAGAAACAAGCAATTCTCTTTTCAGTGTGGAAATATGTTTTCTATATACCCTAAACAGTATCCCAGCCATGTCTGTGTCTCCTGGGTGAGACTTCATTCATACACGCACATTAGTGAGGCAGAGGGCAGGTGGAGGGCAGTATCTGAGAGGGATGGATGAGATCTGTTGTTCCACTGTCACCTTGTGACGTATTTTCAATTCTTTGTATTTCAGAAGGCACTTGGAAATTGTCTTGAGCCTCAAAGTGTTATATAAGACCCCAAGGGTCTCCTTGGGGCTTGCGTGAAGAGTTTTTCTTCTTTCTTCATTTGTCTCTAATGATAATATCTGTGAAGTATCTAAGGCATAGAAAGAAAAGAATTTTTCTTTTAACAGTATAACTTATTCAGACTTTGTTCATACTAGAGGTGGGCCAGGCATGGCTGTCGCTGGACTTTGAAAAATTAAGTATGATCCAGATTTTGACTGCTAACAGAACTAGTGAAAAGGCAGACAGCTAGAGATGGGTTTTCCATAGATCTATTTGCCCCTTGTGTAGCCAAATGTGAGACAAACTGCACCCCTGACAAAATCTTATGGCAACTGAAACGCTGTGGAGCCAACTGCAAAGTTCAGTTACAGCTTAATGGAGGAGAATAAACATTGCACACCTGTAGCCAAAGTACATGGGAGGATTTTTTCCTATACTACTCCTGAGTTCACTAAAAGCTTATCATCTGTTTGCTTAGCTGCTGGTTCAATTTAGAATAATATTTAACTCTCACAGAATCTAAACATCGATGAAACTTTAACTTGAAAATCGACAATTCCTATTGCTTCCAGGCAGAAATGGAGGAAGATGGCCAACATACATTGCTCTTCAAGAGATTTACCAATAAATATCTTTTATGAAAGGCTTGACAAAGTATCTGCTATTAATACATTGAATATGGAGAAAGTGAAGAAAAAGAAATGGTAAATAGCTTGCCCAGATCTATAGGGAGTATCAGGCTGTGCTTCTGCAGTATTGTAGAGTATCTACTGCTAAATCAGAATCACAGAAGCTCTATGGCAAAAACTGATGAACTGGGGTTTTTGTTTGATCCTGGCTTAAATTTACTGAAAAGATCCTGAAGGAGGTAATTTTCATCTGGACTTTGTGTAATCTCTGCTGCCCTGTGTCTGCTTGTCCTTCCCTATAGACCTCCCACAGTCAGCTCAGTGAGCATCTCACTTGTTCATTCTTGCCCCCCTTTTTCTTCTACAGATTCAAAGAAAGATCTGTGTTCCCAGATGCCCCACATGCATCATCTCCATTATATGTCAGCTCAAGTCCCTGTGACAGTCTCTTTTTCACAAAAGTGCAAATCCCATGAGCATCCTACTTGGATTTTGCTTCATATATTTAGGAGTTTTAACAGGTGTTACAGAGCTAGAAGCTCCAAGTCAGAAGGCATCTGAGAAGTGACTGGTGACCGCTTGCCTTGTCTATCCATACTAGGCCTGCATGAAAATAAAAGACCTCATAGAAAAAGAGTTTTATGTAGAAAGTTTGAATTGTAAGTTCCTGAAGTCATGTGATTGATTACATTATTTTTGTGCAGACACCAGTGAGATTTGTGGCTGTTCATGGCATGAAAACAGTCTCAGAAGAAAGCAGAGGGCAGTGGTGATGACTCTGGGACTGCTTCCCTCTTCCAGAAGCTTCCCTGTACCCCAGGACAGCAGGCGGGTACCTTCTGAAAGGTGACATGCAGGCAAACATCCCGTTTGAGTGAACACGTTTTGCCACTTCCAGCACAGATGAGTGGTGTGAGGCTGACAGCAAGGGCTTTTTGCAAGAGGTGTCCCCTGAAGGGCTGAAAGCAGTGGGCAAGGGCAAGCTGAGACTAGGCGAGCAATAAGCTCCGGGATAGAGTAAATGCTTTCTCTGTTTCCTTTCTAGGGTTTTTATCTTTTCTGTGGGATGCCGTCAAGATCCAGTCACTTCCTCAAAAAGCAGATCCAGCGTTGCTGACTAGGGAGCATCCCACGCTAGCCCTTCTTGGGGACTGAAATCTCCTTGCAGTGCTCAGTGTCATTAGCTGTGACCAAGGCAAAGGACTCCTGCTCTACAGCCCTGTCCCAGATGGTGAACCCATTTCAGTATGGATGCAGTTTCAGGAAAATAAATGCAGTTGCAGTTGCAAAGCAAAAGAGCAGTTGTTGCTTATTCTAATTTTAATGCAATTGCGAAGGGACACGTGGTTGCCTTGTATTTTAATAATGTGGCCCTTTAAATCGCAACTCTATTTTACATTGTATTCAGCAGATAAACAGCCACTATAATTCCTGGGGCCTTCAAGGCAGTGCTTCAAGCTGCCATGGCTCCTGGGCTGCAAGAAGGTCTCAGCTCTGACCACAAGACTGACAAAGCCAAAGAAAATAAGAGACCAGAGCAAGAGATGCAAAGATGTTTTATTGCTTTTAAGCCAACTCATGTACAATTTCAAAGCATAGCAAGGAGGAATCACGGCTTTTGCATAAAATCATCGTCCAAGTATGTCTCCTAATCTCTCATCTTTTCAGTCCTCATGGTCAAAGAAATAAACTGAAGCTGTCACAAAAGATGGCTGTCATTCAACTTGGTCTGCTCCAAGCTCAGCCTGCTCCAGCCCAACACCATCTGCTTCCTCTGGCCTTGTAAACTGCATGCAGGACACAGCAAGGTCTTCACTGGGAATGGTGGGCTGGATGTTCACCTGAGGGTGAGGACCTGTAGTTTCCATTGTTCAGGTACCCAAGCTGCTCATGTGTTCTGTGGCGAAGCAGCAGCTGCGTGCATGGGAGCGAAGCAGATGGTTGGCACTGATGGGGAATGGCTCTGAGAGAGAGCATCAGCAAGTGCTGCTCACCCAAGCACAGCAGTGGCAGGGTAGTTCTGCTGTCTCGTACCGGGCCAACTTCAGAGGGTACTGGCCAGCTCAGCCAATCTATCAGGCCTGTGTGCCCCACACCACACTGGCTCTGGTGCCTGTGGTTGTCTTCTGAACGGCCCCAGAGATCCAAGGCATGGTGTTGATTATGTACCACTCCTTGCTGGGGAGGAGAAGGTGGGGAAATGTTTTCCATCCATTGTGGTGACACATGAGGGGGACCCCATGGAAACAAAGACTTCTCTGACCTCTTGAATCCCACTGGGGAAGGACTGCATATGCCAAACACCTCCTGAGCCATCCCATGTGAGGCTGACTTCCTAATCCTAAACTTGTTATTTGCAACTCAGGGGTAGAAGTGTGTGGCTGCCAGCTCCCAAATGACTGGTTCTGCCCACTCAGGACTCTCTGATCCTCTTGAGGTGGATTGCATCTTCCACCCCACAAAAGGTGTGAGCTCACCATGGATCAGGCTGAGTGTGTCTCTCCCTCCCCTGGCAGTCCTCCCAGATTACAGCATGACCCTCAGCTATGAGTCACCTCTTTTCTCACAAACCCAGACGCTGTACAGAGCAGGCGGTTGCTCATCTGCGCCAACGCTGAGAATTTACTGCGGCAAAGTGAGTTTGGCCTGCAGTGACTCCTTCTCTGCATGTGACCTTTCTGGCTTTTGCTGGTCCTCCTATGTAGAGCACCTTTGTGCAACTGCTTCCCCAAGCATGTAGTAGCAGCAGTGCTTGGGAGGAGAGCGGGAAAATCCTGTGGGGCTCTCGCAGTGCCAAGGAACAAGTGACAGCCAGGTGCTGACCATGCAGTGGGGCTTTCCATGGATTCATTTCGGGGGACAACACCTGGCAGTTTGCCCCTGCCCTGCTGGCTATAATCAATACTTTATACTGGGCAATGATGTTGTTGGTGTGAGTGTGCCTTCCATGCATCAGTGGGGATGAGTAGGGTCAGTGCAGCCAATGACTACTGTGCCTGATCCTCCTGGCAGAGCCCAGTGGGGAGCATCAAGGCTTGGGGGGAAGGCAGGTAGGCTGTTGAGTGGGTTGCCAACTTTGTACCCTCCATCAGACATGTGCATGCACTCTGAGCCTGCTCGTTCCCAGTTGCGAGCCAGAGGATCTAAATTTGAGAGCAATGCCAGTACTGCATTTGGTACCAGTTTTGCTGTGTCTAGTCCAAATACCTGCTCCAGGACTGGAGGTGTGAGCAGTGCCTGGGCTATCCCAGGTTCAGGCAGGGTATCAGGGGCACCAGGCAGCCACAGGGCTGAGACCCAGCTCCTGCCGCCTCTGCCGGCCGGGATGCACAACCAGAAAAGTGAATCAGCACCACTGTGATGCACAGTCATGAGAGAGCTGACTCCTCCTTGGAGGGCTATGAGGTGCTGGGTTTGAGGAAAGGCAACTTCAGAGTGCCACTTCTGCTCTCTGCTTGTTTCCACACCTGCGTGCTTCCAGCACTTTCAAAGGAGGAAGAACTAACCCAAAACTCTGTGTTTTCCTTTGGTTTGTTTGTTTCCTCTCTTCCGGAGCTGCGTTCCTCCTATGTCGTCTGGTTTAGCATTTTGCCAGCTTGGCTAAGTATCTTGTAAGGAAATCATTTATAATAAAGCTAGTATGCTGGGGTTTATCATTTATAAGTGTGGGTCAGGGTTTAGTTCACTGTGTTAAACTCTCCATGCTGCATGTGATTTTTCAAGCTTTGTCAGGAACAAAAAGTTCTGGGGATGTGCAAAGCATGACTGCATGGTTTCCATGGAGACTCTGCTAGTTAGACTGTGGAAATCCTGAAAAGGCCAGAGGATGACTGACAATACAAGGTCTTAGCGGCTGATCTGAAGAGCCAGACTGAATTAATGAGATTTTTCACAGAGAGTTATTAGCAAGGCTAGCACGGTATGGCACTTAGGCCTCTTTCGTTTTCTCAGCTGCAGTCTTGGAAAACAGAAATGGAAATATCTAATTGCTAGTTTTTAAGCCCTTTTAAGATTATTTCAACATATAATATTTTAAGGATGTAATGAAAAGCAGGTTTGTTTGCTTTTTTGATCATTTGGTTACTGTTATTACTATGTTTTTTGGTGGCAGTTGCCCTTTATCTGTACAGAGATGGGAAATTCAATAATACTTATTACATTGAGCAGTTAATTCCCACATACTGTGAACACATTACTGTTCAAAGTAGGTTATCTCGAGTTCCATTTAGAGCCAAGCACAAGACACCATGGCTTTATATCTCCTAGGGCCATATTAATTATTTATTACTGACTGCTAATACAAACTGTTAACTCTGGCTAGTAATAGTTTGTTCATTTATCCATCACTTACTGCTTCTTCCCTGTGTTTCTGCCTACCTCCTTTCAACAGTCTGCTCAGGCTATGAAGTCATGTGTATTTTTGGACCCAATTAAAACAATACCAAAACTATCATCAGTCTGAGATGCTGAGTTTTGATCAGGACCCGACTTTCCTAAAAGTTTTGCGGTGTCTGAACTGCAGAATTTCACTGGACCATTAACAGGTGGACGGTCATTAGTTAGAAGGAGATGTCTGTTCTTTGCCAGTGAACTAAATGGATGTGTCTGCCTGTTTCTGGTAGGAGTAGCTTGTTTGCTGTTTGATTTTCAACCAATACAACAAAAAAAGGTTTGAATACTCTCCTTTCCCTGGAAAATGCTGTATCTGCTGAAATCAGCACAGCTGGTACAGTGAAGCGGCATGTTGGGGACTGCTATTTCTTGTTGGTTTGCACAAGTGCACATGCCCATATGTTTCTGGGAGATGTAAAACCATAATGTTGTTGCTGAGTAATCCACAACAAAAGCACATGTGGGCTGCATTCCTTGGATTCCTGTACAGTAGACTAATCCACTTAATCTCGCTGTTCGATTCTCTGGCTGGAATTTCACAGTCCCTTTTGATTTACTGGTTTGTAAATCTCTGATTAAGTGCCTGGGGGAGGCAAGGGGAGAGGATATCATCTCTGAAGCCCCCTCTTTCCTCTCAAATGGTTTTGTGGGAAGGAAATGTGTAAGTTGAAGTGGGGGTTAGCTGGTCTTTTTTGGCCATCATTTTGTCATCATCTTATGATTTTTAAAAATATTTGTTCAGTAGTTTTCTCTGTTCTCAGCTGTTCAGTGCATAGGCAATGTCTCTTTTTGCCACATGGCAACATTTTCACTCCCCAAGCTTCACAATTTTCGTAGTATTCTTTTTTCCTTTTCTAGTTGTGTTTTCAAACAAAGATGTTAACCGAGACGTGTGGAAGTTTTCTTTTCTATTAGTGCACCAATAGTTATTGACGAGCACAGAACACAGGAGCTAGATGTTGGCTGTGAAGCAAATTCCCAGAAACCTGGCGTTTTGGAGGAGGCAAGTGTATGAACACAAGATAAATCCCTAGCTAAGCAGGCAGATAAATGAGAGAACTTGGCCTCGGAAGGTGCTCAACTGATACAAATATCAATTTAGGACCTGCCCTTGAAATATAAAAGTGTAAGTAAATAATAGAGGTGGCTCACCTGACTTAATGAGTCATAAAGGATGGGAAATTAAACACTGAGCTCCCAAAATAAACCCTCCATTTAAAACAGTAAGTTACCACATCCCGCTGCATCCTCAGCCCCTGCGAGTGCCCTGCTTTTTTGAGTGTCGTGGCTGTGAGCAAAGCTCTCCCCAGGCAGGATCCCGCGGCCAGGACGCAGCTGCTCCGCTCTGCGCAGCTCTGACTCACAGCCAGTCCTCCCCCTGTGTGCTGCCGAGATGACTCCCTGCCGGAGCGTGAGGACACTTCCCAGCTCATCGGAAAATTCCTCCGCAGCCCCACACTGCCTTCGGCAGCCTCGAAGGAGGATGAGCTTTAGGTCGCTGCCTCCCTCCCCCTCCTGCCGTCACGCATCCCACCGAGCAGCTTATGGGTGTCCCTAAACAGTGCTGCTGGTGGGAAGGCTCTGTCACTGAAGCCAGGTGTAACTATCCGTCAAGAAATTAATCAGAACAGGTCTGAAGAAGTGAGCAGGCAAATAAACAAACATACGGGCTACCTGACAACACAATGTTTGGAGTAGCTTTTCTCAGGCAGAAAGGATAGAATCTCCCACGCTCTCCAGGGCTGTCCAGAGACATTTACAATTAGATCTAAATTGGGTTTAGGCAACAGATTTAAGTCTGAGTTGAATTGCCTGGACTTGGATCTGAAGATGCCAAGTCCCGTGAACTAACCTCTGCCCAAAGTGATGAGAACTGCACAAGAACAACCTCTCTCACAGCACTCCTGCCATCTGGGCTGGTGCCAGGTCCCAGGGCGTGGAGACACAGCCTGCTCCCAGGATGGACCATGCTGGTGGGATTTCAGCTGCATCTGAATGGGAAGTGGAAAACAGATTTTTCTAAACTTTGGCTGTAAACCAGAGCTAAAGCCACTGAGGCAGTCAGGCCCTTGGGTATCAAGCTGATTTTATTTGAAAGCTTGAAAGTTTTTGTTCTGATATTTTGGCTTTAGCATGCCTGAAATACTCAGAGGAAGCACTGAGAATGCTGTGAATCTCACCACCCATACTGTTAACCTCCTACAGCCAACATAGCCTCCGTCATCTTTTTGAAAGGGCTCCCTGGTAGGATTGCTGCAGCTGAAAGTCAGATAAGAAGCAATGGGCAGTGGAAAGAAATAGGGTCTCACAAGAGTATTCCCACAGTGAATTGATAAGAAGGGTGGTAGCTAAATGCCACCTGAACTTTGGGTTCAAGATGTAGAGCAGATAAGTGAACCACAATGACTCAAAGGCAATAAATCTTCCGTTCCAGACAAAATTAATCCAAGGCTGTCACAGAAGGCTAGAGAGGAAATTTGGAAACCCCTCTGGAGAGAATGTCTGCCAAAGTTGGAAAGATATACATTGTGCTATGACTTGTCAGTCTGCATGAGCCCATGCTGCTAGGGTGCAAGCCAGACCCTTTGGCTTTTTGTCCCTCACAGTGCAGACAGTGCTGCTAAGAAAGGATAATACAGGAATTCACAGAAAAGTTTTTTCTATCCAGGCATGTGTCTGCTTTCAAATCAGCTTAAGTACAAGCGGGCAAGAGAGAAAAAATACAGCAGCAAGGTAAGACTTAATGTGATGCCAGCTGGTTTAATCAAACCCTCTCTCAGGTGTGCCCACACTGAGAAATGAGCGCTTGCTTTCACAAGGCTAAGGCTGACCCGTGCTAGCAAACTACCATGCTGTTTCTGTGAGCATGTTACAGCCTCCCAGCTTGCTGACCATCTGGTGGTCTCTCCTGTTAGGATTAGACAGGCCTCCAAGTCCTGTTCATATCAAGGCAGCTGAATGGTTTGATGCCACTTTTTCATGACATGCAGTGCTTGGTGGCACTATGGGCTGGGCTGGTCCCCGCAGTGTGACCCGCTGGGTCTTGAGGAGATTGTGAGTGGGTGTCTGCAGACTGCAACTAGCTCCCCTCCACCTCCCCATACCTCCCTGTCTGCCCAGCTGCACCCACCCCTGTGGGCTGGGAGGTGGCTCAGGGCAGGAAGGTTATCTTTGCCACTATCAGGGCTAGAGGCTTTGTTTATATTTAGATTACTCTGTAAAGTCTGGACAGAGAGAGATGAGAAGAGCCAGCCCAAAGAGGTCTGTGCATGCCAGACTGGCTTGCTTGTGCTCTAGCTCCGAAAACGCAGAACAGGAAAATGTGAAGGGATGGGGTCGATCTAGCCAGATTGATTAAAGATGGCTCTGCCCACGTTTTGAGTGGCAGATGTAATATGGGGGTGGGCTCTGATTCATTTTGGTGCAAAGGCAGCAAGGCTCTGCCAAATCCTCTGCTTGAGCCAAGCCAATGGACGTTGAGCTGAAGAGGATTGACCCACCAGCACAGCTTGTTGTTCCAGTAGCTCCTATTAGAGAGCAAAAATTTCCACCTGGGAAATGCTGAAAACATCTTGTAGGAAGTTCAGATCATCTTGAAGTGCCCTTTGGTGGGGGTCAGCTGTGAAATGGAGGTGGGCCTGAGCTCCAGGCTATCTAATGAACACAGAAAACCATTTTTCATCATCCTGCGTTACACATTACAGGGAATATTTTAAAAGTGTGCAGTTCATTGTCACTCAAAGGCCAAATTTAGAAGCTATCTGGAAAGGTTGTTGCTGCCTGCCTGGCTCCAGCGTTTCAGAGCTCACTGAGGTTGATGAGAGGGAGCCTGGTAGCCTTGAGCCCTTTCAGTCCTGCCCCTCAGCAGAAAAAGATGCGACACAGGGAGGTGAGAAAAGCCACCCTCCCTGCCATCCCCCCAGGTGTGGCGGCAGCAGCTCTCTTGCTGATTGTCAGTGAGTTTACTGACTGCTAATGAAGGGGAGGGAGAAGTGGCTTTCAGTGATATCCATACAAAAAGAAATGTGTGCAAACCACTGCCTATTTTTGTAGAATTCTCGCCTCTCCCCTACCCGCCCTACCTCCTCCCCGATTTAAGCATCATCCTGAGTGAGGTGGGGGCTTTTTATGACTATATATGGTTGTTGTTGGGTTTTTGCAGCAGTGAAGTTAATAAAGATGGATATCAGCAACAAACTGTCAAGTCCTGAGCTGGAGAGATTTTTCACTCAGTGAAATAGACCAGGGAAAATAAATAATCCAAGAAGTGGTAGAGCTTGTAAATATTGACATGTACAAGCAAGGAAAGAAAAGTTAGGCAAAATAAAAAATGGGTTGGGGATTGCTATTTTTCAGGTTATTGCTTGGGGAAAAAAAAAAATCTACATTTACCTAGCATCCTGTCTAGGGAGGAGTTAATATTTTTCAATTAGAAGGTTTTAAGTGTTTGAAGGGGCATGTTGCTGTTTCTCCAAGACAGCATCTCTATTTGAGGGTCGGTCCTCCTTCCCAGCCTTGGGGATCACAGTGAGTAATAGTCCTTTATCCCTGTGGTATCTATAGGAATACCCATGATGGAGAAGACTAAGGAAAGAAGAAAGAAAGGCAAGGTGAGAAGCAGAAGAGATCAGAGAGAGACTGCTCTTTTCTCTGGTTTCCCACCAGAAAAGGGATCTTTTTAAGATCTCCACAAGAGTAACATTTAACCTCAGCTGGGGTCCAGGCCTACTGCCCAGTAAATTTGCCAACGCATTGCTTGGGCCCAGCTAACACACAGGGAGATTCAGAGCTGCACAGGTCCCACTAGCTGTTGTTCCCTCTCCCATACAGGTGACAGTTTTGTCTCCCTGGGGTCTGCCACCATGACACATGGTTGCCACACACCAGCTAACTAGCTGAAAACATCTTTAAAACACCTCCTGCTTTGTTTTGTTTGCCTTCTTAAAAGCTCTAAGAAGCTACTAGGTTTAGCATCTGTAGTTAACCAATCCATTGTTTGACTGGTTGTTTAACTGGTTTGTTGCCCAAGTCCTCCTTTCTTCAAGCCAGTTTGTCATCTTTATGACTGGAGGAGAGTTTGCATTGCTGCCCTGCTTGTACACGCTCTGGAAAGGCTCCAGACCTTTGAAAGCTGCAACAATATGAAGAGCAAGCCAGTGATGTAACCTTAAAGAGGAGCTTTAATTGCAGTCTTATACCTTAGTGGTCACGTTGCTGTAATTATGGTAGGTGGAAATGAGGTTATTGGGGATGGTGCTCTTACAAGGCAGGCACAAAATTCTAAATAAAAAAAGTGTTTCCAGATACTCAATAAAATTAATGGAAGGGAAAGAATAGTGGTCTTTAATTATTTCAAACCCAGACAGTTAAGGCAGATGTACATCATCAGTCTTCTAAGAATGTCCTGGGGACATAGCCAAGACAGTATTTTTTTCTGTCCTATCATTACTGATTTAATATCTGCACTAGTGCACACGGAAGAGGATGATATGACTCTTGTGCTTTTCAGTTCAAGTCCCTGTAAATGACTCCCCCTTGGAGATTGTTAGAAATGGAATGGGGTTATTGTAGCACATGGGAATCAGTACTTCAGTGCATGTGCCAGGAAGGCAAAGGTGGGTTGACCCCATCTGTGTTAAGTCAGGGAAACTATGGGGTTGAGCTGAGCAGCTAGTGGAAATAAAAAGAAAAACGAATTCCAAGCAGGCCCCAGTGACCATGTTTTTATCCAAAAAGCAATCAGAGAGAGGAATATGACCTACCAGATGGAATTGCTGAGGCAGAGGTGAAAGTTAAAAACAACAATAATGAAACCTGATCAAGTATAATTTTGACAGAATGAAGACATTAGACAGAAAAGGCCCCACCAGGCGAGTTTGGCTCATCCTGAGCCCAATATTTCATTTGCTTTCAGAAGACCCCTGGAGAAAGCCATGTCACAGCACCATAAGATGTTGAGGCTGAACCAGGCTGAATGCTGTAGTGCCTGCAGCCCGACGGTGGGGCTGAGGCTTGCTGGCAGAACCCTTCCTGGACTGGTGGGCCAGGTAGTGCGAAGGGCTGCTGTGCCTCTCCTCCTTACCAAGCCCTCTGAAAAGAGGGACTGGGGGTGCTGGAATCTGAGTCTCACTCCAATTTTCCCTGTTACAGTGTTCCCCAGCATTGCCCCTATTAGCTACTGGGAAGTTCCATGGAGAGACACCAGACTCTTAACTCTCAACCCTTCTTTTGCTGTAACAGGGATTTTTGTGTGCTAAATGATATTTAGCCCCACTTTAAGACTCTCAATGCTGCCCAACAGATATGAGAGCCTTAATGTAAAAGCGAATCAAACCCTCTGTGCCTATAAATTCTGGTCTGTCTTTTAGAGCCATTAATGATTGACAAATTCACTAGGAAAAGGAGAAAAACAAACCAGAGCTGCTGTGAGGAAAGTGCGCTGGAAATAGAGGAGAATGTTTTAAAATTCTGCCAAATGTCTGGTTTGCTGTTGCTGTTTTGCACTGTGTGGTTGGCTATGGGTGCCTGGGTGCTGGCAGGCCTGCGGGAGCACGGAGGGTGAGTGAGGAAGTCTTGGCTGTGCTGGAGGAGGAGGCAGGAAGTGGAAGGATGAAGCCACAGCAACGTGCAGAGCTCTGTCAACTCTGTAATAACGGGGTTGTCTGCTTGAGCTTGGCTAGATACCAAGCCGAGGTTTTACGGTGTGAGTTCATCTGCTGGCTTTTCCCTGTACGTGATGTAATGCTCTCCGTGAGCGCGGTATTTATTACACCCAGCTCTGTAGTGGGTACGTGTAGTCAGAGCCAGCCTCAGAAAGTTTGGAAACGGCTTCTCGATCTTTTTTGCATCCTTTCGGCTGACCTATGACATAATCGGTCNACTGTCTTGCCTTTATCTCCTCTCGCAGGCTTCTCGACAAGTCACAGGATGATTTATGCCCTGATAACTTCTGCTTCTAAAGGCTGGGCTAATAAAAGCAGCCTTTGCAAAAACAACTTTTGCGGGAGGTGTGGGGAAACCCACCCATCATCGCGCTTAGCAGGCGAAAGCACCATCTCAGCAGAGACGCCAGGAGAGCAGGGCTGAGGGCCGCCTCTCTCCCCATCCTCATCTGGCGCCCAAAGGGATGTGGTGCAGGGAGGATGGGTGGGAGGAAAGCCTGGGCTGGCGAGTCCCAACAGATGAAGGAGCACAGGGCGTGCATCGCCCATTTCCCTTGTCTCTCTGTCCCGATATGCCCTGCTCAGCATCCTGCAGAGCTGGAACCTGACGTGCGCCTTGGCAGCACGTGGCGGGTGACCAGGGCTGCGTGTTTGGGCTGTTGGTGGTAAGGTCTGTGCTTTGCTAAAGGAGGAAAATATTTTATCATTATGATATAACTTTCAACATTTTATCTACGAGTGTCCTTAGTGCTGGGACTACAAGGAGGCCAGGGATGAGGCAGGCAGCTGGACCTGTGATCCCGCTGCACTGGCCACAGCACTGGGCATGCCAGAGCTGCAGACACATGTGCAATGTGCCTTGCCCTTCATTAACTTCTGGCCTTGAGGTTTACCCCAGACCCTGCTAAAGGCACTGCAGCTGCACCAGGGAGGCAGGCAGCAACCTGCCCTTATGCAGTGGGGCCAGCAGTGCAGCAGGGCTGCACCTGGGGACATCTGTGCTGGCATTACGGACCTGCCCAGTTAAATGCTGCTGGAACTTCAGCCTGATGATGATCCATGTTGGAAGTTCAGATGTGGGCACAGCTGTGGGCACAGACTGTGTTTTTGTGTTTTAAGCACCATGGAGTTAAACCCTTAAATCAGCTCCTACTTCAAAGCACTCCCACTGTAATTACAAGACCAGAAAGATGAGGTGGGCACTGGCAAACATAGAAAGCATAGGAATATTTCTGCAAGATCTAACATATTTAAATTGTTCTTACAAGGCAAGTTTATAATTTTATTTTTATTTTGCAGCTAGGAAAGAGAAGATTTTCGTCTGACTCCTTGATTTATGTGGGTCTAAAACAATTATGCCTTCCTGAACAAAAGCGAGCAAGCCATGCCACAACTAACACCAGCACACTGAGTTTTCTGTGGTGGAAAAATCACAAATAAATAAAAATCAGGTGTTGAAGTGAAAGCTAAATCTTTGCCTTAACTGAAACCTTTGCAAGTAATACAATGAACACAGTGCAGGGAACAATTTAGATTTATGTAAAGATTTTTTTGTAGTTATTTTTTGTGTGGAGTATTTGATTTCTCAGAACTTTTTTTTTTTTTTTTACTCCTGAAAGACACTTGCCTAAACTCCTAAACAAACTAGTTACACCAGAGAAAATGTTCACAGCAAAGTATTAATTTAGTTTAAACTTACTTGGCTTCAGGTTTCTTTACAATCTCTAAGCTCAGCCCTGGTTCACTGGGAGGTTTGCAAAAGACCATGAACTTTTAGAGGGAACGTGGACTGATTTATGAGTCTGCCTGAAAATCCATGTGAAATTTGCCTTTCGCACGACCACGATGCAAAAATATCTTCTTCCCTCCTCAACCCCTTCCTGCGATACTGGATAAAAACTGTTATGTTTTATCTCTTGTTTCTGCATTGAGTCTGCCCAGCACAAGCAACATCTTGCTTGTTTCTTTATAAATCACCGGTGGTGCTAACAACAAAATGTTCACAGCTCTGAGGTTAGTACTCGTTAGTTTGTTGCTGCTACCATGAGCCAGGCAGGATGAAAATGATGCCGATTTTGATTTATTTTAACTTGACGTTAATGCTGTTGTGCACATTTTGCTCTGGATTATAACAGCTGAAGACAGACTGGGGCTGCACAAAGGCCTCTCAACATCTTGTGACACGTGCCAGGTTGCAAGAGGGCATGTTGTTGTTGCATCTGGTTGCATGCTTGGGGAAGCGCCATGGGATGGAAATGGCCATCCATCCATGCGAGGCCACCAGGGTGCTCGCTGCAGTGCAGCCCCATGGTCCACTGCAAGGACAACTGTGGCACGTCCATTGAAGGGTCTAGGGGGAAGGGCCACTGGTGGTGTGCTTTTCAGGTTGCTTTCACAGTCAGTGTCTCCCACAGGTGGGGTGGGTCTCTCTATACTGTCACCTCAGGAATAGTGCAATCTTTTGTTAGGAATAAGGGATTCCACAGCCTTTCTTGCCTCCTACACACATGCAAATAGTTGGATATTGACCTCACATCTGGATGTCTTGTTTCTCCATTTCCAAACTGTGTGAAAGACTTTATCAGTCATCTGCAGGCACAAAGATCTACCCATGGCTCAGGACAGTCCATCCTCTTTCAAGCAAAGGGCACCTCTTCCCTTCTCTGTGTGCACAAGCTGCTCCCTCCAGCAATCTTTGCAAACACAGCCACTTCTCAGGTCGGAGAAGCAGCTGTGTAGTGGCTGGTCTCCATGGATTTGACAGCATCCTGCAGTGCCAGCCACAGGGGCTCAGGTTTAGAGTGCCGTAGATGGCCCATGGAAAGTTCCCATCTGGCCCTTGTTGCCAGAGAGGAAAGGGCAGGATGCTGCAAGTGAAGGGACAGCAGACTACAATGGCTTCAAGACCTCTTGAAAGGTGTTTGACATTGGACATTCTTTGGAAAATAGTCTGGTTACAGGAAAAGACCAAGTCTCTTCCAAATACACAGCTGAATTCTCCCTTATCGTAGGGAATGAATTCTCCTTATCGTCAGGAAAACACACGATAAAGAAAAAGTTGTAGGTTTGGGTTTTTTTTAACCACCACATGCCTCATTTAAAGGCTAAGTTGAAAATTACTTTTCCAATTTGGAAATGCCTTTCCATTTCACATTCCAAATTAATTTACAGTAAAACAAATTTGTCCATTTGTAATACTTTAGGGGAAACACTTGGAAATCTCCCAAACATTTTGATTCAGCAGATCTGAGTTATCTCTTTCCCTTTTTCCCATCCTCAAATTTTCGCTTGTTGATTTGGTTTTTTTCCACTCCTTTATGAGGTGGGATAAATATTAAATATGACAGCAATTCCAATGGGACCAACAAAACGATTGTCACTCAGCTCTGCTCAGTGGCTACTCCTCCAGCTCATATATCAGCCAGAAGGATCACTGCGGAGTTGCCTGGCGCATTTCCCTCTGTGGTTTGTCTGTGCAGATGATGTGGGTTAACCTGGGAGTCAAGAAACTGGAGCTGATCCTAGGCCCCTCCTGCACTTCTGAAGTGCACAGATGTGTGGAGCTTATAGGCCAGCTCACAGGTCATTTCCATTACTGGGGCTCTTTTGTTAGGCTGGTCCTACTCTTGATATATTGTATTTCTTCTGCTTCAGACTTACTTATATTACTCCAGTGTTTCACACTTTGTGGTTTTATTTTATATTATCCCTGGCCCATAATGACTTATCAGGCTGTGAACACATATAACAAAACTTGAGCTGCATTTTTTCTGGCAGAGCTGCAAACAGAACTCAGTTCACGGAATTTCCTGATCCTGTGTGCTTCATAAAGGTGTGAGGTGATAATTCAAACCAACATCTCACTTGGTCTTGTTGTCACATGAAGTTAAAAATCCACAAAAGACGTGCACAGCAACTAAGGGTTGGTCTCGAAACTATGACAAGAGGGTGCCAGAGCAACAGAGAAATGAAGAATCTCCAGGAACAGAACATTATAAATCCTTTTTTAATTGACAATTGTTCAACTAGATTCCAGAAGAATTTGTAATAGAGTATAAGGTTAAATAATAACTTGGTGATAGTTGATGGAATGAAAATAATAGCCTAGAGATACCTTAGATGAGCATAACACTAAAAAAGACACTTCCATGGAAATTTGTGTATGTAAATTGTTATAAACAAGTCCAGATATCAGCAAAAAATTAATCCGCGTTTATTAATCTGCAGCTGGGAACAGGGGATGGTGGGCAGTCCACCATCCCACTCAACAAAACAGACAAAAAAATGATCCAACAACAGCCCTCGACCATACAAAGCTCACCCCTCTCACTCCAACACACCACCCAAAAAGCCCTCCCCCTTACCACGAGGTCCCCTTTTTATATCCCAGTCCAATCTCCCAAAAGTCTTGGTCCCAAGTATCCGCTTCCTGTTTGCTCATCCTTTCCAAGGCTCCATGGGACATGTAGTTCTCCCTCCTAAGGCAGGTAGTGGGTCTGTGCTTTGATGTCGTGTCTCCTTTCTGCCTGCTGTCCGTCTCTCTTGTAGTTCCATGAAATACATAGTCCTCCTCTGGGGCAGCAGCCAGACCTGTATATTGCTTAGACATACTCAAACACTTTATTAGTTAACATACTTTGCATTGAACTGAATCCTTTTTAATGTTTATAACATAAATTATAATATAATGAACTGGATCAAGATCAGCACATGTGCATTAGGAATTTTGTCACACTGAGTGAAAGAAACCTACTTGAGGGACAACACTAAAAGTACAATTGCTTTGAGGGCAAATCTGTCTTCAGAAATAAAGGCTTGTGAGATTGCAGGAAAAAAAGAGCAATTTCAGGCTGGGGTAAGCTGTTGGTTTATTCGCGTCTACTCAAAATACAAGAGTGTTTTATGTCAGAGGAGCTTTTCCCAGTGGGAATGAATGAGAAATTCTAATGGATAATAAATGGTGGGGTTCAGGAGGTTTTCTAACTTCTTTTAAATTGTGCACTGGCTTTGAATGACTCACAGTCCTTTACCCTTTTTGTTCCAGGGAGCATGTATCACCCTCCTACCTCTCCCACAGATGAAGTGCAGTGGCAAAGGATTCAAAGTAAGATCCAGAGGGTCTAAACTGGAACCTCCAGTCTTGTCTTGGATTCCAGATGGAAAATCTGGAGATGATCTGGCTGTTTGTAGCGATCTGGTTGTTTGAACTGAGAGTCAAAAGGCCTGGCAGGGATGTGAATGAGTATGCCATAAATCTTGCTGGTCTGAGAGGCTCACTGCCTTAGGAGAACCCTTAATCTTTAACACACAGCTCCCCTCTGGCTTTCACAGATGTTAGTTGCTGTGAGAACACAAGAAGAGATTTGGAGAACAGTGTTCCCAGCCACTCTCATGAGAATTTGGATGTGGGAGCAAGGGGGAACATCCTCACTTGTGCAATCCTTCGGGCCCTTTACAGTGTCCATCAGGGTCCCTGATGGAAACCTCTGTCAGGCTGTAAGCTGCAGTTTGGGAATGCCTGTCCCACAGCATCAATAGCCTGTGTTGTATCTTCCCCACTGACCTCAGCATTTGCTGCTGTGCCTGGTGAGATCCACAGCCATGATGACGTTCCCTTATACCAGCTGAAATAAAATCCTCCTGGGTCAATTCTTACACACATTTCAGCCTCATAAGAGCTATAAGGGCCTAGGGGATGATGGAGAGTTTTTAGCCATGTCCAGTGTCCTCGTGAAGCAGACAGCAAGTGATCATGAAGGAGGACAGGAAGATGTGTCAGTACTCCTCTCTGCCTCAGGTGTAATCCTTTCCTTTTCCGTTTCCCTTTCCCTAAGAACCGTAATAGGACAGCTGGCTGAAGCCAGGCCCTCATAAATGGAGGTGTCCAAAATATACAGTCACTTAAAAAAAAAAAAATTCAAGCACAATCTGATCTGCTTCCTTCAACTCCTGACTGTTGAGTGAGAGTAATAAATGTTTTCTCACTTCATAGAGCAGTATGACACTAAATATATTTTCAAAGGTGTCTCATGGAACAAGGATGACTGCCACAGTGAGGGAAAAAAAAACAAAAGGCTTCCTCATCAGTTTCTATCTCCTTTCTGTAAACTCCCTTAATAGCTACTGGAAAAGTACCATCACTTCACACACAGGCTACCAAATAAGAGGAACCCCCTCCTTTCCGGGGGTTCAGGTCTATTTCCCCTCTGCAGCCTGAGCCCTGACCCTGGCCCCAGCCTTGCCTCTCCCTGGGGCCAGCAGTGATTCAGTGATTCAAGGTTTGGGAGGGGGTCAGCCCCAGCTCTACATTCATTTTTGGTGATAGCATGGGTTAAGTAAGTAATCTCTTAGTTGGCCTCTGGTTCCCCCCACATTGCATAAAGCTGGCTAGGTCATTCTGCTGCTTTGGGGAGGGCTCTGACAACAGTGTACTGAGCACAGAAGCCTACGAGGTGACAGAAAATAGATCCCTCCCTTGGTGTCAGTTGAATATCACAGGAAATTTGTTAAATCTGTGCATAGTTTTTCCACTTATGGAGACGTGCTCAGCCTCACTCTCTTTTCTGTAGGTGCAGAAGCATCTCACCTCCATGGGGGGGTGCCGCGTGGGGAGTGATGCCAGGTGGGTGCAGGCATGGGGGCAGTCCATGCCTGACTCAGCTGAAGGAGTGTGAGCAACCCCGCTTCCTCTCACACGGCCTCGTGTGCATGAGGGAGGGAAGGGGAGTAGTGCCAGGATGGTAATATCTTACTGTTATATTCCTCATCAGATGGCCTGGTAAGCCATCTTCCAGGACTGTGAATTCAAATCAAGAGAAGGTTGCTAAATCAAGGAATGAAAAAGTAGTGAACTAACCCTTGCTGCTCCCCTGCACAGTGTTGATAACCACAGATCTTGAAGCATCCCAATGTTGCAGAGGCAGGAGAGAGTAAATAGCCTTGTTTAAGAGAGGAGCTGATAAAGGCGGGGGCAGATGTGCTTCTGCCATCACTGTAGACGTTACCTGGAGATAACAGAGGTGCAGAGATGGCTGGCCAAGATCAGCAGCCTTCTGCCTGCAAATGCAGCTGGGGAACATCTTTTCCCTGGAACAGGGATGTTCCTTTGTGCAGAGAGCTTTACGGGCTGCACAAAAGGGCTGAGGCTGACGTGCCTGTGCTGGGTCAGAGACAGGGCTGAGACCCTCTGTGTGCACCACAACCTCCTGTAAGTGCTCTTTGGGGTGGCACGGCCATGCTGAGAGACCCCACTCTCCATACCACATATCCTACAGAGCTCACTGCTCAGAGCTGAAAAAAGTTTGGACTCCTGCTGCTGTGGACTACAGGCAGGTGCCCCAAATGAGGGCCAACAACCCAAGTCAATACATTGCTCTTTGAAAACCTGCTGCCACTGCCACTCGTTCTCACAGTCCTTTCCCCTACGATAGTATAAACAAGCTGTGATCTATTTTTCAATGAAAAATACTTTTGCTTGGCTCGGTTTCACATTGCACTGTTACTATTTGCTGTTGCGGAAGCTGCTGCAGCTATAAATAACCTCACCACAAGCTCCTCTCATCCGTCCGTAAGCTCAAGCACTCATTTCAGAAGAGGCAGGTGAGATTAGGATCTTGTTTTGAAAGGCTGAGTGTCCCAGCAGAGGTGATGAGCAGGTGCCATCACTGGGGTGCTGGCACCCCATGTGCCTGAGCCTCTAGTTGGCTTCCTGGCGGAGAGTGCAGGGTCCAGAAGCCCAAAACCACCTTGCTTGTCACCCAGAAGGTGATGCTCATGTCAAGAGCAGAGGATGAGAACTGCCAGCAGGAAGGCTTTGCTTCCATGTCCCACTGATGGAAGCAAGGCAACACTGCTGTCTATGGCCCTCATGTTCCTGTCAGCATATTGCACACTGCTTGGGAAACACATCCCAGGAAGGCCACAGTCCCACTGTCTCTGGGACCTGGCTGCCCTGGAGTGGGTAACATGGCTGTCTTCACTCCAGATGGGACAGAGGACTCTCCAGAGGGGATGCCAGAGCACATATGCATGCTCTGACTGTGGAGGGAGAGCCAAAGGTTCAAACTGTCAGAACACTGCTCGTTTCTGGGGCTTTTTTTGACTTGGTTTTTTTCTTCCAGATTTCCAAGTCAGACTGGCTCAGAGAGAGGGTTAAATGAGCCTTAGATCTGGAGCAAGAAGAGAAGGGGAGGCCAAGCCCCATCTTGGGGTGAAACAGTGCAAGAGTGACATCCTCCCTACACATGCTTGCACCTCTCTGGGTTGTTGCAGAGACCCCAGACTGCTGAGAAACCATGCACCGATCACAGGCGTGTGCTTTGCAGGCATGTGCTTCACAGGCGTCTTGCTCAACCTCTGGTGCCAACCAAGCGTGAGACACACCAGACAGGTTTCATACGCTCGCCTCTTCCTGCAAGTGTTTGCTTTGTTGTCCAGGGCTGTTGTTTTCTGTGCTCTGTTCACTCTGCAGTCCTGCCTTAGCCTCCTCCATGGTGACAGCTGCATCCTCCCTGGTGTGCTGCCACTCACGGTAAATGTGTGCTGTGGGCAGGGGACATGGTGTGACTTGCCCCAAGGTGGAGTGATGTGGTTACACTCGTCCGGATCATTGCTCATGCCAGAATAAGTGCTCTGAGCTGATGATGCCCTAGATTGAGCTGGGAGTGAACTTCAGAAAGGAGAGCTCGTTTTGACTGTAGGCTGAATGAATACGGTGACTCATCTGAGTTCCTAAAAGAGAGAAGTGTTTGTTTCCATACAATGCATAGATGCTTTAACTCAACGTTCAAGGTCTCTGGCTGCAGTTTCACATATATAGCTGACTGCTGCTGAGCAGGATAAGTCCCCCTCCCTCTCCTGTCCCCAGCCTCGCAAAGTCCTGCCCCTGCCCCGATGCATGTCTGACCATCACAGTGAACTGACATAGGGAATTTGACACGGCAAAAATTGTCCCCTTCCTCTTTATTTTCCACAATCTCAGTTTTCTGTTGGTTTGGCTCCAGTATCAGGCATGAGGTAAAGGGGAAGGAGGCCTATCCTGGGTGGCAGACAGCCTTTGGTTGGCGTAGCCATAACATGTACTCACTGTCCCAAAACAGGGACTCTCATCATGTCACTGCCGCCCGCCCTTGCATGCTGTGCGCAACGTGGGCAAAGCTGGCAGAAAGCGCTGCTCCCGCATTGCCCAGGGCTCGGGCACAAGACCAGAGAGAAGCAGGCCTGCAGATTTATTCCTGAGCCCTTTTGTTTTTGTGATCCTTTACTTTCCCAGCCAGACAGGATGAGAAACAAATACCACCAAAATACGATGAGAGAGGCTATTCTTGAAGTGTTTATAGCCCAGCCTCGCTGGAGAATGTTTGGCTGCCTCCCAAGACAGCCAATTCTCACTGTGTTTCCAAGCCAGTTTCTGAACTTTCAGGCACTTACCCAAACAGAATCTGGACTTTTTGAAGTTTGCTTATCTCTGTTTACAAGGGCCTCCTGCGAGGGTGAGTCAGGGAAGGGCAGCGGAGGTCAGGGGTGTGAGGAGGGAGCAGAGCAGGGAAGCTCTGGTGAGCTTTGCATGTACCACGTGTGAGAGCAGTACCCCTGTGCATTTCTTCACTGAAACTCTGGTCTGCCCGAGTCAATGGTCAGCCTGACTGTGTCTAGCAGATCTCATCACTGCAAAAGGCTTTTAAAAGCCCTTAAGTCCCTGAAGCATTTTTAATTCATGAAACTGAAAGTCAAAATGATGGGGAAGGGATATGTGTGCCTGATTGAGTGAGTAGGGGATGATAGGAGCTGGAGCACCCTCCTGCAATGCAAAGGCGTCAAGGTGAAAGCTGTCAGTTCTGGCACACTTCTGCAAAATAGTGGTTGGTCTCAGCCTGCTTAAGAAAAGCAGCCGCTGCCCCCACTTTTCTTCTTCCTTCTTCTTTTCCAGACAGTCAACCGTTACGTATTAATTTGGAGGAGGTTCTGCCTCACTAGTGCTGGAGAATAGCAAGGGTTTCCTAAATTCTACTGGTTTTCTTTTCATTCCAGGTTGTTTCCTGTGATGGTATCTTGGGATTTTTCAGTTAGCTTACAGATACGGTGTGTGAGAGCTGTATCAGTTTAGAAGGAATAAAATCCAAGCAAAATTATGGGTGAGAAATGAGCTGCGTGTTTGAGTGAATGGTCACAAATTTGCTGTCTGCAGAAGTACTTTAAAACAATAGTAACCAAAAGCTTGTGTTACGTATTGAAGGTGAAATACAAACCAATCAGGATAGGATTAAATGAAATATATGCTACTGTTGATAAAATTCTGATCTATTAAGAAGTTATTTAATTGCATGCAACTATCCAATATCCTCAGCTGCCACTCTCAATTACTGACATTATTAGTCTAACATTATTGTATTCAAAATGTAATAAAATATCTCCATTAGTTTGGGAGCAACCTCGTCACTGAGAAAAAAAGATGTTTGATAATGCACTGAGTGATCAAGCAAACACAGGGATTTTATTCTATTAATCGGCTATCAGGGCAAACGTCAACATTTTATGAGTAGCAAGCGATGTCAATGCTATGTTTGTTTAAACTTATTGCTGTTTGAACTGACTGGGCAACAATAAAAAACCCTTTGTTTTTAGATAAACATGTTTTCCTTATCCTACAGGGAGCTCTTTTTGTTTAGCATGTGCCATGAACAAATTTCACTGTGTTGCTCCTAGTAAAGCATGTATTTTTAAATCAAGTAAATTAAATGTAATCCTGAGATTAAGGAGGAAGCTGTATTTTCATTTGGAGCAGCTTGTTTTTCCTAGTTGATTTTGTTACAGTTCTCCAATGTTATGTAAACAAATAGTTTAATCAGGAACAATAGTGGGGGGAAACATTAACTTTCCTTTTTCCTCTACTAGTGGAAATAAATAACATATATAATAGAGATACTGTAATTATGAAACAATACTATGCAAAAGATAACACAGTGATTATTTTCAATTTCAGGAATGTGGCATGAGCCACGAAGTTCAGAAGCAAGGTTGTGATTTCACAAAGACTTGAGTGTGGTAACCAGCCCTGCTGAAGTCAGAACAGTAATAAACAGGCCCGCAGGCTTCCTCCATGCAAAAACTCCAGCTAAGTCCTTGACGTAGTTGAGAAATCACAACTGATGTTGCAGTCTGCTCCCCACTTTTTGGATTTCAGTCTCTCACGCAAGCAGCATTGGTTAGCCATACCCAGGCACGAGTGCGAGTGCGTGCACGTGCACACATAGCGCGAAATGAAACAGTCTTCTGTGAGCACTTCTACTTCAGGGAAAAGATGATGGGAGTGATATGTGACTGATGTTAGTCATGTAGCTTAATACACTGGTGGGAGGCATCAAGATGCTGCTTAGATAAATGCCATGCAGGAACCCATGGATCTGAGCAATCCCTCAAATTTTGCTCTCAGCATTTCACATGAACCTGCCAAGAAGGTGCAGTCAGCGTGGTCACTTGTGACAGTGGGAATAGAGATGGATCATGCTGAACCTCTTTAAAAATCTGAAGCCTGTAACCCAGTTCCTGCCTAAATTTAGCACGGTGCATTGTGTGACAAGACACTGACTCAGAGGAGTTACTCATACACTTGAGTCTTTGTGAAGTTGGTACCTTTCTGGTGACCTTCCAAACTGTTGCCTCAAAAGCCACCTATTGTTAATTTGTGCATGCAGCTTTTCTGAGAAGGTTTTTGCTGAAAGAAATTTGAATGGAAAGCTCTGTTAACATTCTCGTGCCCAGCCCTAATATATCATTTCTGAGTATACTTTATTGCCACTTAAACACTATGGTTAACTCATAGCTTTATCTACAAGTTCTTGAAAAAGTCAACACATAAATTAAGTAACCTTTTCTTGCACTGTATTAAATGGGAGGGGAAAATGTGCTTTTTAAACCTTCTGCGTAAGTGGCAAGCAGGGCCTGTAATTTTGCATATGTTCCAAAACAAAAAAAAAACCGTTTTATTTAAACTTTAAAAATATCTGTTTTGATTCTTATGTCCTGTGGTTTTGCATTAAGGTTTCAGAAGTGAGCTTTGGGGTTTCTTGTCTCATAAACAAATGAAGTGTTAATTCTGTTATGTGGATGTTTTTATGGATGGGTGTTTTCCGAAACAAATTAAATTGTAAACAAAGATGGAGGCTGATGAAAAATTACTTTCCCTCTGACTCCCAAGGTACAGCCTGTTCTCCAGCCATCCATGGAGTCTTACGGGAAATCAGAAAATCTGGCTTGCAAAGCAATAAAAAAGCAGCACATCCATTTTTTTCTTGGCCTATCAAACCTCTGTAAGAAGTAAGAATTCAGATTTCTTTTAAATGAAATGAGCAAAATGTTTTATTGTCTACCCTTTTATGTTTTATTTGAGTTTTCCTTTAACTGAGGCATCCTTAAACAAAGGCACCCTGTGTCCAGGGTAGCCCAGGGTGCCAGACCCCCCTCGCTGGAGTGCTCTGCAGAATCTGAATAGCAGTTGTTTTTACTTGTGTGCATTAACTCTGCCTTTGAAAGACATACGCCATGTCAGCACTCTACTATTGCCTCCCATCCATTTGTTTAGAGATTAATCTTCCCTTTTGACAAAGGTAATTTTTAAACTTCAGAGCTGGGCAGCCCCTCTGTGCTGTGATGCAGTGCAGAGGACGTGAGCTGACACCAAGCAGCAGTGGCTCCAAGGAGTCGCTGGTGGTGCCTAGGGGACAGGGGAGGAAAGTGGCACTGGCCAGGCACAGCAGAGCTGCCGCAGCCCCCTGGGATGAGGGAAGCCAGGAGGGAGCCAGCCCGGAGGGCCTGAGTGGAGCTGAGCCGCCAGCTGATCCAAGAGGAGAAGGCAATGTGCTGGCAAATATGCCTGAGTCCTGCTTGGAGCTGCATTTTCACCACATAGAAATGATGGGCCCATTTCCCTCAGGACCCTTGTTAATTGGTTTTGTTTAAAAAGAATAAAAAGCAAAGTGCTGACAGGGTATTGTTGACCAGCGTAATCAGGTTTTAAATATGTTTTAAATCAGCTAACAGAGCAACATAGATGCTAGAGTCATTCCCTTCCACTTTGTGTGCCCAGGGAAGGAGGGAAAGAAAAACAGCAGAGCCAAACCTACTAATAGATTTTAATCCCTCCTGGAGTTACTATCAGCTAGGCTCCTGCTACTGTTTACCCAGCTGAGGCGTCTTTAAATGGGTGTCTCCATTTGCAAGGATCTCGTCCCATTGTGAATATGGCAATGACTAGACAATGAGGCTGTTACAGAAGAAAGATGAGCTGGCTGCAGCCAACAAATCTTGCACTATCCGTTTACAGGGCTATAATTATCCAAAGTTTTAAAACACAATGCTATCTGCTGAAAGGGACCATCTGGGTGAAGACCAAGACATCCCAATTAAGTGATTGATAAGCAGCTCATGTGCTGGAGGAGCACACACCGCCCATACAGTGCAGTTCTAAAAATGCCACTTGCGTTAACAACCATCTTTAAGGAGTTGAATGAAGCATGCACTGTGGGAGGGAGGAGATCAAGTGCGTTTGTGTGATTCAAAGTCAGGCAGAATAAATAAGATCAGCCTCTAGAGCACAGTGGAAAGTGCTCTTAGAGCACTGAGGTGCAGTGGCAGAGCTGTGCCCATCTGTGCTTTGCAGTCTCCTGTGTGAGGGCAGTGTTTTTGTCCCAGGGGTGTTGTGAGAAAGTGTTAGCATTAGAGAGGGGAGGGAGAACAAACCTCTGCTCACGGGAGGCCTTTGCTTGCTAGGCATGAGGGCAGGTTGTCCATCGGTCTGCATTAGGTGATGAGCATAAGCGTGAGGCTGGGACGGGAGAGAAATCTGGGCTGGTTTACTCCATCCACCACACACTTTGACTTTGGCCTTGCCCTGCAGTTTGTTTTTCCATCTGCAATGAGAGGATGTCCATCTGTCCTCCTATTCTTGACCCACCAGTCTTTTTTAAGTTTTGGGCTAAGCTCAGCTCTTGCTGAACACATACACAATGCCTGACTCATTAGGGCCAGTGTCGTGTGTGGCACTGTCATACCACAGCAACAAAAAATGCAATTTTGCCCCCTAACACCTTCCCAGTATCTATCAATACTTCTTTGCATCTCTTCAAAGCAGTAACTGGCACCCTGGGCATGGATTTGGTCAGAAGTGTGACTCAGAGTGCCTGCAGTAAAATAATGCAACCAGCCACAGCTGATTTGCTCTGAACAATTGCCCACGGTTGCCATCCCTAGGTTATAAAGCCAGATGGGAGTTTGTGTTATAACCTAAGATGACCATAAGCCTTGCCTTGATTAGTTCTTCTAACTTGCAAAATGGTCCATCTTGTGTGTAAGATATATCTATACATGGATAATATTTTGTCTCTGAAACTTGAATGTTAGTTTTAGTGCTGCTGTGTCTAGCCACACCTTTGATTTGTTCTGGTCTGTGGCCTCTCTTGCTAAGTTTCTCTTTGGCTATTGGCTGATCTCCCCCCCTCCATCTATTCTAAGCTAAATTGATTGAGGCACATGTATCTTTAAAGTAGATTTGTTTTCCAAAGCTCTTCTGTGAACCCATCTTGATTTACCAGCAGAGTTACCGATATATGAGCATTCAAATGGGATGTGGACTTTATTTTCTGTGCCTAGAGAATACATGTGACTGCATTTTTAATCATATTTAAATGCTGTTTTGCAGGGGTTACTATGTGAGTGACTTGTCATCTTCATTTGTGCATCACTTTCCCTAAATCTTTCTCTTATCTGCAAGCTTTTCACATAAGATTTGTTGTCATCTTTTGCTGTCTTGCCTGTCTGGCAAAGCCAAATAGAAGAACAGGAATCCAGATGGGTCTCAGTGGAAGGAAACCCTTGTTTTCCCAGCAGAAAAGGACCTGGGAATGCTGGCTGACAGCAGCTGAACATGAGCCAGCAGTGCCCAGGTGGCCAAGAAGGCCAGTGACATCCTGGCCTGTATTAGCAATAGTGTGGCCAGCAGGACCAGGGCAGCGATCATTCCCCTGTACCTGGCACTGGTGAGGTCGCATCTCAAATCCTGTGTTCAGTTCTGGTCACCTGTAAAAGTGAACATTCTGTGATGGATCAAGGACTCTGCTTTGCTCTAAGGTTGCAAGCCTCTTTTTAAAAAATGATGCATTAAGCCACCTTGAACAAAGAGGTCTGCAAGTGAAAACATCCCCAGAACCCACATCACTGAAACAACTGGTGAGCAAGCTCATGTGGTGTAACCCTCTTCTGCCCAGATGTAGGTCAGGGCTCTAAGACTATTCCCAATATGTGTAGAGGTCGTATGGGCCAGGCTGTGCAGGGTTGGCTCCCTCTGCCCCACATATCCTTCAGTGGGGGGCCTTGCATCTTAAAACCTTGTTTTGACAAGCTTTGATGCCACGCTGCCATGTATGCAGCACACACCCATGATGTGAAAATACTGCTCTGGGAGGCAGTAACACTCCCAGCACTACCAAGAGTTTTGAAGTAATCCCACTCCTCATTCACACAACACAGAGTACGTCCCAGTGTCAGAGGGTCCCCACAAGGTGTCTAGAAACCCCATAGGGCCAGTTCATGTCACACAGGTCCCTGGCCTGTTTATTTGTACCAGCAGAGGTGACAGCTGCTATAGCAGCAAATGAAATTTAGAGAACGCAAGTTCTTCGGCCGCTGTGTCCCAAATTATTTAAGGGCTTATATGCCAGAGTACTGGATGCTATTTTACCCTAGGAACTCTCAGAAACCTGGCTGTAGATCATGACTGTACAATACACTCTGTGTAAAACAAGGCCTGGTATCAGTATCAGGTGCTAAAGATGTTTCTGAAGGATGGCTGAATTTAACAGCCTTTTATGATGCACTGCATTAATTTAACCTGCAGGTGACAAAGGCATTGATGAAGTGCCCTGAGACCAATAAAAAAAGATCACACCTGTTTGTGAAGCCAGCTGTAAAAATGCAACCATATCCAGAGCTGAGGCTTCAACATTTGAATCAGCTTTAGGAAAACCCCAGTGTCAGAATCTCAAAAAACTGTGTAAGATCTTCACTTAAGGAAATACACAGGACTGCTGCAGCATCTCCTAGAAGTTGCTTTCTTCAACTACAAGCTCCATTTTCATAAGAAAGATGCAGCTGTTTCTGTCCTCCCACCAGTCTTTCCTCCCAGCCTTGCTGAGCTGGAGGGATGTCAAGACCACGAGTTCCTCAAATGGTGGAGTAGGCAGGAGCTGCTTTGCACCCCCTTCATGTTCATCTTCAGGTCTATATATCTTCATGGGAGATATGCTGTAGCCAGATACAGGTTATTTTGCTCCTTAAGAAGATACTGGATGGTACTCTATGGCACTTCTGTTACAGGAAATGAGGCTTGATTTTCTTCATCCCTAAAACTCCTATGCCTCTCAAAAAGACAGGAGAAAAGCAACTGTAAAGTCAAAAAAGATGCCAGCTATACCTCACTGAAATATTAACGTCTTTGCTTCCCTCTTGATCTAAAATAAACTTAATTTTCTTAACTTAATACCAAAAGTAGAATGGTTTATTCAATTGGCTTATGCTGTTATGGAGGAAAATAGTATTTTTCATGTTGATTCAATTGTTGGACCTTTCTGTCTTCCAGTGGTGAAAACATTTGAAAACAGAGAATTTTCCTTATAGTGAGACGTGGACTTTATAACTCATAAAGTTTGAACCTGTCTAAAATATTTCCCAGATTCAAGGTCCAGGAGCTTAATAGTGGGAGTTGGTTAAATCCTCCTAGGGAAACTTGAATTTAAGGTATTTTAAATATGAGTTTCATGTTGCAGTCATAGCATTTACATCCATTCCATTTGCATCATTAAAGGCTTGGTGATGAGAAAGGGAGAAGTATTTGGGTGTCAGACTTCAGGTTTGTCTACATTTGTCTGTCTTTAGCTCAGAAAAGTCTAAAGCATTTTCTAAAGGCTCAGCTGTGATCTGCCCATTCTTCATGCATTCAAGACAATTGCAAGGCAATTCCCTCTTCTGTGAAATAATTTTTGTCCAGATAGAGCATAGCTATGCTAGACCTTGGTTTTTTTCTAGGCTGTTTTCCCAGACTTGCCTCAGAGTCTCTCTTTTTTCCAATAGTTTGTGATCCAGCCCATTTTATCTAATCTGATCCATCTTGGCCTCTATGTCATGCTCATCCCATGGTTCTTGAATGTCCCAACAGCCTGCCTTTGTTGCCTTTGCTGCCCCCTGAGTCTCACTCTTTCAGTCAAGAAAAACCTGGGACAGCTATCAGATAAAACCAACAATTTTGGCTTTTCCTGATAATCTCCATGTAATCAGCCCATCCTTCAGCTTGGTGGAGAAAAAAATGTTCCAAGTTGTGTCCAGGAAAAAAGGACAGGTCTTTGTGTCCTCCATCTCCTTCAGGCAAGTTCTCAGATGACTTGGCTACCCCTGGAGATGGAGGCAGCAAGCAGGCTGTGAGAACTGCTGCCGTGGCACACTCTTCTCCACCATGTCACAAATTTGTCATCAGCTAAGCTCACAACTGGACCTCCTGAAACTTCGCCCCTGGCAGCAACTGCTAGTGTTGGCCAAGCATCTGTTCGTGTTTCCCTCTCGTGGTGTGCCAGATCCTGGCTTAGTCTGGGGTCTTTTCACTTGTGCCAGGGGTGAGGGTTGGGCCAGCTGCTCCAAGGCTTCAGCTGGATCTTGAATGGCCTATGTGAAGAACAGGCAGATGCTGGCTTTCTTGGTGGATGGCAGTGGAGCTCATGAGGACCTTAGGTGCCTGAGTACGTGTAGCTGTGACTATGCAATGCTCTAATGCAACGAGGATATGATTTCTCAAGTGACCAGTCCCAGAAATATTAAGGTTCTCTGAATTTCTGCCTGAAAATGGCACCTGGGTAGAAGTGGTCCATCTGTCAGGAGGCTGTTCTGACAAACACCTAGTAAGCATGTCAGTCAAAAAAGGAGCACACTCAACAAACACATCAATCTGACAGTCTGAGCGTGAGCATGTTTCCACCTAGGAAATACCTCATACTTTTGAAGCTAAAGGTCCACATTATTTGTGATAAATTAAAAAGCTACACAAACATTTCTGTGAGTCAAGGGCAAAAGTTGAAATGACAGTCTTGTATTTCTGAGGTAATTTTGTCATGTAATAAGCCAAGACACTCTTTAATCTTTTAAGGAGACTGTCTGGCAAACATCCCCAGCTGATCTCCTCTTTCCTTTCCTACACCCTGCAGCATGCGTATGTGACTGGGAAATTGAGGCACCCAGCAGTTCCTGCATGGAAAGGGTAATATCCCTACCAGTTATTTTAAAGGCCAGTCACTGCTATCAGGAGTATACTTCAGACAGCATAAAATATTCTTATTTCACTGAGGAAAAGCAGTGATTGGTGTACAGGCTATCCAGTTTGTGGCAAGGCTGTCAGAGCTGAGGTCTAGGATGGGCACAGAGCATCTTGCTGTTTGTCACTGTTCAGATCCAACCATCCACTAAAAATGCAATCGCCAGAAGAAATGCTGGCACAAGATGTAGAAAACAAACCTCTTGTTGTTATTTCACCAATTATTATTTCAGAGAGGGGACCATATAACTATGGGGCCTCAAGAATAAAAAGTAACAGATGCACACTGGAGCAGAAGCATTAATGTTTGATTTATAGCACAGAAGCATTTTCCCCTGCTGCCAGGTGTCTCTTAAGTCTGAGCACTTCTTGCTTTGTTAGATGTATTCTCCTGTAAACACTTTGTTGCTGCTATTACATTTTCCCATGCTGAAAGTCTATCGCAAAGACTTTTTTTCTGAGGCATTGGCAGATGGCAATTAGCACCCTTCATATTCTTTCCCCATAACTTCAGCAGTTTTTTGCCTGCATCCACTTAACAGCTCCAGGCATGCCAAATCGCACGCTTCTGGAGAACTTGTTGCTAGTAGCAGATCTTTGATTCTAAATGCCTAAGTAGCGTCTGAACTATATTTAGAGCAAGTACACGCCTGCCTATTCATGATCTTTTGTGTATAGCCTGGACAGCTCGGTGCCAGCGTGCAGCATAATCAGCTTCTCCTTTAGTGTTCAAATTCCACAGCTCTTCAGAGAGGAAGGGAGAGGGGAAAGAGTGGTGGGCAAGGAAACAAGGATAGTAATTAAATATGACTTAGGAAAAAAATCCTGAATAGCAAATTAGCCTTGCTGTTTTACTAATATTACTGCTCTCTTCATAAAGTCCCAGCCATGTAATTATTGTACACTCATAACTCCTACAGACTTTCTAGAGAGTTATACAGTTCTGAGTGAGGCTGTGAACATCAAGAAGTTCTCCTCATTTTCCTAGACTGCTGAGGAAAGAAAGAACGGACTACATTTCCTGCTTAACAGCATTTCCATTAACTTAAAAGGCAGGCACCTCTAAAAAATTGTAGGTAGTTGTCCTGTAACTTTGCAGTGTAAGGACATCTGGAGTAACAAGGACAAGCCTACAGCAGATGTAAGATAGTAATTTGGCTTTTGCACTTACTGATTTGTATAAATGCTCAGAATTTATGTATTCCAAACATCTGATTTTTTCCAAGTTGTGTTTGTAAGTACTTAGTTCTGCAACATTAGAGCAAGATGGTTCTACTGTGAGACACAGACAAATTCAACCAATTTGGTCATGTAGCGGTAAGTATAAAGATGATCAAACCTACCTGTTCACTCACTTAGAGGGAAAATAGGTAAATTTGAGTTTATGACTGACTATACCACTAACTTTTTTCTCTCTTGTGAGAATGTCTCCATTAAATTTCTTACTTGGCATCTCTTCACAGAGAGACAACCTGTAGATATTTTCCTTATAAACGTCTTAAATAATAACTGCATCCTCCCCTTGAACTTATGAAAAATCAACAAAATACAAGATAAGCCTGGAATTTTCTACTGAAGGAAAAATAATGAACAGAACCAAGAAGGGACACTGCTCCGGTTAGTCATTGTTAAATTTTTTGGCTATCCTCATTTAACTGGTCAAAGTGAAATCTGAACCTGTTCAGATGTTCACTGTGGGTGGCTGGAGAAGTGGGTGAAGAACTTGTTCAGCCACTGATATCCAGCTGCAGAGCACAGGCCCATCTCGTGAAAACACAAAAATGAAAACCAGTTGAAATGTGTATACAATTCCCTGTAAATTGCACTACTGAATGAGAGAATATAATATGTTTAATGATTTTCCTTTTTCTAAATGCATTTGCTGTTGATTTGCCTTGATAACCAGCATGGTCATTTCTTTACCAATGCACCATAGGTTCTCTTTGAGTGAAGTGCAACACCCTTTGCATGTTTCTGGTTCTTATGTTCCATTAAAAAAGGTTCTGTACTTCCACTGTTTTTGTGGTAGTGCTGCTGCTAGAGATGCAAACTGTATCTGACTTCTTCCCGCACGAAGGATTGTAGGTATCAGCCTATGCCAGAACACAGGGCGCTGTGCCTTCAGCTGTAACAGATAGCTGAAGCTTCTAATTCCTTCTGAACATATCTGTGGGGTTTCCCAGCAGAAGGCAGGGGGAAACAACCTGAGCTTGCACTTTATACTAGAGCCATCTTACCATTTATCCAATTGTTGTCACATTTGCTTCATTGCAAATTGAAGCTCTGGGAATTAAAGAAGGAGGATTTCTGTCTAGACCTTATTGCTGACAGTCTCTGTGGAACACATCCAACATCCCTAGGGAAGGAGGTCACTTTCTTGAGTGCAGATGGACTAAGGTTGTAACATCTCCTGCTGGCCATGTTCCGTTTCCCTTCAGTCCTCCTTTTCTTGAGAGGAGTTCAATTCTGTAGTCTCTATATTCCTCTGATAATATAATCTTGTTTGGTAGAGATAAGTATAGTCATTTCACTATTAAAATTGACTGTGAACAATTTTTTCTCTGAGAGTCAGAAAATTGGACATGATTTCATCACTGTGCTTTGGGAATGGTAGGCTATTGATTAATCCTCTGTCATACAGATTGTATTTGAAAACAAGACAGGTCTATAATTCTTTTCTTGATTGACATTTCTGAACCAAATAAATGAGTTCTATTTGTGTTTTTGGATGAACTGTTAAGTAGAAAATGTTCAGGTGTTTTCCCCAGGACTCGAAATCCACAGCTGCTAGGGCAGCAATGAAAGTGTTTTTGTTTAAGTGATGTATGGCCCAAGATAAAGAAGTGAATTTGGAGCCTCTAAATGAAGTTTATGGCTTGTTCCTATCAAGTATAATCAAGAAAAAATGAAGTCCTGTTGCGTTTCTTTGTCATTTGAGAACTGCTTTAATCTTGTATGGTGGGGTATTTTTCCTAGAAATTTTAGGTGGTGGGGGTTGGAGTTTTATTGCACAGATACTTGAACAAGCTCCAAACATTCAGAAATAGTTTTGTAAATGTACCCAATCCACCACGATATCTTGAGTTCTGCCTTAGCAGGGAGTGTATTAGCTGTCTTTCTGTAGCAAGCAGTGTTGCAATTGTAGCAAAGCTCAAAGTTAGATTTTACAGAAGAGAAAGGTGATTTTATTATAAAACAAGCAGATTTTACTTGCTCACACTCCCCTACTTGCATATTCACAAGCCTTTTGAACTCTTCAGGAGCTTATAGTGAATAGGAACTTTTCGTCTCTTTATCCTTTCTTACATCTGAGAGTCATTATGATTTTTTCATAATTTTTCATCTCTGTGTCTGGGTGCTTAAGGCTCCAACCTCATTCTTTATCTTCTTCATCATAGTCTCTTAACTGCTGTCCCTCTTTTTCAGCAGTCCATTGTTTTCCCTACCTGGGTCTCTTTAGAATTTGCACATGGCTGTGCTGTGATTTTGATGACCTGCAGAGCTGGGTACCAGCAAAACCTTCTGTCGCTCCTTCTGGTGCTTTCCACCTCACCATTCCCACTCATTCTCCACAGGCCAACCTTAACCCTTCTATTCCAACTCTTTATGCTTCTGTGCCCATTTTGAAATTGTTCAGTTAAAAATTTGCACATAATTTTCTTTGGTACTGTAACACTTTTATGAAATAACGATTAATTGCTCAACTATTTCTAGCATTTCCTTAACACTGTGCCAATAACCTGGACCTCCAAAATAACTGTAGCATAGGAGAGAGTGTCCTGATCCTGATAAAAGCAGTCAGGAAGCCCAGAAAGTGACCAGCCCCTTAGAGTAGCAGCTTCAATGTTCATCCTTTTGCAACCTGGAAGTTGTTTGAATTGAGGCCATATTTGGACATCCAAACCTGAGGGCCTATTGTCTGAATGGACTTTCGTCCATATCAGAATAATAATACTCCTTGGCATCCCTGATAGTTGGTCAATAAGTAAGTGATATTTTAGGTAGTGAAGTTGAAAATGCAGAGCTTTGGTAGCACACTTCTTATCCCCTAGTCATTTTCAGGGCTAACACAAACACAAAATGAACACCCTTAAATAGAACTGAGCTCAGAATGGGAAGCCTCCAGTGTCTGAAATCAAATGCAAGTAACAAAATGTGCCCTGAGCCCACCCATCTCAGGTGGCACTGGATACCCATCTGGAAGCAGTAAGCAGACAAAGGACCAGCTGCATCGTCTGCCTGGTGTGGGGTTATATGCAGGGCTTTTTGGAGCAGTAGGAGGGGAGGTTCATCCATTATTAAAACATAGATAATAGAAACTTTATGCCCCACTGGTCTTGCATTAGGCAACATGAACTGAAAGATGAGGTCTCTGCTAATTCAGTGCCTGGTACTCCTGAGACTGGCTCCCATGTGAGGGGGAAGCAGACAGCACTTGTCTGTCTTGTTCTGTTCCATCCCAAACTCCTGAGAGTTCCTGCTCCTTCCCTCACAATGGCCTTATGTGACAGCTTCACTGCTGGAAGAATAAAGGTGTCAGAAAGGAGAAGGCCAGCATCTACACGAGCCAGGCCGTGGTTACAGGATGCAAAGTCAGGCAACATGAAACAATCTCTACCCGTGCCAGATCAAGTGCTTAATGTAAAACACGTCTCCAACTCTCTCCTTCAGCAGTCACCCTAACAGCAGCACTATTCTCTAAAAGCAAAGTGTCCCACAGGCAAGCTTTGTCCTTCCCAGAGGGCTGAAAAAAGATGGGTGTCTCTACATTCATTTCTCAAGGAAGAAACTAGGATGCCATGGGTTATTCTCAGTAAATAAGAGCAAGCTGAAAAATCCCATCGTTATTCTCTCTTTCTGGTGGAAACATAACTTGACATGATATGGGCCTTTTTCCTATTAAACCATAGGCTTTGAGAAACTCTACCCTATGCATAACTGCAAACAAGTAGAGGAAAGAATGCTGAAGCTAAAGGGGCTAGCAATCCATGTCTGATGCAAATATTTGATGTGACAAAAACTGCTAACACCCCCTGCCTCCAAACAGAATGTTCCAGGCACCCCGCCTTGAAGTTTCTGAAACAAAACCAAAGGTCTGTTTTGGACACTCTGTAATTGTGGGGTGTTTGTGAATCAGGGATGGTTTTTTTAACATTTAGTGCAATGAGAGACCAACATGTTTTCTAAAAGTGAACCATTCCATTCTGTCCCATGCAGGGCTAGATTAGTTTTGGTAATCTGTGATTTTGGCTAAGGTCCCAAACCAATGGCAATGCAAGTCCTAAGCAGATGATTCTTTATGGTAGTTTTGGATACCAGAAGCTTAAATAATGAAGTCCGTATTTTTTTCTTCAGTAGGAAAAATAAAACCATCTGAATGGTATTTAAAACAAAAATAGATTGAGAATTTCATCTACGGCAAAATTTGAAATGTGTTTCACTTACTTTGAATGTTTTCAAATATGCTGGTTTCAATTATTCAAGAAAATTTGAGCCTGATGTTCAGATAGCAATATTTTTCACATAGTTTTAGTTTCACAATTTTACTTAGGGTAGGAGGAGAGAGTTGGAAGAAAACATCAACTTGTTTTTATTTCTTATTCACAATTCTCTTGTAAACGGCACAAGTCAAGCTTTGAGGTGGGATTCACTAAAGTGTTGCAATAAGAGACATTAATTGTACGCAGTGTCTGTACCATTAGAAACAACCACTATTTGAAGCCTTTCAGGATGTAGGAACAGATCCCTCCCATGTGATTAGACATAGAAAGCCTCCCTTGTTCTCTTGGAGTAGTGTAAAATGGACTCCCACTGTTGTCAGAGCATCCCTGAACGCATACTTTTCCTTCCCAGGAAAGTGTAAAGCCAGAGTGCAGGCATCCAGGGATGCTTCTTTGTTTTCAGGAGAAGCAGAAATAAGCCCCAGTGGGTCTTTCTTCCCCTCATTCTGTATCTCCCTTGAGTTCTGAAGGATATAGTATTTTGAATAATTTGCCTAATTTCAAGCTTCCTTTCCCACCACTCCCCCACAAAAGTGGCTTGTACTTAGCACAGAGATTGTGTGAATATTGCTTTCTTCCAGAATGAATTTCTAGGTATTTCTCAGAGCTATGGTTCTTCTAAACTTCTTCCACTAATGCATTAAATATTGTGGCTTTAAAAATATTGTGGTTTAATTGTGCCACAGCCACGATGTGCCCTTCCTTTCATCCTTTGCCCAGTGGGAGACCTGAATGCATGGAGGTAGGCTTTGTTGTTGGGCCAGAGAGGAAAGGGGGATTAGGAAAGTTTTATCTCTATGTCTTTTGTTTCCTTTCCTTAATACTAATTTGTAATGAGTCACTTTTGAGAAGGCAAAGGAATAAGGCTAATGCTGGTCCTTAGTCCTCGCTGAAATTTATTTCCCCAGTGTTGGATGGCCTCTCCTAAAGGTCTGTTGCCTGAACAGTCTGCAGCTTCCCCCAGGAGGTAGACAGGGCTACATACAGAGGTGCAGTTCCCTTGCATCTGCTCCAGGCAAGTCAGACTCTCACACTGGGACAGTACCCTGAAAGAGATGAGAGATGTGATTAGAAACTTTATGGCACATGACTTTACAGACCAGCCAGCAGGTTTGGTTGCTGCCCTAGCCAATGTTGGCAAGAAAATGTGTGATAACATGGTGCACAACACGTGTCTTCTGGTGGGTCAGGAGGTCCTTGATCAGCAGCACGACCGTAGTTTGTGGATGAGACAGCAAAGGTGTGTTATTCACTCTATCAGAGGTTGCCTGAGGAGAATGGAGTCACCATAGACTCCGAAAACCCCCTGAATTACCAACTGGCTCAGCTAGCCATGCACAGATAGTGGTAGAGGAACCAGCCCAGCCACCTGCACCCAGCGAGGTTGAAGCTTGCTGGGGCCTTGCACTGTTGGCAAAAATGCTGTGGTTGTCCCCTATAGTGTGTAATGGGCTGTCTGCCCTCCGCGAGCCCTTCCACTCACCCCAGGGGTGACCCGCAGGTGGCAACAGTGGGGAGCGTGCTTTACTTCATGTCTCTGGGGGATGTTATAATGTTTATTTTCAGCCTCTGCAATTTATTTTACACCCTGTACATTATCTCCAAAGGAAAAAGAAAATGTTGGAAAGTATTTAAAACAAGAGAAATGTTAGCCTTAAAACGTGGAGAAGTCACAAAGAAAGGAGATAAACAGCTTGGGAGGCTTTGTCAAGGTTGCCTGTGGCTTGGGCTTGGTGCAGAGGCATCAGAAATGGTAACAACCTTGTTCAGTCGTTGTTTCTTATTCCCTATCTAATGGAAGAACTCCTTGTTTTCTCCAGCTTCATCCTTTACCAGTGTATTTGGGCGATGGCAAGCAGGTAAATCTGCAGCAGAATATTTTCTGTGAGCATCTTTGCCTTGCAGAGGAAAGCCCACAATACCTATGGAGTCTGTGCTGTGGGTAATCACCGCCAGCCAGCATCTGTTGCCCACAGGTTCACTCAGCTCTCTCTGCAGACACTGGGAAGGGGTGGCATTCATCCCTGCCGTGCAAGGGGCCCGTCTTCAGAGCTTCTTAACAGGAATTCCCTTCACTTGGCTTGCAGTTCAGCTTAAGCTGTTCTTTCACATGTTTTTTTCATTTATGCAGTTAATGGGAAAAAGCAAAACAAATGGAGTTGACTTGTTTCCCCAGATTGAAAGGTGATTAACCAACACCAGTAGTTGCCAAGCAGGTGTATACATCAAAGATGACACCAGAATAGAGAGAAGCTGCCATTGTTGCTGGTTAGTCCATATTGGTATTTTTCCATGTTATTAATTGATGATAGGGTCTTTCCCGTGTGCATGAAATTTCCTTTTGTAAACAGGTGATATTTTTCCACAGAGTGAAGGCCAATTCTGATCTCACTTACACCTGTGTAAACCTGGACTAACTCCACTGGAGCCTCTTCATCTAATCTAATCTGCCTGTTTTCAAGTGTGCCTGGCATTAGGGTATCTGAACACCCATGCTTATCCCCAGACATAAACTGATGTCACTGGGTTCAGTCTTACTCACCATGCCCTGTTCTTCATATATAATTTATCAGCCAGAATGATGTTAGGTGATTTGCACTCTGAAGTAATCATCAGTCAGGCAGCAAGATGATGGATAGGTGGAGGGAGAGCAGATGGTATGAAAGATTAATCAAAAAGCGAGAGTCCGTGCCACTGCTGGTCCACAGCTAAAGATCCTCTTGGGTGTGAAAAATGCTAGAATAATGGTGAGGTATTTGTCTCCTGAATTTGTGCTATTATTAGGAAATCCTTTCATGCTGCACAGCTCTGGAAAGGCCAGGTACTTTTTTGGAAGCCTGTTGGGGCAGATCTCACCCACAAGTGTGGCTGTGTTAGGGCGGCTTGGCCTCCATCGCTTCAACTATGCTGCCTCCTGCTTTTCCCCCTTCAAGTACCATTTGCTCTGGCGCAAACACCGTGCCATTCCTCCCTGGCCATCATTTCTCATTAATTAGTACTTCTGCTTCCCACGCACAGACACCTCTCTCCCTTGTCAGGTCACCCTGTCTCCTTCCTCCTTAGCTGGGTGTCTCTTTTTCCACCACATCAAACCTCTCACCTCTGGATCAGGAAGATCATCAGTGCTGCTGACATAGCTACTGCTCTCTTCCCTCTAGCAATGGCTTTTCCCTTATCTTTCTGGAAACCAGATCTCCTTCTCTGAAAAATGCTTCACCTTTCCCACTTGAATTCCTTTTTTCCCACTGTTTTCTACTCTAGCTTCTTCCTGAATCATGATTCCCTTCAGACAATTCAGGTCCTCCTTGAAGAGTGGTCATGTATTCTGCAAGAGTAGTTGAGTGTGAGCAGAGGTGAGTTTCCTGCCAGAAACCGGGGCAGGCCAAATGCCAGGCTGCAGCCAGAGCCAGGCAAAAGGGAGGAAGGATGAGGGTTAGAAAAAGAGTTAGGAAGCCAGTCCCACCATAAGCCTCCCTGTCCCCACTGCCACCACAAAAAGCAGGGTGGAAACAGACTGATGCTGTGAAACTAGACCTGGCCATGGGATTTAGGCAGGACCTGAGGACAACCACTGAAACTGGTAACAATAAAAAGCTGAAAGTGATGTGGTACACTAGATGTCAGCCAGTGAGGGCTGAGCATGGAAAAATAGAGGGGAGAGGAAAGTGTGGCTCTCATATCTATGGCCCTGACCGTTAACTCATCAGCAAACACTTCAGCAGCTGCTTTTTCTGCAGCTTCTGGACATCAGTGTCTTTTAATTGCTTTCATGCAGCCTCAGCATCAGCCTCAGTGGCATGCTTGGCTGATGCCTTCAAAGGATGTCTTCACAGCAAGAAGGGCAATAAAGACCATTACCTGTATTGGGCCACTCATTCCAACTCTGTTGGAGCTCACAGGCATTAGTCTGGGCCAGGAATGACTATAACTCAAATTTATTTTAAATTAGAGCTTCTGGTTTTGCAGGAACTTTTTTATTGCCCCAGGCAAGAAGAGGGATGGAACAGTGTTCCACCCTTCCAACATAAACCTGTGCTGGGCAAAGCCCACTGTGCACCGGCTGTGTAATCCTGCAGCGCTTCCTGTTCAGCTATTTAATTCGATTGCCATTGGGCAGCTTTAAAACCTGGGGTTTTAATCTGCTGTAAATTGGTGCAGCTCTACTGAAATGCGGTTTTCAGCCTGTGGTCTGTCAATCCCTAGATCTCTGCTCTGAAAAGATCTGCAAAAGGTAACTAAAAAAAAGGAAACCTTAATGTCAATAGGCTTTGAATTGCCAATCCATGGGACTTTCTCCACTAGGCCATTCTGGGGTGCCAAAACATGGAAATGATTAAAGATCATGAAAAGAGTACTGTTTGGCACTACCTGAGGGTCTGTTTCTGACTGTTCATTTAGTAAAATACTAGTTTTGAGGAGATGATCAGAGTAGAGTAAGCAAATGCTACAACTTAGGCTCAAAGTTCTATGTGGTTTTTGAAAGCAGACTAAAATGCTGTCACATATACTATATATCTATTTGCAAGCTGGCGTGGTTGAATAGTAGGAGATAGCAAAATGCAACTGGAATCACTAGAGTATGATATTTGGGAAAACTGTTGTTCCAAGTATTGCTTTAAAAGGCCCACACCCATATCTCCTAAATTAAAAAATGAGCATTTGATGTAATGTTTTAATATACTTTTATGTAACATAACCTCAGCTAGAAAAAAAAAATACACATATAGCCTCTTAATAACTTCAAAGCAGTGAAAGATCTTTCATTCTTTTCCAGTAGTGTCACATTAATTTATCTTTCTTGAGTTCCAAGAGTTTTGTATATTATATAAGCAGGCACAAATATGTTCTTTGCAGCATTTTATTTATTCTTCTCTTAGAAGTGGATAGAAGATACATATGCTGTTTCACAAAGAATTTTGAGACTTAGTGTTGTCCTGCAGAGAAAGAAAACATTCAGAGAGAAAATTCCAGATTTCTGAAGGCAACAGTTTCCTCCAAGAGGTCTAAGCAGCTTCCTTGGAGACTGTCTCAAGTCTTCTTGTGTTTCCTCTTGACCGTAATTTTAAAATATTACTTGATTCTGTAAAGCATTTTGACTTAACAGATCTGCAAGTTCCAGTGGAAAAGGGCTCCATACAAACCTCTTAGAACAGTTCTATTTCACCATAGCACTACGACTGTAGCGCTGACTGCTGGGAGAGATTTGGAGCTAGAGCCAGATACCTAACAAAGGCTGGAGCTGTTTGGATCTGAAATCTAAATTCTGTTTGTGATCAAACTCAGATTATTCTTCTGATATTCTCTAGCACCCAGAGAAGAAAAAAAAAATTCTCTCAGTAGAAGTTTCACAATCAAGCCATCCTCGCTAAGCTCAAGCAAGTTCCAGTGATGGTACTGAACTAGATGCACGCAAGCAGGATTCAGCCTGCTGTGTGGAAGTGATGCTGCTTCCCCAAATCTGAATTTTCGCCCTCCCTTAGTTGGCGCTGGGTTACATCTCCCTGTTTTGTGACTTGCCCTGAACTTTTCTATTCTCAGACTTCAGGGAGTGTAGCCAGTCATTAATAAATAAATACACTTTTTAAAAAAACAACTGTAGCCTTGCACAGGTAGCAGAATCTGATGTGCTTTACCAGATGAGGGAAAAGCAAGCGAGGCTGCTGCAAGGGGAAAGCCATTTTGTCTCTGTGATTCCATGTATGTTCTGTCTTTACCTTTCCCCTCTCTGAATATTTGCCATGTGCAAATGACATGCATTTCATATGGAACTAAACCATGCCGTATTTTTATATAGATTACCTATGCGTAGTGAGTATGGCCTGTGATGAAAAGCAGAGGTTTCTGTTACTTCATATCAACATACGATCTCAGCAGTATCTAAAACATATGTTACTTTACCATAGCATTTGCATGTGCATTCATGTTTTTGTTCCACTCGGGTTATCTTAGAGCCTTAGGGCCTACCCTATTTGCACATGTTTGAATTAGATGGATGCAAAACCACCATATGAAAATATAATTGTGGAGGAGAGGAAGGGGGACACTTCAGAAATGTGGATTATTTTCCTCCTTTCCTGTCAATTCTGTGTCTGCACCTGCATTTATATGCATATCTTGCTGTCACAGGTTTACCTGGATTTACTTTCAGGACAAACAGTCCTGAAGCTGCAACTTGCAGCACCATTTAAGGCAATTCAAAGCAGGGAATATAAGACTTTTCTCCCATTTGAAATACAGGTGGGGATTCCTATTTTCCTATCCCCTTTATTCAACTTTTTCCACTGTCATATGTGCACCTACAAGCTATTTTCCCCATTACTAACTGGACCAGTGGTGTGTACATGAATATTGCCTCTGGAGGTTACAGTGAGGCAAACTCATGGTATTTTCTCTTTATGGAGCAGATGCCTTGGCAGTTCATAAGTTATTCATGCTCATTGCCCTCAGGGATCCATTTATATAAGCTAGAGAGATGTATTGGGTGCCTGACTATCTCTTATGCCTGCCTATCAGATGGCCCTCATAACCATAATCGTATCCCAACTTACACTGTGTCATCATTGCAACATGCTTTTGAGGAAAAGAATTGCAACTGTTCCCAGTTTTCTCAGGGCAAAAAGGGCCCTGGGGGATTTGAGCTGGTTGCCCCATGTCTCGAGAAGTTCATCCTGGCTCTCTGAAAACCCAAACTAACTCTGTTGTCTGTTGGACCTCTGCTACCCTCTCTGCCAGGGTGTGTGAAATCTCCTGTCAAACACTTAAGCAGCAAAAATTGGCAGATCCCAGTGTGGCTGCTGCAACGCTAGCTCTAAGCATCGACCTTGTCATTAGACACCAGCTCTTTTCTTAGAGGAAGACACTGTGTTCAGTATGTTCCACTCAGCTTTTGCCAGTACTCTGCAGAGAAAAGATGGGTCACAGGTTCTGACATTTCCATCACTGGACAGAGCAATGGATATAAATTCTTCTGGTTCATTTGGTTTGGTTTGGTTTGTGTTTTGTAACAGATTGAAAACATTATGCAAAACAAATGCATACTTGTGTGCTCTCTTAATGCCTGTTTGGAGTTAGGTGCATCATTCCTTGTGCTTTGTTTACTGTTGGATTTGCCTGCTTTTCTAAATCAGCTGTGGATGTCCAGCTTCTGTTTTATACAGAGCCAGAGATGCAGTAGTTATCTCTGAGCCTAGTTTTCCTGTGGAAAAACTCCAGGGAAAGTCGTGGATGCACTGTTGAATTAATCAGGAGGAGGAAGTGTTCTTGGAAGAAGCAGAACTTCCTTTCATGCAGGATAAGACACGGCCAGATTCCATGGGTGGGGAATAGGGACATGATTAAAGATCTAGATAAAGAAGGACGTGCTCTTCCCTGCAAAGATGATGCATTTTCCTAAAACTTTATTTCCTACATTGCTTGGAAATCAAGTTGTTCCACCCTTTTTTTGCTTTATCTTCTGCTTCAGTTGCAAATTTTCCCTCTTACTCAGCAGAAAAACCAGTAGAAATTAAATTTCCTTCCTCTTTGAAGCTTGCAGATGCTCGATTCAGGAAAGGGCAAATGGAGGAAGAGGACATGCCATGCCCATTTTTGGCTGCAATTTATCCCCCAAGGCGTGGATGACAGAGGGGAATACCATGGTCCTTTCCAGCTTTATTCTCAGTATTAGACCACTGACGTCACCAGAATTTGTTCCACACTCAAATTTAGCCTCATCACCATTACTTGCCGAAGATCTATAATTAGCAGAGGTACACATGTGCGTGTATGCACACACAGAGAGGGATTTATGGAGACAGTAGCGTGTTTCATTACTCCAATCACTACCAGGTGTTTAAGTGTAATAAGGTTACAGACAGCTTGATATTTATACAGCAGCAGGACATGAGTTCTCACCTTCCATGTAAATCCATCTGACTTTGTAACTGTATGACCAGACATCTAATGACGTTGGCTTTCCCACCCGACCCCCCATAGCCTTGCTCTCACTGCCTGCATGGATATATTTCCTTTCATTTCCATGCAGAGCGTGTCACCGTTTCATAACTCAGTAAATCAGCTCACTCTTTTGATTCCTCCCACCAGTGCAGCTGTACATCAGAGCAGAGCCCCGTGTCCCCCTGCGTGGGACGCCAGCTGTGGCAAATGAACAAGGAAGGCACCCGAGTTCTGCACTTCTATTTTCTTAGCTTCTATGTAAAAACATATATATGAGGGGTTTTTTCACCATGCAGACATCCGCCGGAGCTAGCATTGTTCTCATTGATTGCTGCTGCTGGAACTCTGGAGGCAGCAGTACTGATCCATATGGAAACAAGGTTTCCATAAATCTGTCAGACTTGAATTCTCTTGCAGAGCCTCATCCGGTTGCTTGCTCCTATTTTCTTTTCCGTGTTTTCAATTCCTGATTGAGTCGAGTTCAAACAAGCCACTTATTTGGCAGTGCCCTTGAAATAAAGGTCTGGTTTAATTGTGCCTTGGGAAGCCTGAGAACATAAGGTTTCCTCATGCATTCAGAAAAAGTATATTCGCAGGTACATGTGCATCTGCTGTCCCACGTCCTCTGGCACACTCAGGGTAGAGCTCTCCCACATGCCTCTTTTTAGCATGTGGGGGCTGAGTGCTTTTCAAAGCCAGGGATTAGACTCTTTCTTCTGTTAAGGAGTGGCTATTAGCATTCGATGCCTTCTGTCCTGCCTGCTGCTTTTATGCTCCATTGGCGCTGTTTCAGAAATGACATTATCATGGGATTGAGCAGCTCGAGGGATTGCAAACCACCAGCAGCAGCAGAGTCTTTCCCCTCCAGGTCAGGAGTTCATCACTGACCTGGGCTAATACTGGCTGAACGTCATTAGCATCTGAAATGAGTTAGAGATCTCCTTTCCAGTCCCTACCAAACAGATATCTCATGGCTCCCCAACAGAAAATTTTGCTTTACGGAACACTCTCTCAGGGTGCTGCAAAGACACCCACAGCTAGAACGTGTCCTTTCAGAGATGGTGTCAGGGCAGAGTGGCCAGGTGGTGTGAGCATAATATGCATAATATGCAGATGTGTTCTCCACCATTGCCACTCTCTGTCTGTCACCAGTATCAAAGTTAACTTGCACAGCCTTGGGCTATGAGGGACATGATGAAGAGTGGGAGACTATGCTAGACTGAGAGGGTTGTTCATAAGCAGAGCCATTTGCAAGTAAACTAAAATGTCTGCTCTCAATAAAGACTTCAGACTTTCACCGCCCGTTCCTGTGTTTTTGACAAAGGTTATCACTGTGAATCGGAAGGAAATTATGCTAATTCATTGTCACCTTTGGGGATCAGAAGATGGTGTGGTGATAAAATCAAAGAGGATTTTTTTTTCTTCATCTGGAATAAACCGCGTGAAAGAAAATTTGCTTTCCATATGATACAAGATGCTACATGGATACCACATGCCTGACCTGCTCTAAAACCATCTGTCATCAGCTCTAGGCAGCGCCCATTTACCTCGGTGGAAGATCTCCTCTGGTTGGTTTAGTGGTCTGTCTGTTTATACTCAAGCCTAACAGTGCTACAGCTGGCTTAAACAGCTTATTAGTATTGTTGACTGTACTTTGTTGTTTAATTAGAAATACTGATAAGCAATCTAAAAACTAGTGGCTTTTCAAAGGCTTTCACGTAAGAGTGGCATTGGCATGGAAGTACAAAATCAAGTCTTGCAAAGACGCAGCTGAAGGCTCTGTGCTTTGCTCCTCCCCTTATCTTTGTATTTCCCCCCCCAGGAATGCAGAGCACCCTTTGAGTTCTTCAGCTGTGGTGGGTTTATTATATGATCTTTTTTGTATCTAAGGAGGCTTGCTCATATAATTTCTACAAAGAATTTATATTTCAGATTCCCTTCTCCTCTGGCAAGCATCAGGGTGTTTAAACCAGTGCATCCTGCTGGGGCCCATTCCTACATCTTTTCTGCCCTCCTCTCTTCTCTCCAGTACTGAGCATTGACCCTAGAGCCACTCTTCCTCTGTAGCCTGTGTTCGTGGAGGTTACTGTGTCTGTGTGTGAGGACCTACCAAATACAATCTGTCCTGAAACCTGTCTCTCAGTATGAATCAGCTGGTGGGAGAGCTTGAGGAACCGCTGGACAGCCGTGAGAGCAACCACATTATTAATTCCTGGCACATAAGAAGGAAAGGGGTGGAAGAAACCCAAAGGCTTTCTTTGGGCTCTGTCACACATGGCTATACATGGTATTGCTACCCAGACAACACCATGGCTATTTGCCTTCCCCTTGCCTTTTCCTGTAATCATGTCTCCATGTGCGATATTTGCCTCCCTCCTTAGTTGCCATGCTACTGTTCGTTCCCGTTTAGTCCTCACTAGAGAGTCAGATTCTCCTGTGATTTCCTCAGGAAATGGAACAAACTTGAGTAAGTTCTTGAGTGCTCTGCCCACCCCCTTCCCGTTCTGTATTTTGCACATCTGCCTATTAGATTATAAGTGATTTGTAGAGAGGCTTAGCTTTAGCTGGAGCATTGTACATTGTCAACTTCATTGTTGTCAGTAAATGCATACTTTTCCTGGGCTTCTTGCTTTCTTCTTTTCCTTTTAAAAATGAAAAATCCCTTGAAGCTCTAAAATAAAACTACAAATCCACAAAGGTTTAACTGCAGTGCCTTAAACAGGTGCTTTATCCACTGTTCTCTTTGAAATGTGGATTCTAGCTTTTGTGAAAATCTCACAGCTATGCTTTGTCCACTGGAGAAAGCCTAATTGCTCCCCATGATGGCAAATAAATCCGTGGAGATTTTCAAGTTAAAATTTGGATTTCAGACTAGCTGCATTGTATGATGCACAGCACTATCTCCACATCACAGATTCAAATGCACTCCCAATTTCCTGGAAAAGCAACGTGTGTTCTTTTTTTATTCGTATTTATTTATTTGTTTTATCTAACTGGGGTACTTGTCGAAAGAATATTTGTTGGTCCAAATGGAAATCAGATACTCTATGCTGTGAGAAATTAATCGGGGCATCACTGTGAGAAGCTGGCTGGGAGAGGCCAGTTTATTCATCTGGGCATTAATCTTGATACTGAATTATGAGTGTATCTTTGGGCATTTCAGCAAGACTTAGGGTTAGATCCTGAGAGATCTGAAAATTGGCCTCATCTCTCCTTGCCCAAGTTCCCCATATGAACAGTTTGCTTTGTCCAGTATAAAATGGATGGGGTTCGACAGTGAAAAATCAGGCTTTGCACTGAGGCAATGCTTTGTTTTAAAGAATTCTCAGATGTTGTTGGTTTAGGGTCATTTTGAAATTCTCCATGATGGCAAAGCAGCTTGTGAGAGAATATTTAGACAGCACAGGTTCGTCTTGAAGCTGACTAGGTCTGAGGAAGCACCCAACCTTTGGGTTGACTGACACCATCCAAGGCAGCCAAAGCTAAAGCAGACCTGGCAGTCTGGAGACCTGGGCTCTCCTTCACTCTGCAGTGGAACTGAGGTGACAGTGGCCTCAGGTTACATCAAGGGAAGTTTGAATTGGATATTAGGAAAAATTTCTTCACTGAAAGGGTTGTCAAGCATTGAAACAGGCTGCCCAGGGAAGTGGTTGAGTCACCATCCCTGGAGGGATTTAAAAGATATGTAGATGTCGCACTTGGAGGCATGGTTCTCTCTGTGCATCAGCAACTTAACATCATCTCCAAAGAAGGTGAGAGGGTGATGGTCGCTGTGGGTTTGGGTCTTACCCTGAATCTATGCAGAGCTCACTCAGGATTCAGTGTGCTGTGAATTTTTGCATGAATAAATGTGGCTTTGTTGCTGAGTTGATGGACATCACCCACATGTCCTGTCATTGTTTTGGAGCAAGTGCACAGGCTGGCATTCTGAAGGAATGCTGTACGTCCAGTTTGTTGAGGTGCATGGAGTGTTAAAGGGCTGACATGCAGAGAGCTTGCCCTGCTAATGGACCAGGATTTTTATAGACAGAAGGGATATGCCATTGTTGGAGTGGTAAATCTGTAATGACAGACGTTCGTTCTATATTTGTGAATGACCTGATTTGGCATGCATGCAGTTCATTCTCCTGACAATAATGGAAACATGGTGTGAGACAGACAGAGAAATAAAGCTGTGGTTAAAGTGAAGCTATACATTTATAAACGTTTTGATTTAAAGTATTTTCCCCACTTAATTTCTCGCCTTGTTTAAAAAAAAAAAAAGCAGCCTCTGTTTGAATAGTCTTTGTAAAGCTTTCAGCTCTCCTCCTCCTTGTTTTTCCTCCTCCCTCACCTCCCTCCTAAGCTGAAGAGATGAGTGTAAGACATCTGTCAAAGCTGTGGTAGCTTATTTCTGCTGCTCCGCGAGGACCCCAGGAATCTGTCAGAGCATCCCTGGCTGCTGCAGTCCTGTTGCTGGGTGATGGCTGCCCCAGAAGGTGAGAGTCAGGCACCGCTGGGACACCGACCACTTTGTCCCAATGTTAATTTGTCCCTGAACTGGAGAGAGGTGAAGGGGAGGTTTCACTATGAAAAGAGAGAATTTTGAGGGGAAGATACCGGAAAGTTTAGGAAACAGAAGAGGCCGTTGTGCCCTTAAAGAGCCCTTGCTTTCTGCTTCACATTTCTTCCTCCCTCCTTCAGGAAAAATTCCTAAACTGCTTTGGCTTGGTACCAACTATTCCTTTGGCCTCCCAGCCAGAAAAGCTCGCTGAGGACGGAGAAATAGCCATACACAATGGTTTTGAGAACTAATAACACATGCCTGTGGTCCAGCCTTGAATTATATGAAATATGGTGCATAGCTTTCAATCCTGTTTTGTCAGAGGCCTTCACTGCTTAAAAGCCTTCCAGTCCCTCTCCTGCCTCTCTTCTCCCCCCAAAAATAAAATGAATCCCACACATTTTCTCTCAACTTCCAGCATATGTGACTGTAATTGTGTCTCAGATGCTGGCAGAGTGCCCAATCTGTCAGCCTCACATGGGAATGAGGAAGGATGCCTGCTGGATCAGCTCGGCTGGAAGGGGATGTGGGGCCAGAGGCTGGGACACTTGCTCCCACGGCCCCGCAGAGGAGTGGGAGGACACAGTGCTGCCACTTGCCTGGGATGCACGCGGCAGGTCAGGATCTGTCCCAGTGGCTGCTTCCTTCTGGGTGTACTGCTTGGGGCCAGTGGGTATAATCAAGAGCAATTAGTTAAACCAAGGGGCCAGCTACAAGTGAACTAATTACACTGGTGCATTGTACTCCAGCAGCTTGTAATTCTTGTGCCCTGTGTTAGTACAGGTGGGTCCTCCCTCGGTAAATGAAGACACTCTATGTGTAAGTCACGCTGCTGGATCAAGGAAAGTGTGGTACTGAGTTTGCAGCTGAGCTAGATGAACTCGCTCAGTACCTGGCCCTTTTTGCATGGTCTCTACCATGGCTGTTTACGTTAGTTAAAATACACAACGGTGTGGATCACACAGCTCTCCAGAGAGGATAACTCTTGGAAGTTGTGTGGTGCCTGGGGGAATAGTTATCTCTCCTGATTATGACCCCTAAGAACTGATGTGATAGAAAAATCAATTTAAATTCTGGAAGAACTTATCATTAAAAGACAACTTGTGGAACTTAATTGCTTGAAATAATTTGAGGTAAGCACAATTCCGGAAAATCTATCAGAGATAACAGCCATATACCAGTGGGGGTAGCATCATCCTCTAGTTCTTAAGAAACTCAGTTTCAGTGGATAAGGCTTTCAGAAGGCTTATGCTGTGATCAGCAGTGAAATAATTAGTTGTTGTTATCATTAAGCATTGGTTTCCCACAACATGAGCCAGCAAGTGAGCATTACTGAGCTCTTACTTCTTGGTACTTAAGCCAACTCTTGTATCCACTGGCATGGCAGAAGCATATTTCCCTCTGGATTGTCCTCCAAAAGCAGGTAAAGGAACAAGGGTTCAGTGTGTGGGACATGGGTGCAGCGTGATGCCACAGCTGGAAGGGAGTGTGTGAGCAAGGAGCTGGTGAGCACAGCAAGTGTGATGAGTGTGACAAAAGACAAACTGTAGAAGAGATGCTGGACCTGTGCTGGGGACTCCAAGCCTCTGTTCTCACACTCGAAACTTCCAGGCAAACAAGACTCAATAGCTTTTTCCTGCCCCTGCAAAGAGGATGAGGGCTCAGCTCCGCAGCAGAACAGTGTTATCAGTGGACATTTCTGCCATCATCACAGGCATTTTGCCTTGGTTTACTATGGATGTGGTAGATCCTGTGTATACACAAGGACACTGTTATCCCAGGCACTTAAAAAACACTAGTAGCCTGAAGATCTTGCATCCTAAGGGAGCTTTCTTTTCCCTGAGGACAGCCGAGCAGGGGTAGAGCTTGCTCACAGAGTCTATGCAGTCTCCATCTTCAGAAGTTCTCAAGGCCAGACTGGACAAAGCCCTGAGCAAACTGGTCTGATCCTTTTGATGGCGATGATTGAGCAAGGGGTTAGTCCAGGGGCCTCCTAGATTCCATCACCCTGAATTATGATCCTGTGATCTTTATCTGGGGGTGTTTATGTTTTGTAGAGCATGCAAACACCATGCCCTATGTGCAGGCTGGTACCTGCCTACAAACTAAATCAATGGCATTTTCCCTGTGCAGGGCCTTCTGAAGGAAATATGATGCATATGGACGTAGGCAGTCTCAGTTTCTTCTCACCTGCATCTTAATGATCAGGGCAGGTCAACATTAATTGGGAATATGTCTTAGAAGTATTTATTTGTTAGTTATCTAGTACATTTTCCTTAAGCTCATTAAGTAATTACTCACTGTTCTGTCACTCCTCTGACACAGGCTGAATACAGCAAAGCATTTTTTTTCCCTCTGGTGCTAAGTACATATTTGCACAGCCTTTTTTTGTTTTATCTGATGATGCTATCTTCTTTCCTCACAAATGGGTACTTCCTTTGCTCTTCACCCTTCTTCCTCCTCACCCTCTCTACCCCTTCACATGCCTTCAGTACCACGATGGAAGCTCTAAGGCTCCTGGTAGTCCCTTGGCTGTTGCAAACCAAGGACTTTAATCACAGCGTGATGCCATCATGTGAGCAAATATGATATTGATGGTGTTTGATAATTTTTCTTTAAATGAAAATGTTAAAAATTTATCCTTTGGGGGGGTTACATATTAATGTGTGGCAAATTGAATATGTGCTAATACTTTTTGCATTTGGAATTCTTAATTGATAAAGATTATGTGGATAAAGATCTATAATTAACTGATAAACATTAAAACATTAACAGATAAAGATTTATATTGTTCCTGAGAAAAATGGTAAGAGTTTTTCCTCTCTACTGCACACTTTTAAGGAGCGATAAAGGAAGAAAAATAAGAATATGGCATTTACTGCAGCTTAAATGTAACTTGCTTTATTGTGTGTTTGCTGAATTGAGGTAATTAAACTTTGCACAAACTTTTAAAAATTATTTTTGAAAGAGTCAGAAGTTAATTTCAGCCTAATTGTTATACTTTATTTTTGGGACCTAGAATTGCCATAATCAAGGATCAAAGCAGACAGGCAGTTTTCCTTCATCTGGAAATCAGCAGACACCACAGCTTGCATAACAAAAGATCAGAGATTAAAGGCTCTACAGTCTGTCTTCATGAGACTAAAAATTTGCTCACATATGAGGAAGTCCATCAAAGCTTGTCTAAAAGTTGTATGTGACAGGAAATACACTAATTTTATAGGCAGAGTGGTTTAACAGATTTTCCTACCAAATCAAAAGTATAAGGAAAATTAGATCCAAATCCGCTCACCTGTGGAACTTCAGTGAAAACACCCGCCTTGACCCTGCACCTGGGAATAGTCCGTCAGACCTGGCGACCTCACTCCTGCTAATCGCACCCTGGACTCACCAGATTTTGCTGCAACTCTGCTAAGGAGGCTGCAGCCCTTGATTCCAAAGGGCCGAGGGCTTACCTCACTGCTGTCTGTTTGCTCCCAGTGGCACATTGACCTTTCCTCATTATTATGCCACTGCCAAATGCATCCTACATTTTAAAATACATCTTGTATGCCACTGTTTTCTTTTTCTCAGCTTTTTTAAAAGGCTGTTCAATCCGGATGTCTTGAATTAGTACTCCTGCAGAACAATGCTCAGGTGTAATGATCAGTACAGTCCTAATGATGTTGCTCCTTTAGCCTCTGTGCTCTAGGTATTTGCAATGTAGAATGTATTTATGATGACTTCTCCCAGTGGAAGGAGTGAGCAATTATTAGTAATGTACAGACTATTTACCAGGTTTTTCTTTTCGCTGTGATAATCTACTCCTCAGCCAAGGCTTTTGCATTCATCTAGGTGAGTACAGTATCTCTCACTAGTTATGTTTCAACATGAAATTCGTGCCTTTGTACTTCTAAATGTCTGAGTCTTGAATCAACTATGCTGCTTGTGTAATAGCAGTGTAATCCCCAGGGTCTCAGATATTTTTTAAAAGGTAGGACATCTCACCTCCCCACCAGCACCTGTGTTTTGTAAGGAAACAGGACTGTCTCATTAGCACAGAACCAGTATGGTTTCACCATACCAGGACGTGCTGCTGCCAATCCTTTAGACTCCCAGAAGGGTGGTTAAGCGTTGGCATGGCCTGCCCAGGGAGGTGGTAGAGTCACCATCTCTGGAAGTGTCCAAGAAATGACTGGATGTGGCACTTAGTGCTATGGTTAAGTTGGCATGCTGGTGTTCAGTCAAAGGTCAGACTCCATGATCTTGGAGGTCTTTTCTAACCTTAATGATTCTGTTATTCTGTGATTGGCCACACTCAGTCTTTCATGTTTCAACAGCAATCATCATCATCTTCACCAATTCCCTTTCCTGTCACAGCCCTGCCTAGGAAGGCCAGCTGTGTTCAGGCAAATGCCAGTGGCAGGTCCCAGCTCCTCCTGAAGGCATCTCTGGTGACTTCTAACATGTGATGGGATATGTCTGTGCCACTGGTCTCTCTGACTTCAGGCTCACCTGCAAAGAGAAGGGCACAACCAGACATGACCAGAATAAACAGAGGTGTGATAATCGTGTGATTATATCCAAAGTCGTCAAAACCAGAGTCCCAGCATATCTGAACATAGAACATGGGCACCCTTCCCCTGGAGTTTTGGCTGTCTACTGTGGAAGAAGCACGACTCAAACTCCTTTCATTTTATTTCTTAAAGCCAAAAAAAAATCTGCTTGCCTTAAAACATTATTGTAGCATGACTAATTTCACCTAGATTCTTTTTTGAACTCTTGGTAACTAACTGGATGATTAACTTTATTAAGAAATCAGGTCCAAAACAGGCAGCTACATTACCTTTGATCTCCCTACCTGTGCTTCAAAACAACAACCTATTTGGGCACACTCAAGTTTATCTTTCCCTGGCACCACTGGCTAGAGTAACTTCGGTTGGAGAAATAGCTTTAGGGAAATGTTGATTTAAAAAAAAGAAAAAAAGATCAGTCATACTGCTCTAATTACATTTGCCATATTAATGGCACAGACTGCTCATTTTCAAGCTCTGTTGGAAAGATTACCCAGTGAGGTGTTATCCTCTCAGTACAGTGTCAGATGTCACCCTGTGGGATATTAAAGCCAAGTCAAGATTGTGCTGAAAAATATTTTTTTTCCTTCTGTACAGTAACACATACAGCACTAGATTGCATTAAAAGAAATCCCTTTGCAGAAGAAATGTTAATGTGGGCTGCCAAGTGGGAAAGATTTTCCATAGTTCACTGTTAATGTAAGACCTCAGCTCTTGTGGAACATGCTGTCCTCTAATGAACAGCTCCTTAATGAGAGCAGAGAATAGGAGTTTCAGATCTAGAAGAATGACAACAAAGTTTGGAAGGTGGTGTTTCTGTTTCTCTTTCTTACTCTTTTTAATACAAGCACTAATTGGCCTTAAAGAAATGTGAGTAGAACACAATAGATTTATGATATTTTTTGTGAAGCAAAACCAGATCTCAGGCATTCAGAGAAACAGACTCCCCTTTTATGAGGTAATTATGATTTAGTGTTTTCTCTCTCCCTGTTGAGTCTGTGGGTTGCCTTTAAAGTGGCTCTGGGATGAATGTCAGAAGTGGAATTTACCTTTTCAACATGTAAAATGCAGAAGACATATATTATTTTTGTGAGTAATAATGCTTCTCTGCTGCTACATTGGTTGAGGTTTTTTTTCCTGAAAAAACACCTATAAATTATCCCCAGTGGACAGGTTGCTGCATCATCAGAAAATGGTTGTTTTGGAAGAGTGTGGGGAAGTTTCTAGAAGTTCAGGTATCTCTTCCAGTAGTAGCAGCACTCCTCCAAACTTCACTTCGGTCTTTCTGTTGGAAATCAAGTTTTCGTTTATTTAAAAGGATGTAAATTAAGTATGGAAAGTGACACCATCACACATGCTTGCCTTTAGGTTTGTTTCTTGTTATTGGGAGAAGACTTGGGAGCAGGCTCACTTTGGGGTTTAATTTCAAAAGGCTGTGACCCAGCTCCAGGATTTCAGCGGGAGCTCATTCTGCCACACAGCACCAGCTCAGCAATGTTGTTCTGGAAGCACAACTGGACAGTTTGCTATCGGCTCTCAACCTGACCTTTTCCAGGTGTCCTAGGAAATGAGGCATATCTCTCCTTGCACTCTCTGCTCTTTGTTCATTGAATCATCCTGCACATTCAGCACCCCACCTGAATGGCATGGAGCTGTGTTCTCAGCAAACCTGGCACCTCACTCCTGTCTGAACAGCTCTCATAGACATCCTTCCAAAATACAGTTTCCTCATTGCTAATTTCATACCCGCACAATTTATTTTTTAAGCCCTTTTCCCCTTCCTTCCCTGATACCAAACTCGGAAACATTGAATAGGATTTAGGAATGGCTTAGGGGAAAAAAAAACACCAAACAATGAATAAGATGGAAATTGCAAATAATTGCAGTAGCGTGACAGTACACACCATGTACTCCAGCTGCAGTGTAAGACGTACTGTGGGGTACCTGTGAATTTGACAGAGCTGCAGGAGTTCAAGTCATGTGTTCATGCAGTCTAGGAGATTTCTTCTACTTTACAGTCTTCCAGCACACAATCAGGGCTGCATCAAAAGAGGTGTGGCCAGCAGGTTGAGGGAGGTGATTCTCCCCCTCTGCTCTCATGAGACCCCACCTGGAGTGATGCATCCACCTCTGGGGTCTCCAGCACAGGAAGGACACTGACCTGCTGGAGCATCTCCAGAGGAGGGCCACAAGAATGATCAGAGGGCTGGAGCACCCCTTCTATGAAGACAGTCTGAGACAGTTGAGGTTGTTCAGCCTGGAGAAGAAAAGGCTCCAGGGAAACTTCAGAGCAGCCTTACATTACATTAATGGGGCCTGAAGGAGATTTGGAGAGGGACTTTTTAGAGGGGCATGTAGTGACAGGACAAGGAATAATGGCTTCAAACTGAAAGAGGGTGGGTTTAGATTAGATACCAGGAAGAAATTCTTCACTATGAGAGTGGTGAGAGACTGGCACAGGCTGCCCAGACAGGTTGTGGATGCCTCATCCCTGGAAGTGTTCAAGGTCAAGCTGGATGGGGCTCTGAGCAGCCTGGTCTAGTGAAAGGTGTTGCTGCTCATGGCATAGGGGTTGGAACGAGATGACCTTTAAGGTTCCTTCCAACCCAAGCCATTCTACATTTCTATGATCTCCAAAAGCCCAGGAGCATTGAAAAAGTGTGTTTAAACCCTGAGGGAATGTATCAATAAAAAGTCCAGGAAGACTATTATCCTCAGAAACAAAGGTGGAGATGCAAAGAACACAGACAAATGGTGAATCTGCATCAGCTCTTGGTTGTGTGTAAAAGAGGATGACTCTAATGTAGATCAATAAACTGAAACACTGACTCATTAAAACCCAAGATAAAATTCAAGTGGTTTATCCAGGAAGATAACTGATGGAAGACATTGATTTAAAAAATATGCTTAGTGCCTATGGAGGATGTAAATCAGAGCTCTCTCCCACTATACTCTGGTAGTATTTGGCAGAAGCAATTTGAAATTTACACAGCATTGCTACAAACAGCAGTGGGTGGTCAACAGAGCTGAAGGAGGACTCTTCTGGAAACCCACATCACAAAGAACCTTTATCCCTTCAGGGAAGGAGTGCCAGGACTCAAGGGTGCAAAGCACAGCCCAGCTTATGTATTTTAGGGTGATGCTGCTGGCTCCCACCCACAAAACTTGAGGGTATTGCAGGTCTACGTGACCTACGTGGGCCATGTGTTCACTAGCTCTCAAATAAAAGGGCAAGGGTGGTTTCCAGCATTTTCAGTGTTAGAAACCTTGGTGATCCTTGGGAACACACTTATTCATTTATCTCGCCCAGGCGATTTGCATCCACACGCTCAAGTTGCATTTTTGCCACCACCCTAGTTGGGCAAGCACCAGCCCGAGGAGTGATTACTGATTCTAAAATGTTTTATTTATGACAAACAATGATGCAACTACTTGGCGTGATGGACAAGGCAAGCAGGACACCAGTCAAGTGAGTTTTTGGAAGAGTTTCAACATCTGATGTGTCTTGGAAAACATTCTTGCTGCGTGGGACTCGATAACCAGCAGGACAATTAATGGTGTTTGGAAAGCCCTGCAGAAGGAGGACACTCGCAGATCTGGAGGGTCTGAGGAAGAAGGCGATCTTGTAGCTCAAAGAATAAGTCTCGGATGAAAACTGCATTTGATGAAAGAAAAGAGATGGCTATTTAAGAGACTTACCTGAGGCTGAACCCACTGAAGAAGAGCAGAAGATGAAGAGAGAAGGCATTAAAAATGTGGAATGACAGTGAAAAGTTAAAAATCTTTCTAAATTGATCTTATGCAAGACCTATTGCTAATTCTATTTGTGTTAGATCTGAACATAAACTGAAGCTTGAATATGAAGATTACCAATGTTATTGCAGTTCATCAAGAAATACATGAACACAAAAAGCAAACAAAATAATTAACTTTATGGGGTTTTTCTTAAGAACCCAGAGACCCACTGGAGTTGCCTTTCCTGTTTTAAGTGGAATTCAACCTGTTGCACCTGAAACTGTTTTGCTTCCCTGTTCCTTCACCATCTGTGCCTGATGATGACCCGGATGAACCTTTATTGCCATCCTACATCAGCACCCAGTAGTTTTAATGGTATCTTTCCCATCTGTCTGCAATACGTGTATATATTATGTTTCTTTCATGTACATTATTACTGCCCTATATTTATTCTTATGTAATTTCAGCGGCTTATAATTAACCATTGTGTTCATACTATCTTTTATTTCAATATATTTCTATGGTGATAAATGTGTATGGGATGCATTAGGGAGTTTGGTGAAAGGAGTTGAAGTATATTTCCCTTACTTCCTGTTGAAATAACAGTTTGCAAATGGTGGCTTTGCTACTATGGATTTCCCTTAAGAAGGTGTGTATCAGTACTGGCTGGGGGAGTGCTGATCCTAATCCCAGCACAACCCACCCTTACCCAGCACTCTCACTCACCTCTTCCTGGTAAACTATAATTATTTTAAATTTCTGGAAATGTTGACACTGTGGGAGAAAGAAAGATCTCATGTGCTTTTCCCGTCCCCTTCCCTATTTGAATGTGAGGGGAGAAAACTACAAGCTACAGTAGTTCCTTGTTTTTAAAAAATAATCTTTTATTTATTTCCTGAACAGTGTGTACTATATTCTGTAGATTTAGCAGTGCTGTATAAAATAACACAGTAATGTAGTTCATGGGTATTTTTGGCCACTAAAATAAGGGAAGGGAAAGTAAAATCCTGAAAATAGAAAATATTATAGGGTTCATATATAAACCAAAAAGCAAGGGTATTTTATAGAAAGCTAATTATGTAGCCACTGTAAACACCCTGGTTTCTGTAGAAAAATTCTGGAAAATAAGGATCATGTTCACAGATGCCGCTGTGCACTTTTGTGTCTTGTTAGTATTGTAGATAGTGTAGCATCATGTTAAGAATCAGCATTAAATTTCATCTGTGTCATACAGGAATTGGAATGACAATATAACAGGATTTTGAAAAAAAGTAACTCAATTTGATGTGGTAACCATAAAAAATAATAACTGAACATGCAGCAGGAAAGCCTAATTTAAAACCATATTCTAAATATCTCTTCAGTGACTATACTGTGATAGTGTATTTCACATAGCAGTTTATTAATTTTTTTCCTAAAATTTCCCTTTATTTCTGTATCAAGCCCAAGGCATAGGTGTAGGGGTGAAAAAAGTGTGAATATTTTCTCAAAACAGCTTTTTGCTGCTGGCTTTGACATCTATAGCCAGGGTAGGATAGATATGAACAGGCCAGTGAAACTGGATTATGGTAGGAGGACAAGGAAGGACATTCTTCTGAATCATTAGGACCCAACACACCTACTGTTTGGTAAAAATGTGAATGTTTAGTGAAAAATAAATATAAATAAACAAATAAGAGGATCTTAGGTGCTGTTTCAGTAAAGGCAACTCATCTTGCTGGAAAGATGGGTATCTTCATCATGCTTATGAAGTATCTTCACCACCATCAAAGAGGTGACAGTCCCAGCTGCAGAACATGATGAGGGGCATGTGAAAAAGACTAACACAGGGAGTCAGGGGAGCCTTGGAAGACAGGTAGAGCACTTTGAGATATATAAAAGGGGGTGGTGAACCTCATAGGAATAAAAATGAGTATGTGGTCTGGTGTGTGAAGGACCCTTTTTGTAGTTATAGTAAACTTAAAATTTTGGAATATCCTCTCAGAAGATTCTCAGAATATAATTGTAGCACCTCAACAAGAAAATCAACAGGTGGCAAACAGGATAAGATCACAGTTTTAAATTATATAGTTTTTACACACACACACACACAAAAAAAAAAAGAAACAATTTTCAGAGGCCAAATTAAAGCAACTATCCATACTGGTTTTAGTACTTACATGGCCAACTAAGCTTGAAAAATTGAACCTTCCAGACAACGTACATCAGACTGCCACTTTAACAATGGTCTAAAAAAGGCAGGCGCTCTTTTCCAAAACCTAACTGAGACCAAAAATCAGAACGGCTTTATGCATTAAGGCAATGTGTTTCATGAGGGAGCGATAAGCACGGAGAGAAGGGACAAGGCAAGTGTCCCTATGTAACTGGAGCCAAACAATGTCACTCCTAAGAAAACAAGTGTTATTGAATTTTCAATAGCACTTTAGGAAGGCAAGACAAGACTTTGAGAATAATTACTTTTGATAGTTTTATTCCCCAAGCAAGCAAGGAATTAGAACACAAAAAGTAACACTGAACATTAACTTTTTTTTTCTCTACTTGCTAAACCAAACTCTGAAAACAAACCATGGGACAAGAAACCTTTGGTGAGACCCCAGACATAGTACTAGACACAGGTAAGGAAAGCAAAAGGGAAGGTCAGAAGCTTGACTTCCCTTGCACCTGGGGGAAATTTGAAACCATGTTTGTCATTTTTCAGAAGGGTGCTCCAGCTGTCAGACTAAGCAGCCAGGAGGGCCAACCATGTCCTGGGGTGCATCAGGCACAGCATTACAGCCAGGCACGGGAGGGGACGGTCCTGCTCTGCTCTGCACTGGGGCAGCCTCACCTCAAGTGCTGGGGGAAGTTTTGGGTGCCACAATATGAAAAAGACATTAAAATGTTCGAGAGTGTCCAAAGGAGGGCCATGAGGATGGTGAAGGGCCTTGAGGGGAAGCCGTGTGAGGGCACTTGGTCTGTTCAGCCTGGAGAAGAGGAGACTGAAAGGAGACCTCATTGCAGTTACAGCTTCCTCGTGAGGGGAAGCGGAGGGGCAGGCATTGAGCTCTTCTTTCTTGTGACCAGTGACAGGATTCTAGGAAATGGCATGAAGCTGAGTCAGGGGAGGTTTAGGTAAGATATCAGGAAAATGGGCATGAATAGGCAAGTAAAGTTCCCCCTGCTCCAGTAACAGGAGTCCAATAGAGACAGACTTTGGCATTATGCAATAAATACACTCTCTTCAGGAACGATGTCAGATATTTGTAATATTCTGCCAGGCAGAGTGTAACCGAGGTGAGCTTGCCAATTTATCTGTGCTACTTTTAAAGATAATTTGTTCTGGAAGTTCCCAAAATCTTTTCACTCTCTGACTCCAGTATTGTGTGAAATAAAATCAAGGTTTTTTTATTCCTTACTGAATTTCCATCAGGGATAATTAACTTCGTAACCTCCCCAAGCGTGCATGCATGTGGGTGTGTGTGTCTTTCCTCCTCGTAAGCCAACATCCCTGATACATAGATAATTTATGAAAACAGAGTAGACGCTTTTTAATAATTAAGTAACAGATAATAGGAGGGGACTTTTTCCAACAATGTACAGTGGCTTTGAAGTAGAATACAGCACTGAAAGGTTAGTGGCTGTGGATAAATTACATTTCAAAAAAGAAAACCTGAAGAAAGCCGCTACACTTACACTGTATTATTAAGTAAATTAAAACACTGAAAAGGTCCTTTTCATTTTGCCATGCATGCACTTCATTGTAGTAACATGTGAGCAATAGTCCTGTGGCAAAAAGCCAATTGACTGCCCCAGAGTAAATCACATAGCATCAACACGGCCCATTCTCTCTAAATTACAGGGCAAACAATAACACAGGTAAAATTAGCCCTAGCCGTAATTATATAGCAGAATTGTGCCGAGGACGCAGAATGATAAACGGCAAACGCAGAGTGTGTTGTGTCATATCATGTAATCTCTCCTGCAGCAGAGTTGAAAAACAAAGGGAGAGTTGTGCCTTGTTTGTCTAACATGCTCTATATCACAAATTAGAAATCCTTCCTAATTAAGATATTGTTAAATTTCCTTTGTTAACAATTTTTTAACAATGTTAATTAGTGATCATTGATGACATTTTAACAATGTTAATTAGGGATCATTGTTCATCTAACAAACAATTAGGGTGATTTGCACTGCAGTTCTCAGGCGCAGAAGTTCGTCCCAGAGCCTTCCTGCCTTTTTACCCCCAGGCTGCTTGAGCCGAGGGAGGGCATCTGGGAATGCTAATGCAATACATAGCCACTCATTTAGCAGAAGCATTGCAAGGAAAATCATGTCTGGCTTATGAACGTTTAATAGTTCGAAACAGCTGTAGCTTCACAAGGGTGTTCTCATCATACAAGTGCTCCATGAGGTCACTCAGGCCATTTTTACACTAATGTAATGTAATACAATACTAGAGGCACACGGACATTCATTTCCCACTATTCCATTAATTCTCATCTAGCTGTGCAGTTGGCAGTGGCTCTCAGAGGCCTGAGGTTGTGGTGTCATCTAACTCCAGCCATCTAACTCCACCCACTTTGCGGTCTATGTGTTGGTGACAGTAGTAGCAGCAGCGCCTGCTGTGACTCATGTCCCTGATGCCTTTGTGAAAACTGGGACCAAAAACATCAGAACAAGAACCACTGTCACATTTACAATGCCAGCTTTGGGAGTTGCAATATCAGTTTGATTTGTAAGAAATGTCCCTGAGAAAGAAGGATGTTAGCATCACGGGTTATGAAGGAGCTTGAGAAATCAGCTTGTCAGTTAGACCACAGGAGCATAGAAATTGGACTGCATTTCCTGGCAGAGACAAGTGGAGGGCTACAGGCTCTGACAGATGTCAGGCTCGATGCACACTTCCTCTCCACAGTGGTCAAAGCATTATCTCTGGCTGGAGCCAAAAGATCTCTCCTACCCAAGAACTTCAGGGGAAGTTGGGTTAAATGCTAGATCAATTTTAAAAAAACCCCAACCAACCAACAAGCAGACTTGCACTGAGGAAAACAGACAGTCTGGAGGTTGAGCAGTGGGATAATATTGCTTGAGACACCTCCTGCTGTTGTCCTACTGCCATGATAGCAGCACTGGGGCAATCAGAAGCAGGGCCACCATGCATGCATTGGGCAGTAACACTGTCAGGGCACCAGCAGTGATCCGTGCTATCACTGTGCCTCTGCTCCAGGTAAGGTTAGACAGCCTGGGTGATAAGACATCGATATACGGTGGATGTCAGTGCTCTTACAGTGAGCACTGATTATGGACGACCAGAGTAGCTCTGCACTGTGGAAGGCACAGACTTTGCTGCTGGGGGTGTTACCATGCTTACCACAGGGCTTAGCAAGAGGCATAAATGCACTTTTCTGTGAGCCTTGGCTCAGCAAACATGCTTGAACCCTGCTGCATTACAATTCTGTTTTTCATTTTATATTTCTTTACGGCCATGAATACCTGCTGTCTACCCATAACTCAGTTACGTAGTTTATCCATCTTTTCTTCATGTTCATAGTTTATTCCCTCTGTAATATGAACACTGAATTGTTTGCACGTTGCAATACATAAATGTTTCTGCAGAAAATAGTAGATGGAGACAAGTGCCAGAACCCATGCAACATGTTCTAAATGTTAACTGCAGATTTGGAAAATCATTGTTAATTCAGGGCTGACAAAACATACATGTTCTTGCATTGTCCAGGTTAGTGGATGGTACTGATATGATTAGGTTACAAGAGTAAACCATTAATCTCTCCTTTTCCTGATTCTTATTGACAAAATTGGAGTGTAAACTAACACTAACCTACTCAGTTCCAGCTACATTCTCATGAATATACATGCATCAGTCCATCAAATTTACATTTATAAAATGCCCTTCATTCAAGGACCTCAGAATGCAAGAGGCAATCAATACAAAAATAAAACTGTTAAGCTTGATTTGGTAAGAAAAATTCACCTTAGGAATTCCAAGATTTTTCTACTGGCACTTTCCACAGCTGGAGCTGAGTAGGATACGGCTGAGTTATGCCTCTCACCTTGCCACTTGGTCTTGTGGTTTGTGTGCAAATCCAAGTGCTGATAGAAGCAGAGGATTAGTAGCACTTGCTAGGATAAAGCTCTCCACCTGTTTTTGCAGCAAAGTAGCGCTCTTTTTCCTCACCATTTCCTGGGAATGGCTGGATGTACAGCCTCCAGCTACTCTAAAACAGGTTTGGAGAGGTCACTAAATGGCTGCAAGGGAAGGCTGTGAAGCTGCTTGCCTCACTTTATGCACAGAAATCAGATACCAACCCTTGGAGAAGAAGCCAAAGGTGCTATTTGTATGACAGTGACATTTTCGCAGTTTTCCAAGTCAAGAACCCTCAACTGGGAACCTAAAATCACATTTTAAAGAGGAAATGCATTTCGATGCTACAGGGCTCATCTATGGCAGGTTTGGGCAGAAGTATCTAACTTTAAACATCCACATTTGGTGAGGTGAGAGAGGGAACTGATAAATGCTTGCTTGAATTTCTAGGTACCTTTTTGTCATAGGGAATTTTATTACCATTTGTATTATGGATTGCAATTGTCAGACCCAGATATGAAAGTCAAAATATATTTTGACTTCCATGGGAGCAGATGGAAATTGTAAACTGATTTTCACCTTTAAAAAATGACCAATCTTACTGCTAAATTAGATTAATTTGTTCTGTTGTTATGACTTTGCTGTGTTCTAGATTCCAAGTAACTGCAATTTCTTTTTCCAAAAGAGAAGTAGGTATCCCTAAGGGAAAGCGTAAATGTTTTGTGAAGATGATGCTGACAATATGCTAGCTGTGGAGGAGTGGGCTATAATTAGAGACCCATTTGCACCCAGTAATTTTCTGTTATCATTTGTAAGTGATGGTAAAGTGTGCTGCATTTCCACCATCCTGTGGGTTTACATATTTACTAATTCTTTGAGTCTTTACATTCCTCAAGTCATTTGTTTCTGGCATCATTATGTGACTGGTTTCTAAGCAGAATATTCCCAAGAGCCACAGCAGAAACATAGGACACCTCAGCAGTAGATAAAGGCTAATAATTCTCTTTGTGCTCAGACTAGCTCACTTTGTTTGCTGGCCAGAAGTCATCAGTGAGCATTACCTACACAGCACCTCTATGACCACTGTCTTGTGTTGTAATATCAAACTAGGCTTTGCTGACGTTAGGCAAAGGTAGCAACAAAAGGTAGTAAGCAAAGGAAGAAAAAGGTTCCTCAGTATTTGATCTGTTTCTTTTGTATTTCGTCATGTACACCTGCTCCTGAAAATCTGTTGGACTCTCTTCCTAAGGTTTAGAGATTGTTGAGTCTGAAGGGGTTGAAGAACAGGACAAGGGAATATCCTTTTTTTTCTGCCCCAGTGTATCTATCTCCCCTATTTATCTGATTTTACAAAAGAAAGGCAAATACCATGTATGCAGACATGCACTTTTCGAGGTCACACTCAGGGCCGCTCAAGAAGACTGGGAGTGAAATCATCAAGGATCTGCTGGATCTAGGTATTTTAGTGACTTTTAGTGAGCTGCATGGATGCTGTGGTGGAGACGCAACATCAACCAGTCAGCACTGGTTAAATACCAGCAGTTGCAAACAGGCTGCTGGCTGGCAGGATGAAGAGAAGCTTCCCCCGACACCTGCAGTTCCACTGGGCATGGCTGTTATGCACTCTCATGCAAAACATTCAACTTAACTGGAATTAGTTGCTTTCACTAAAAACTAATAAGTCATTCAAAAAATTAATTAAAACAAAACCAAGCCCAACAAACTACGAAACACTAGAAAATGAAATCCCAAAAAACCCTATGCAACCCAAAATATGGTGGTGCAAATAACATGCATATCGCAGTATTTCGTGTTAAATCTTACATTCTTGGTCATTCTCCAGCTGGAGCATAAAGGAACAAAGCACAGGAAAAATGCAGCATTTAGATCCACATCACAGGGAGAAATGCTGATAAATGGTCAAGAAAATTCCAGTAGATGTGTGTATTTGTTTTCTTAAGCGGAGATAGATAAATAGTGTAACGTAAGAAATCTATATCCGCTATTTTCTGTTTGGACAGAGAGCTACATCTCCTTCTAGATTCAATTCTTTAATCAGTGGAAACTGTACCTCATAACACAAACAAAAGATGTTATTCTATGTTTTCATATTTAATGCCAGATACATAAAATCTCTGAAATATAAGAAGCCAACTTGAAACATACAGTTGTGTTGTTTGCTCTCCCCTGTTCTTTCTTCTCTCTTGGCTTTGAAAGCTGCTGCTTGGGAAAACACGTGGAACATTCTTTCTGAATGAAATACCGCTATTTTATATTGTATGAATTTATGAGTGGATAATTATGTTCTAATTCCTCCCAAGCGGCCCACTCCTGTTCTTCTCTCTTCTGCTCTGCTCCATCTTCCAGGGTTTCACTACACTTTTCTACCCAGTTCCCACACTGATTTTTTCACCATTTTTTATCTTGCCAGATCCCACTGCTACTTTTTTCACCCTTCCTGATTTCTTAGTGTCCCACCTTATAGCCCTTCCTCCATGCGCGATGCCTCCTCTTCAGCACATCTCGCCCTGGCCTGTTTCCAGCTCCCTCCCTCCCTCTCTCTCTCTGTTGCCCTGTGGTCTTCCTTTCTCTGCTTATTTCTTCTTTCTTCTCTTAAGTTTCCTTTCTTCTGCTCTCATGCATGAGAATGTATCTAGAGACCACCTGTCTTATCAGGAAGGCAGGTATTTTAGGAAGGCCCTAGTAAGCTCTCTGGTCTGTGGGCTGCCTGGCACCAGCCCATAACAGGCTTTACCAAGAAAGAAAATTAAAATGTAGCATGGAAATGTTCAGTCCATCATGTTACTATGCAAAGTGTCATCTAGTGGCTCATCTTATCAAGGAAATTCCCCAGCACCATCACAGTTTTCTTCAGTCTTTACAGTCTGGTCATTGCCTCATTTTCAGTCAGGAAGGATTTTCTTAAACAATAAAACTATCCATAATAAGTCTGCTCTCTAAATTATACTCAGGCATGCAATCTCTCACTCAAATTTTGAAACCTGATTGTCTGAATGAAGGCACCCAGTTCTAAGTTTTAATTTTCAGGTAGGCATTTAGGCACCCAAATACCCATTTTATTCCCCTAAGTGCCAATCTGAGCACTGCAATTCAGCAGGTGAATAGGCACCCTCACCTAACCTGAAAAGTTCAGTTCAGAGCGTTGCTCTGTCTCATTGAATGCAATTGCGGTGCTGTTCATCGTCCTGTGCCACCAGCACCCCTCCTCTGCTGCTCCTCCAGCAGAGCCCATCACTTGGCTGGGTGCTGGAGATGTGTCCCTGTGCAGCATCCTACCATCCCTCACAGGGACAGGCTCCACTGGCATGTGCCACACCACAGACCTTGAGGTTGTTTGACAGGAACAGGACAAACTGGAAGGCGATTGAAAGACAGCACGAGTGCTTTTGGCTTTGCAGCAAAGTTGTCACCTTTTGGGGTAGCCGCTGAGCCCCACAGCCCGTGAGAGATGATGCTCACAGCATCACCTGGGAGCAGCACTTCGCAGCTGGACTTGGGGTCTGTAGCCTGTAGGAATGCTTCGCTGCTTGAAGCACCTTCCCAGCCAATTTAATAACCTCTCTAGCACCGCCCCAGCTGCTTTGCAAATAAAATCTGAAAACCCTTAGCATCCAACTGCTCCCGGGCGACGGCCCGCTGGACTCCAAACAGGATTGGGAGACCGGCCATGCCTGGTGCAGGTGGCCGGCAGAAGAGCTCGGCCGAGCACTGCGGGGCTGGGCAGGCCCCGGCAGGCAGGGGACGGCAGCCGGTGAGGCCCGACCTGCCTCGAAACAGCCCCAAAATGAAGCTCCAAAGCACATCAGCCGCGCACACCAGCGCAGAGGGCTCCCGCCTCGGCACAATGCAGCGGGAGATACGCAGGCGGCCGTGCCGTGGAAGCAATCATATTCTTTGTTCCCCAGTTTAATGGAAGCCTCCTCCAAAGCACCCAGCGGCTGATTTAAATCACAATAAGGCGCTGACTCCGGCTCACAAAAAAACCCCAAGGAAACAGACATTTATAGTTTAAATCTGGTCTGACACCTGACCTTAACTGTGACTGCTGTGCCAGCAAACAGCAACAACAGAAAAAGAGGTTCAATTTAAAGCCTGTTCTTTTTAACGCGAAGTGTTAGATATAACTGTGAAATTCCGGCTTTTGTGGGGTTAATTGCATAACTCTTTGCTGTGCTTTAACAAGATGTTTTGTAGCTGAATAGCTGTGATTTCCTTTGTTTCTTTCTGTGGGCCGAAGGTAGTTTAAGAGGGGAAATTAGCCATTTAATTATTATGAGTGCAGGAGAAGTAAAAAGACCATATGGTTTGCTGTTGAAATTAGTCACAAGAAACTTTTTTTTTTTAATAATATGTGATATTTTTAACAAGCAGATGTGAAGCCACGGCGTCTCCCACAAGAGCTTTGCCAGGCTTATCTATTGTACCAAGTGCTGCAGGGGGGTATTTTTAGCACAGGGGGTCGTTTCATTGAGGAAGAGGGTAAGGAGGAGTGGTTGCAAGGCAAGCCGGAGGCACAGCTAATGGGAGGGGAAGGACAGCAGGGACTGGCCCCTGATCCCAGCATGGCTGCTGTTCCTCTGTGGGACTCGGGGTCTCAGACCAGCACTGGAAACAATGCTGAGCCCAGATCTTTCCTGCACGGTATCTGCTCTGTACCTTGCTGTCTTGAGCACCTGACCATCTCTTCACCGGCCTAGGCTGCTGCTCATGCCCCAGCAGGTGTCCTGTGTTGCTCTCTTGGCTTACTTCCTGTCCTGATTCCTCCTCCAGTTCCTCATAGGCAGCTCTGAAGCCTTTTTTCTGTCTTTCCACGACTTGCTGACCATTCTAGGCTAGTCACCAGCACAGCGGGATTGTGGTAGCATTCCAGGAGGCACTAGCTTTCCCAAATTACAGTTTAAAAGCAGCAGTAGGAGCCGTGTGAGCAGCGAACAGTGCTGCTCAACAAGGGAGAATGCTACCCGTGGGGCCAGGCGGGATGCACACTCAGCTCCCAGCTCCCCTCGGGACCCAGCTTGGTGGGAGCAGGGAGCAGCTGCCTCTCGCAGATGCACGTCTGCTCCTCCTTTCCCGTCCTCCTGGGGGCCATTGGAAATCCTTGTGTGATATCTTTGGCACCTGTAGGTACAGTGTGTTGACCCCTCTACCTGATAACACAGATCCTATTGCGTAACTCTGCAAATTAATTTCTCGTGTGTGTTTTCTGCTTCTCAGCCAGCTTTATGTTGATTGTTGTTTTTTTTTTTTCTCCTTCACCTTAATCTGTTTTCCCTCTCATCCTATTCTTTGTTTGTAAGGGAACTTTCATAAATGAAAACAGAGACATACCATTGCCTTTATCCATTGTTTTTTATCACTTACCTAGATACAGAGGTTATAGATTAGAGAGGTTAGAGGTCACAGTTTAGAGAGGCATAGATTTTATCTAGCACAGTTGTGCTCTCTTTCCGCTACCTTGCCTGAATTTACTTTGTATTAAACTTTTGCAGAAGGCACAGAAATAAGAATAAAGGAAGTGAAGTGTAAGAGAAGTGAATACTGCTGTATAAGAACTTCAGAACATTTGAATAACAAGAATGACACCAGGTTACTGTTGTACTGGCTCCTGGCCAGAACAATAAAGTCCCACCCAGCAAGAAATACTCTGGTTTTGCTGCTAACCCATGCAATCCTTTTGGAATTGGTGGGTTTGCAAATAAAAAGGTAAGTCACGGCAAGATTTAAGCCCTTCAGGAAATTTTGAACCAAGTGCTTGATCATTGCATTGCTCGTGCTGCAGTGCAGGAACTCAATTAGGTTGGCATTTACTGTGTGCAGGAACACCTACGCTCCTTTTCAGGCCTCTGACACCGGAGAGCTGTAACACTGTATTGAATTGTAGGCAGCCAGTGCTCTTAAACAGTGCTGCTTTTTAGATTGGGCATTTCAGGGAGTTATCACTGCTCTGACGTTGAATTTGAATCTTCTTTTCTAGTTTTATATTCTCCTTTGCAGTCAAAGGGTTTCTGATACTCCTCTAATACAAACAATCAAGGGGCCTGGTTTGCTTTTGCCTGAAATTCAGGAATTATTCAAGTCCCCTTATCAAGATAATTCAATAAGCTCTTCCTGTTCAAAATCACCCAATTGAATGGCCTACGGTATCTGTTCCTTCCGTTCCCTTTTTTCTTGCCTGCCTGCCTTCTTCTTCTCTGTTTCTCTACACCAATTCTAATTATTTGACGCTCAAATGATAAATGAGTTTCAAATAATTAGAGGTGGTATAAAGACCCACAGCTGGGAGATTTATGCCAGCTGAGCCGTCCGAACAAAGAGCCTTCTGTGGGTATCGTTTTTCTCTCTGGACTTTGAAGCCCTGTTCTGCTGTCTCCACCTTCAAAGAGCTATATCATTTTTAACCCACATAATTTTATTCTCCTTTTTCATACCTGGGCAATGTCACAGGCCCTTATTAAGGAGCAGACCAAATGTCAAAGTTTTGTTGTAAATCAGCAGGAAGCCAGTAACAAGTAGGGGTGAGAGGGCTCAGGGGAGGCTCTATACAAGGACCCAAGTCAAATGTGTTGCCAATTCATTAGAAAAGAGTGCTGTAAAAGATAAACCACCTCCAACTTTCTTTAGGACAACTTAGTAACAATAACAACATTGGATTACTTTTGCATGCACCCCTGGCCAGACTGGTCCTGTCATCTGGAAATAAAGGTAAACCTGCCTGACTTCTGCAAATGCTAAGCATGGTTCTTGCCTGCTGCTAAATTCTTTGACAAAAAGTATTAATTTTTTAAGTCAGATAAATAAATAAATGGGCATCCGGGACAAGAACATGCTTGGAAAGAACCTTTGAGAGAGAATATGTTATTAGCGATTATCTTTCCTTTTTCTTACTCTCCTGGCAACTTCATATAAAGTTTGAAAGGAGAGAAACGCCCTATCATAAAACAACACAGGTGAAACCACTCCTTTTTCCTTCTGAGGCTCAAGCAAGGGCTTCATGCTCTGGCTGCGAAGAGCTTCTGCTGAATCAGAGCAATGTTTGCATGCTGCTGTCTGACAACTGAAAGACAAATTGCAGTGCCAAGCTGAAGTCAAAACTGATTTGGGTTTGGGTTGGTTTTTTTCCTTGCCAGAGCAGGACCCTCAGCTGTGCACATGCATTGCCATATGACTACAGGAGGGGAGGGAGACTGAAGGTGGAGAGGTGGGTTTAACACACAAGTATTTGGTGCAGACCTGTGGAAACTGTTTCCCTGGGAAAACCTCCTGGGCTCTCCAGTTCTAGTATATGTGGTGATGGTAATGGCATAAATACCTGTAATGTATCTTTCCTTCTTCATCTCTAAAAACTGAGGTGAAAGGCAACAATTAATATTTAGGGGAATGCCTAATATGATTTCTGATATCTTGGCTGAAAAGCAAGTGAAGACAGCTTCAGTTTCTCAGGGAGACAGAGTGGTAAAAAGTGTGGCCCACGACCACACTGGCTCTTTCCCTTAAGGCCTTGTTTTGCTTTTTTGTTTGGTTCTTTGTTTGGAGTTTAGGCTGTAAGCTCATTGTGGCAGCTCCTTTAAAGTCCTTTGTAGATCTGCTAATGTGGTGCTGTGTTGCTGCAACCTATGAGCGGGTGCTGTCTGCTATGGGAGTAGCTATCAGTGACTATCAGTATTTTCCCAGTGAAAAAATAATGTCTTAAAACAGTTTATTTCTCTGCTGAGCTTTTCCACCATAACTTGCCTTGCTTTGCCAGCTGCTAGAAAATCAGAACTGAGAGCAGTGAGTGTGAGAGAGGGATGTATCTTCACTTTCTCCAGGATGAAGCCGCGAACTCCCTCTCAGTTCACTGGAACAACTGTGTTTGTGCATCTTAGCATGGGAACACAACCAGAGTTTTTCCTCTCATTTTTCAGCCAGGAAGGATGAGCAAACACACATCATAGAAACAGAGTATTTTGTGAATGTTGACTGAAACATGGGCACTATGTACAACAGTTTTGATCACAGTAAAACAATTGCCATGAAGATGTGCCATCCACATTGGATTGACATCATCTCTTTGAATCCTTTAGCAGAGTTAGGGAACTATATGTCCAAGCAGACAGTTGAATGAAAGAAGAGCCCATATTTTCAGATACAGCAACTTTAATGGTCTATTGCTTTGGCATATAAAAATATGTAATCTGGAGAGAATGTAAGACAACACTATGAATCACAATATGTGGGGTATTTCTTCCTAGCCAGTGCAAAAAATCCAGTGAGAACACACAAAAAAAGGATAAACATTTAAAACAAGTCTGTTAGAGAGTAGCTGTGGTAAGAAGACTGAATAAGAAACCAGGGGAAAAAAGGGAAGGAAGATCGGGTCTGTGGACTCTGCTGAAGGCAAGAATTCGTTTCACGTTGGGGAAGGGATGAAGCAGCCTGGCAAATTACACCTGCACAGAGGGGGCAGTGATGATGAAAGTGGAGGAGAAAGGGATGTAGAAAAGGAAAAGCAGAAAAACCCACATTTGTCTCAGCAAGAGAATACTTCTAACTGGTGTCTTGTGGATGTGATCCTTCAGAAAAATATCCCATACTTTACATGGCTAAAATACATGTTCTAGTAAATGGCTGACTTGCCTGGATTCTGTTGCATGGATCAGCTTTGTGTGCCATACTCAGGTGTTCAATAATTGCATGTTATAGACGATGAAGCACAAAGAGAGGCCATTTCATTGCACAATTGTTTGTGAGCAGTGTTAATTAAACCCCTTTTTACCCTGTCTCTCTATCTCCAAACCATTTGCAAAGTTATGGCAAAGTTTGAGGGCTACCCAGAAGGGTTTCTAAAGGCTCCATGTCTGGAAAACACTGCAAACATCATCACTGAATCAGTATTTCCATGGGCTGATGGCTGGTGTGCAAGCACAAGACCACCCTGGCAAGGTGTGATCTAAAAAAATAGGAGGATACTGAAGAAATTTTGTTAGCAGAGCAGTGCAAAATGATTTAACTCAGAAGTTTTTGTAATCTTGGCCAAACACATTTACAACATCCAGCTCGTTCTCTAGTTAGGTGGTCTGGAGACTGAATTCATCCCGGGGGCCAAAATATGAAATATTTGGGAATTCTGGCAGGCTCAATGCAACTTTTCATGCTTCTTGTTTATCTCGCAGTGTTTCTTTGCATAATGAATGGGAAAGGGTGAAATAAACACAGCAATGTTTAAAACAATAGAATGTTTTGTATTGAGACATTACTGACCCCCATTTAGATTTTCAGCAACAAGGCAAAATGGTTGCTTTAGAGATAATAGTGGTTTTTTGAGGTTGGATGTGTGGCCAAGAGCTCTTTCTCTGCTTTTAGCACCACTTGGGAGGAAGTAGAAATGCCTTTGCAGGCTTAAATCCAGCCCAAGTTTGTTTTTTTGAGCTTGGAGTGCCACTTCTCTTGCTCTTGCAGCAGACAGAAGGTGCCCCAGACAAGAGATCCATTGCAAATTCAGGCTGTTGCAAACAGATTTGGCCAGCAAGTCAAGACAAACTTTCCATCGTATTTTCCAAGTCCACAGAGATGGGCAGAAAGGTGTCAAAAATGCTCAGCCTGTTTGTGGATGGCACCCACAAGGCACCCACAAGGCTGCACATAAAATAGCTGAGATGCTCGTGGGCAGCGCTTAGGAGTACATAGCACTGTTCTGGGTACTCAGAGAACAAATGGAATTTGTTGCTGGGACCAGCACATGGTGTCTCTCCTGCACATATTTTGCCCTCAACACTGCCCTCCTGCTTATGGGGTTTCCATTCAAAAGGGAGAGATCTATTATTGTTTAAATCACTGTTAGGGAGCTGAGCTTCTCTTCTCTTTGATGTCCAAGTGCTTGGGTTATTGATGGGAGAGGACTCAAGTGTCTATGCTTTCAATTAGTTATCTTTATCTAAGAAGAAGTTTCAATACTGATTTTTGGAATCCCATACACAAAACCATTCAGTACAGTTTTAATGGAAGTCTGATAGGCCAAATTTTGCTCAGGCTTTAGGAAAATGTGGTCATTCTGGCTTTGATGAGTGTGCATACTGCATAAATCTGCATGAGGCATGGCTCACTCTGTCTGCTTGTTCATGAGCCTAGTGATACATTTTGTACTGAGAGAGAGAAAATCAACAACTTGCATACACATCCAGGGATTTAGCTAAGTGCATCACCACATAGAGACACCAGAGCTCACGCACCCAGGGCAGGTTCTAAGTGCACAGTTAATGCCACTTCTTGCCAGGTCTTCCCTTGCAAGGAAATGAAATAATTTCCAAAACTGCAAATGAATAATTAATATCCTATCAAAAACCTAATATTGTCCTCAAAGTGTTTTGAGGTAGCACCTGATCCTGCAAACAACTGTATCTTCATGTAGAGCAGGTTGCATGTTCAGGGCATTCCTTGCCACGTCAAATAATCATTAGCTTTTCAACAATACCAGGGGAATCTGGGGTTTTTTTCTCCAGTTGCTTTTGCACACTCTAGGGCACTCAGATGCTCATTAACATACATGTCCCTTCCAATTTCACTCTCATTTGCACTAAGTTAACAGCTACTTTTTCATCTTTGCTCAGACAAACGATGGCCTTTGTAACCAGGAATAAAATTAGTCGCAAGTGGAAACCTGTTTTAATGAGGCCAAATTGTTATTTAACTCCAAATGTGTACAGTATTTTTTGTCTAAATCTCCTTTAATTCCTTCCTGGTATTAATTATATCTTGTCATAAACAGGCCTTGGAAATGCTTGCTCCTTCAGCAGAGTTCAAAACAGAGCCTCATGCCAGAGCACCACATTAATAAGGTAAAATTAAAAAAGGGAGAAGGGGGGAAGCTCCTTTTGTCTAATTTTCCCAAAACTTCTGATTAAAATAAATGAGATCACTGGAATTTATATAGGCAAATTTGGCAGCTCCTCTATATTTACTGAAACTGTGACATAAATCAAAACCGAGACTCTCCAAGAATGTGTTATTTGTTATCAGAGTAATTATGTGTTAGTGACTCACACATGAATAAGGTACTTCTGTTACAGCTGTTTATTAGAGTTTTCTTGGCTTCCATTTCTTGCTCTGCCACTGCCTTGCTTCATAACCTTAGGGAAGTTTCTGTGTTTTGATAATTCAAATGATGTGCATATGTATGTACCTGTACATATATACACAGCTATATAAATATGTAGTAATTTCCTGCTAAAAGAACATTTCAAAATCCTGTAAAAGACAAAATAAAGATGACCTAGAGACTTCGCTTGTTAGCATACCTCCTTTATTTAACTGTGTTCATAAGCCAGAGCTATTCAGGTAACATCCACGCAGTATGGAGTTACAATTCGTGGATCAACATGAGTTTTTAGGTGAAGCAGTAATGATCTCTCATACCTTCCCCTCTGCCCGCTACCCAAAAATGAGTTATTCACAATAACAACAAGAAGGTATTGTTTCTTCATTAACCTAGCCGTTGTTGCCCAGTTGGAGAAAGGATTTGGAAAACTGTATGTTGTTACAGTGCCATCTGGTGATTCCGCATGCAAGTGTGCGAAGCTCGCTCATCAGTGTTATTACTGCTCTGCATTACTTAGCATACTTCCTCAGGTAGCTTGTCATGCTGATTTTTTTTTTAACCTCTTTAGCATTTTAATGCATAGGAAATTTCAACAAACGGCAATCAAAACATTTTCCAAATGTACTCTTAATCAAGTTTATCAGTAGCAGTTTGATTTTAAGAAATTGAAGGTAAAGCAAAGAAAAATGTGTTTCCTAATCATTTATAATTCATCAGAAGCCTGATTGTGCTGGTGCTGCACCCCTGGACAAAGGTATGTGCTCTTCTTGGTACCCAGGAAGTGCTGTAGGTATGTTGTTAAGCATCCCATGAGCATTTGCGTGGCACCTGACTCTTTCAAGGTGATAAGTGAACATTATTGGCTACCACTTCTCAGTGAATTAGAGAAGCCTGGTCCCTGTTTCACTTATGAGTGAGATGCTGGTTTGAGATGAGTCTTGAACAGAGCTGGAGTAAGAGCTGTGGGTATCTGTTTCTCTTTTCTCGCCTGACAACTGGACATGCTGTCCCTCAGGTTGGGCACTTTAGTGACATAATGTGGTGTAATGCTGCTTTGGGGCTTGTCATGCCTCTTTGTCATGTTTTTTGGTCACTTTGCCCATTTTCCCCTCTCAGAAGTAAGAATAATGATTGATAGGCTCCTCTGTAATAATTAAGTTTTTGTGTATCATTTTATTTAATAGACAATTAGGAGTTTCCCCCAGCCCGGGGGTCTTTTCAGGATGGTCTTATGTGCAGTCCTCATGCAAAGATGGAGTAGCTACTAGTAAAATTTGGCACTAAGTGAACCTCTGAACCTTCACATCATTGCCTGAGATGTTCACATAACTGCAGTGATTGTTTCCTTCATTTAAAATAGTTTGAAACAAAACAAAGAATCCTATTGCAGGCAGAAGACCCGTTGACCTCTGAAAATATTTTGCATGCTTTATTAATTTAGGTAGAGGCATATAAAATTCCAAATTTTGAGTATAAATAATTATTGAAAAGCAGTAACAAATTCATCATTTCCCTTCCATCTTTTGATAATCTAGAGGGGTAGGAGGCCATTTCACTCTCTTACTTGCTGACTTATCCCGGAGGAAGTGCAGTCCCCTCTTCTTCCATTCAGATGTTAGCCTTTGTCTCCTCTGAAAAGCAGCAGTTCTCTCCATCCTAAATATCTGCAGTGCCAGTTCACTGTCCTCACATGCAGCTCAGTTCCAGCCTGCTGTGAATGGGGTCTTGAGGCAAGAGGTGTTTTTGGTCTTCTCCCAAATCCTTCTGAAAAGTCAATGTTCTCTCTTTAAAGAGTCTGCAGGTGAGAGTATCACAGCTCAAGGTGACAATTCCCACTATTCCATGGAAATGGCATATGGTAGAAAAGACTGTTCATATAGTTGCAATGGGTATGAACCAAAGGGCATTTTTAGAAACACATTCCCAAGAGGTAACAAAAATATATGGTATATATGCTTCAAAAACTGAAGAAAGCAGTCAGAAGCAAAGAAGGTGTGATATCTGCAGGCAGGGCCAGCTCTGAGAAGAGTTTGCTGTTTAATTGGCCAAGTCAAACAAGATACAATTAGGGCTAACCTGGTCTCCTAGGATTCATAAACCCTTATTTGGAAATTTTGGGGAGATGGTGGGGAAGCAGTGGCTTTAATTGTATCTTGTTTAACTTGGCCACTTACACTTCTCTGACTTGGCTTCTTTCATAGATGTCACACCTTTGAACAGCTGACTAGCCTTTCTTTTTTCCTTTAATGTAACTTTTTCTGCATATTAACTGCTACAAATCAGATGGAAGCCACATTTGTTTTCAATTTATTATATAACCAGATATGAATAATATTGTTAATCTAATGGCTCAAGTTCTCTGCAATTTATATTCTTGAGAACAAAAGTCTTCTCTGCCATTCACAGAATTATAGAGTAGAATCATAACATTTCTTAAGTTGGAAAAGACCTTTAAGATCATCAAGTCCAACCATTAACCCAGCACTGCCAAGTCCACCACTAAATCATGTCCCTGCGTGCCACATCCACATGTGTTTTAAATACCTTCAAGGACTGTGACTCAACCACTTTCTTGGTCAGCCTGTTTCAATGCTTGACAACCCTTTCTGTGAAGGAACTTTTCTTAATATCCAATCTAAACCTTCCCTGGTGCAACACAGTGCCATTTCCTCTGGTCCTGTCACTTGTTACCTGGGAGAAGAGACCAACCCCCACCTGGCTACAGCCTCCTTTCAGGCAGAGAGTGGTAAGGTCCCTCCTGATCCTCCTTTTCTCTGGGCTAAACACCCCCAGCTCCCTCAGTTGCTTCTCATAGGACTTGTGCTCCAGACCCTTCCCCAGCTCCATTGCCTTTCTCTGGACACGCTGCAGCCCCTCAGTGTCTTTCTTGTGGTGAGGGGCCCGCCAATGGACACAGCACTTGAAGTGTGGCATCACCACTGCTGAGTACTGAGGGACAATCACTGCCCTGGTCCTGCTGGCCACACTATTGCTGATATAGGTCAAGATGCCATTGGCCTTCTTGGCCACTTGGACACACTCTGGCCCTTGTTCAGCTGCTATCAAGGATCCCCACCAGGTCCTTTTCCACTGGGCAGCTTTCCAGCCCCTCTTCCCCAGCCCTGTGGTGTTGCATGGGGTTGTTGTGGCCCAAGTGTAGGATCTGGCACTTTGCCATATTGAACCTCATACAATTAGCCCCAGCCTCCATTCCAGCCTGTCCAGATCCCTCCATAGAGCCCTCCTGCCCTCCAGCAGATCAACAGTCCTGCCCAACTTGGTGTTGTCTGCAAACTGACTGAGGATGCACTCAGTCCCCTCATCCAGGTTGTTGATATTAAGGATATTAAGCAGGACTGTCCCCAGTGCTGAGCTCTGTGGAACAGCACTTGTGACCGGCCACCCCCAGGATGTAACTCTCTTCATTACCACTCTCTGGACCTGATCACCTGGTTGTCCTGCATGTGCCCATGATGGTGCTCAGGATGATCAGCTCCATGACCTTCCCCAGCACTGAGGTCAGACTGACAGGCCTGTAGCTCCCCAGACACTCTTTACAGCCCTTTTTGTAGATGGACATGACCTTTGGTAACCTCCAGTCAATGGGACCTCCCCTGTTAGCCAGGACTGCTGGAAAACGATGGAAAGTGGCTCATTGAGCACTTCTACCAGCACGTCCCTCCCTCCCCTTGGGTGGATCTCATCTGGCTCTGTTGACTTTTGTGTATGTATCTTAAGTGGTGTAACAGGTCGCTGACCATTTCCCCTGGGATTATGGAGGCTTCATCCTGCTACCAGTCCCTGTCTTCCCACTCAGAGGATTGGGTACCTGGAAAACAACTGCTGTTACTATTAAAGAAGGCATAAAGTACCTCAGCCTTTATCCTCATCCTTTGTCACTATGTTTCCTGCTGCATCCAAGAAAGGATGGAGGTTCTCCTTAGCCCTCCTTTTGCTCTCAATGTCAACAGCAGCCAAGAAGCAACTCTGCTGATCATGCACAGACTCATTGCATATTTGTGCTTCACCCGGGGGCAAAAGCCACTTTCCACACCTTCTGCTCTCCACGTCAGCCAGTAACTGAAATTACTGATCCATTAACTTCTCCACTAGCAGGAGACTGTGGCAATCCATATGGGTGAGATAAGGTGATTGCTATGAGCATCTTACGTGTGCCTACCTGTTAGACACAGCTGAGACAGTTAACACTGGAAAAGCAGAGTTGGGTGCCAAAATCAAAAAATATTTAGACCAATCATCCAGATATACTTCACTGTGCCTGCTCTTACACATTGTGATTTTCTCTGTGTGCATGTGCTGCTGTGGGTCTTTGAATACCAAGAGGTACCAGTTTTTGTGTGATGTTCTTCACAGAGTTTTCCTGATCAAACCAGTTTCTGTCTCTACTTACAGCAACAGCATATATTTTGGGAGATGTGGTCTGAACAGCCTAAGCCGTGGGGGAGAATGGAAGCATGAGACTTTTGGCTAACCTCTTCCTAGGGCAACGTTTTCACCACTGGAGGCCAGAGAAATGTTTATCAGGGAAGACTGAGCACAGCTGATCCTGCCTTGCGGCAAGGCTCTGGACAAGGGTCTCTTGAGCGCCATGAAACTCTGAGGTTTTAAGATTTCTGGATAGAAATATTTTGATTTGGAATTTTTCTTGTTTGTCCAGTCTTTCCTTTCAAAGGAAAGCTTTGACAAATTCAGTTTTTCTTTGGAAGGAAATTAGTCATAAGTAGACTTCAATTTTTCTAACTGGTGCCATTTTATGAGGGAATAACAAATCCCACTGCAAGGCTAGGGATGGAGTTTATCAATTCCTCTTGTCAGACACGTGGTTTGGGCCCTTTAAGGCTCAGAGTGTCATTTAAGGCTATAGCTAAGCTGAACTAATCACCTATGACTGCTCAAAGGGTCAGTGTTACTCCTCCCTTACCTCTTTCGTCCCTGGCTATCTGTTCCCTTCCATCTGTTTGTCTGAGCCAGCAGTGAGCCATCTCAATGAGCTGAACCAACAGTAAGTGCCTCTCTGCTTTCCATAGGGTTGGTTTTCTCCCACCTGAGCCCCTTAAACCAGCTTGCCATGAGCTCAAAAGAAACAAGATCCAACAGCCTGCAGACATGAAGAGAGTGGAGGATGGAGAGTGGGATGCAGCTCCATGGACTGCTGTAACATAAAATAGGGCACTTCATTAAATCTGTTGGATAAATTGGACCCTGACCTTTTGGCAAAATCTGCACGTGAAGGTCTCATTCCCTCAGGGCATAAAGCAAGGCTGGGAGGCTGTCTCCCCTCAGCCTCACTGAATGCCCGTCCATTTTTTCCTGACTCTGGCACAAGCCATAGGGTAGAGGCAGTTTGGGACTGAAAAAAGTGGCTTATTTGTTCTCCTCTGAAGAGTGGCTTTTTTGTAACGTGTGGCATGTCAGTCATGTGAGCCAAATAGCCAAAGGTAAAAGAAATTACCAGTGCTGCTGATGGAACTGCATTTATAAAAGCAGTATGTCTCTGGATTTTTCATTTTCTCTTCTTTTTTTCCTCAGGGAAAAAAAAAAAGGAGTAGAAGGAATTTAAATATAAAGCCATAGCTATTGTGAGATTTAGCATTCAAAAGTGTTCCCAAAGATTTCTCCTACAATGGTATATTTGCTATCAGATACACAAGTAGCATTTGCTATTATTTCCTTGGATTTTGATGGACAGGTGTGGTTTGGGGTAGATTTGTCATTCCCAACTGTCTTGCTAAAGGAATGTGGGTGGGCAGATATGTTGCAATGAAAACCAAAGGCCAGTGTGCTTATAATATGTGTATACAACACACACCTCTCCACCAAGCCTCCTGGTTAGACAAGGTTTCATGCAGTTCTCCTGGATTTACCCAGATAATCCAAGTATTCTTATATCACACTTATTCTTGGGAAAGGAGCATTAGGCAGCAGGCCCCATTTTTGTTGAATCCAATGCCACAGCTCCCAGTTCCTTCTATTGTTCCTCTTGTCAGTGGCAAACTTTGGGATGCTGACATAGAAAGGAAAGGAAAAGCACCCAGCTGAAAGAGCCTGCTCGTGGCTGGGAAGGGGGGGAATGGGGAGGAGAGGGCTTTGAGTCACCTAGTGGTGTTTATCTCTGCTTTTTCTTTTTTGCTTGCTTGCTTGTTTGTTTGTGCTTACTTGTTTTTGGTTTTGTTCTTCTGGTTCAGTGTAACATGAAGCAGGATGAAGGGAGAAGAGATGGGAAAGCAGTGGAGGGGTGTGGGGGTCACAGAGACATATTCACATACACCATTGTCACCTGCTCAGGAAGGACCTTATCTCACCAGTCCTGGATCAATTTGACTAATCTATTTTATCTGACCATCTAATCTATCTGTTTCTGCTGAGCTATCCATCTGCCTCGTGGTATTGATCCCAACAGTTTTGTAATTGTATTTATAAAATGCCCTTTCACCCTCCCGGGAAGAGGGGTCTTGTGTAAAGGCAGATGGGGGGCAAGGGGTGGAAATAACACACTCCACTGCTCCTGATGACAAAGCCCCCGGCGCCCGCTACAAGCCCTCCAGCCTTCCATTTCTTCCTCCTTGTGCAGCCCTTCCTCATCACTCCAGCTTCAAAGCACAGGACACAAACATGCCAGGGGAGCCCAGGGCAGTGTGCAATGGCAGAGGCATGGCTGCCAGGGGCAAAGCCATTTGCAGAAAATGCAGCAGTGTCCCATCTCCAGCCTTGTTCCAAGCTGAAATACATCTCTTTCCAACAGTTAGCTAGAGAAGGCTGGAACTGCCAGATCATCTGAGGGAAGAAAAAGTGAGGGAAGAAGTATGACACTTGTGATTTGGAAGGAAACAGCTTTTTATCCCCACACAAAATCAAATTGAATCCAGAGATGAGCAATGACACCTTCCAAGAGTAAACAGATCCTTAGAGAGGCTCAGGAACATCCTCTGGGTAGATAATCTGCACAGCAACAGAGCCTCCTCCTGACTGCGGGAACCAGCTGCCACGTGAAGCTCTCAGCTGTTTGCCTTGGTTCTTTCTGTTCATCCCTATTTAGACAGGAACTCGTTCTCTGCATGGGTTTGGGCATTTTATTTGGAAATCAGTGCATGTTATTTTGAAATCCAAACTTATTTCAGTCCTAAATTTACCTACACTGACCTCCACACTTTTTAACCATAGAAAACACTATAAACCAGCAAAGTTCCCTGCATGATGAATTATCTGTGTGTGTGTTCATGCTTATATATTCTCCTAATTTGCCATTCCTGGAGTGTATCATGTCTCACCTCTGAGATTTGTGGAGAGAGTAAAGGACATTGGGGTCACACTGGTCTCTGTTTACAGACTTCCTTCCAACTTCTTCCTAAGCAGGAAGTGCTTTCTGATTAGCCTCATTTTTTTCATATCAGCATAAAGCTTTTATCATGTACTTGTTGCACAGGAATAATATGCTAAACCGTGGAGACCTACTGCTTCCACTCAGAGGTATTTCCCTGTGCAAAGCACAGCAGCTTCTGAATTACATGTTGGATAGACATAGGGATTGCAGGGAACACTGCAGGCATCGCTGCGCAAAACCCAGGTGGTTCCCAACTCAGAGCACTGAGAAAGGCTGGTTCACAGGGATGCAGGAGCACCAGGCTGCCTTGTGCAGCAGACCATGTTTGCCACCCTCGGCTGCTGCTGGTTTACTGGTGGAGCGAGAGGTTTAATTTGCTGTGTTAGGACACAGCCTTTGAATACAGGCTGCAGCCAGGCAGGGTCTGTGTGAGACTCGGCTGGGCAGTGTAACTGCTAGCTTGAGTTCTGAAATACCTCAACTACTGCAGCAAGGGATCCTGAGCAAGCTAAAAGCACTTTTCACTGGCCATAACACCTAAAAGTCCCTTTTAAATTCTGGCAAATCCCCTTGCTCATGGAAAGATTATATACCCATTAAGTAGCCTGTTACCCATCTCCTGGCTCTTGTTGGAAACACAGAAGCTGGCAGCCAGTGTAAGTCCAGGCCTTCTGGCCACGGAGAAGGATTGTTGCTGAAGGGGTATCTTCAGCTCCATAGGAGAGGGTCACATCTCCCCATCTGTTTATGACTTGGTCCATCCTCAGTTATCAGCCTTTCATTAGCAAGTGTGAAAGTAACATTGCATTTAAAAGCACTATTCAAATATGCTAGTTGTCTAAAACTGGCATTTATAATGCAATTTCATAAAAGTTATATATCGACAGTGCAACACTTTAAAAGGCCCTTTCTGATTAACAAGGCTCAGAATGGCTCCCCTGATTCCCCTGGTTATGTTTTAAGAGAGAGAATAAAATGCTATGGATCTTGAAACAGCTGAAATCATAATTTTCCAATATTATCTGCAGTCTTGTTGTTCTGAGAAAGCAGAGGCTGTGATCAGCAGCACACCTGCTCCAGAGCAGGGTACAGCTGACAGAGTGGTGGTAGGGTGGCCAAATGGTGCTTTGGCTGCTCCTGCTTCCCTCTGAGCTGTGGGGACCATGGCAGTGCCAGGTTCCTGCCTGAGCTGATTCCATGCACCCACAAATTACACCACCTTCGCTGCCTCCAAGAAGTTCAGTAGCCTCCATGAGGTGGGAATTAGTGTTTGCATTCCTGCACCCATGGGCAGCTGCTCAGTTCTTGATACCTCTCTAGGTGAAAACAGATCGGATGTGCTGTATTTTTACCGAAGACCTCCCCTTGCCCCATGTTCTGGCAGTTCATACACCAAACAGCGATGCAAGATCCTCCAGACACCTGAGTGAAGCTCAAAGTCTCCAAACAGCAGCATACAGTGAAACAACAGACCTACTGGCCAAGTGGAACAGCAGATACAGGCAAAAAACCTCATTATGTGGGCTGTGCAAAGGAGCTGGTGATGTGGACTCTGGGCTCTTGTTAGAGCTGATTCTGTGAGTGCAGCCTGAGTTGCACCCCTGCAGGCACATCATGGAAAAGGTGATTATTTCTGATTTTGTTAGTTAGAGGTAGATGCCCTTCATCCAAATCACACTCTTCTCTCTGCCACGCACAGGAAAAGCTGGTACGAGCACTGTAAGTCCTCTCATGGGGTTTGCCGTGGATTTACCTGGAATTATAATTGCAGATTTTTTCTCTGTTTTGCTGAAGTTAATTTTACTGGTTTGGTTCTCTTACCCTTCATCAGCACATTCCATAGGGACTAGCAGCATATCATAACGCTGGCTCACCTGGAGGAAAGCTTTGGGAGAAGGGCACTGAAATACAGAGAGCAATGTCTGCTCTTTTACTTAGGCAATAAATCTACTGCTTTATTATTGCTGTTGGGAAACTTGAAGCCAAATTCTTTGCTAGCAAAATATTGGCTTCGGTGGAGTTCAGCCAGCTGAGAGTTTAGCTTCCTGTTTTTGTTCCAAATCGAAGACTATGCTCAGCCCAATTGTTGTCATTGTTTTGCTAGTTAGCTGTTTTAATTTAAAATAATTATGTGTTGTGAGTTAGTTGGGGTTTTGTTGTTTTTTGTTTGGGGTTTTTTTGTTTGTTTGTTTGTTTTTGTAAATTCTTCTTCACACATCACTTTGTTTGCAGCACTCAGAAACAAACAAACAAAAAAAATGATGGTATTGCTACATATCCCCTCCTTTGCTCAGGAGTTATGAAACTCGAGGTCTCATCCAAAGGCAAGGCTTAGCCCAGGCTGAGCACAGCTTGGTGTGACCTGCTGCCCAGGTAGGTGGCCACATTACCAGCCCAGGGATGAGTCTGCAGCTGGTTCTTGCAAGAGACCCTGGGTGCTCAGCTGGGTGCTCTAGTAGCACAACAGCCCCCCAGAAACCCTCCTCTCAATCCCTCAAAGACTGGCAGAAATGTAACTCGCAACTTGCCAGGGCAAGCCCGATCCCTCAAGTACCTGGCATTAAGACACTAAAGATGTTTGCTCCAGGGGCTATTATTAACTCACTCCTTGTTCAGGGGCTGGCACCTGAGGGTCCCAGCTTAGCTGGGGCCTGTAGCTATTCCTGCAGTACACATGTTATTTATACAGTGCAATTAAGCAGAGGTTTAATGTAAACTGCTGCCAGCACTGGGTTAGGTACCAAAGTGAAAGGACATCTTGTGAGATGTTTTTGAGAACCAAAAGCACAAAGTTTTAAACTTCTGTTAAATAAAGAGACAGTGTTCTTGGAGAAGTTAAGCAAAACAAATAGCAAACAACCCTGTTTGGAGAAGTAGCTATCTCGTGAACAAACTAAACCCAAGTGTAAGCCAGAGACAGGAGCATAGCCATCTTGTCTTGTCTGTGTGCTCCCAGCCAGCTGCAGGCTGCCTTATTCCTAATCTTTGCATAGCAGGCTTTGAGAAAAGAACTTGCTGTGTTTTAGTACACCAAAATCAACATAGTCACCACTCTGTAAATGAATGTCAGAGAAGGACTAAAGCAAATGCTCATAAACATCACACCCTGCTGTTTGTACAGTTCTTCACTGTACTCGGGTCTGGATTCCCCTGGGGATTTCCACATTCACCCCACCCAGAAAAAGGACTTGAGAGCAGGTTTTGCCCCCACAGAGGTCCTGAGCACCAGCCAAACTTCTGGGTTTCTCCATCTTCCTGTCTTTTGAAACAAGCAAAACAGCTGGAATCCTGTGTCACAGGCCACGTGAACTTTTGGAGTATGTTTTCACTGGTGCAGCATTGATTTTACTAGGATCAATATAAATATTACGTTAGCTTGCAACTGCTAATTATATCAACATAAACCTAATTTATAGTGATGATCACAGTCCTAATGCTGTGCTGCTGCCAACCCTCACAACTGATGCTTTGAGACATCATGTAAACCCAGCCATTAGCAATCAAGTAAATGCTCCCATTACACATCACTGATACTGGCTAAAGAACTTTTTAATTGACTTCTTGGGATTTATGGCAGATGATGCAGACTGTGTGTTTAAGTTCAGGATTCTTTTTCATGTTTTATATCTGCTGCTGCTTAGATAGATGCTGGTCTTAGAGTAAATAATGTAAAATTACATGCTTGAAATTGAAAAGACTGGGTTTGTTTCACTTGGAAAGAAGATAAAAAAGAGGGCTCAAGAGAAAAGTCTATGAAGGAATGAACAGCACAGAAAAAGTAAATGGGAACATCTCTTCTCAATCTGCTAAAATAAAACTACTGAAAGAGTCACTGAAATGAAAAGGTGGTAAATTCAAAAATGGTAAAAGGGTTTTTCCCCGTAAACAGAAAGTGAAAATTTGGTTACTTGAGAAATCACTAAGGTCAGTAATTCAGCAACTTTCAGATCGGGATTGCACATTTATATGCAAAAGAGTATCAAGAGAGGTTATACTTAAAGCTTATGGTCCCAGGCAGGAATGTAAAGCTTTAGGATCCTGTGGCTTAAACTGCTCTCTTAACAAGCCTGGAGTCAGGCTGACATCTTCAGAGAGGCTGGATTAGACAATAGGGATTTTCTTATCCCTTCCCATTGAACCATTCAGCAACAGCCATAAGGAGAATTAAAAATGAAAAGCACACCACCAAACAAAAAAAAAAAAACCCACCACCAAAAAAAAAAAAAAAAAAAAAACCAAAACCAAAAAACCCCTAACAAAAAACCCCACCAAAAACACACAAAAAAACCCCAGCCCACAAAGCAAACAAACCAACCAAATGGCTTTTAATCCTAAAAGATTCTAAGTTTGAGATAGGGTACTGAAATTTCAGATGCTCCAGCATTGAAAGAAAACTTACTGTATGGGGGATTTTCAGTGCTCCTGTCTGCAAAAAACCTCCCAGAGGTATCAGTGAAATAGGGTTATTGAGTTGCACAGAGGCTATGGCAGTGAGCCAGGAGGCAAATTATTGCAATAAACTTAGGATCTGAAGGCTAGGGGACAGTAAAATAGTGTCTAGGCTACTGGGGGTTAGAGGCAGCACTGAGGAGTGGGTAGAGCAGGGGAAAATCACACAGGATGAGATGAACAGCATGTTTTATTTCCCAGATAAATCACAGTGACAAAGTTTCACACCTTTGAGCAGCACTTGGAACACAAAGTACCTGCATAGTCATGCACCAAAATGATAGAGCTTTCTGTTTGTTTTTAATAGTGAGTATTTTTGTCTCTCTCTATATATATGTGTGTATGCTTATTTAGAAAATTCATATGTTTATATTTATACATACATAAATATCTATACTAATTATGTGTGTAGGTATTGTTTATATGCCATAGCTTCTATGATACATATTCATCACATCAAAAAGTAGCTTCTTCTGCCTAGACTAGGGGTTTAAAATGGTACTTAAATGCATTTTTTGAAAGCACTCTATCCTAGCCAAGATATATCCATAGCTGTCAATATAGAGACTTTTTCAATGGAAAAATCTCCCAATAAACCAGTGGGCTTAAGCTCAGCAAGTTTTGGTAATTGCAGGTGACATTTCTAAATATTGTGTAACTCTGAAGCACTGGAGCAGAGGTAGGTAACATCTTTCTGTGAGATGAGTACAGGGGAAGGACTTTGCCCCCACCAGGATCTTTGCTTTCCTTTTTATAAAGGGATAGTATAAAATGTACCCTTAAAAAAGAAGCAATGAATATGAAAGCAGCCTTGCCGAGCCCTTTCATATTAGCATAAATCTAGATTCCCTGCTAAGATGTATGTCACCATTTATAGGATGTTTATTGATCTGTATTTATCTTTGTCGAGGACTGCTAACTTCAACTACAATTGAGGATTCAGATGAATTGATTAGAAATGTATCCAGATGAAGCTGTTCACTTTGCCTGGTTTTGTCTGCATCCCTGTCACACAGAATAGTCTGCGTGCTAAATGGCAGCTGGATCTCAAGACGATTCTGTTTTGGCAGATTTTCAAAACGGTTTCTGTGTTTTGCCTACCTGATTTGCCGTCTGTTGAATCTGATGACATTTGTTAGCGTGCAGCTGGGGGAATTTTTAAAAGTGCACATTGCAAGTACGTGTGGATCAGTGAGTATTCTGTGCTTGGGTATAGAGCTGAAGATTGCTGCCATGGATAGAACAAACTCAAAAATACAATAATTTTTTTCATAGCAGGATGAAATTTATGCTGCGATTATCTGATTTCCAGGTTCCATCACCTGTTGTGTTCTAAGTCTAAAAACCCTCTCCTGGCAAAAAAAAAAAGTTCAAAGAGGATGGAATTAATCATTGTAACGAATCATAGTAAGCAACAAAGGGGTTTTAACTCCTTCCAAGTAAGTTCAGCCATGTTCAACAGCCCATTTAATGGCACAAGACATTTGCCGTCATAGAGGATTTCCTGTTCTGCAGACATAAATCTCTGCTTGCATGGAAAGCAACAGGCTAAAAAGCTCTTCAGATCATTTTGCATTAAGCACATGCTGGCAAGTGCATTAGAAGTGTCATGCACTCAAAGACTAAGACAGTTTAGAAGCAAATACTTTTGGCCTATGAACTCACAGTTTTGTGCAACTTGCAGGTTTTCTCCTGGAAATAATAGTGGTAGCCATATTTTGACAAGCTTGAAGGGGATCCAACATTCACCTTTTCACCATCTTTGTGTTCTTCGCTCAGTCTAGTGTCCTTCCTAAAAGCTAAAGCTACAAAATTGTGTCTCATTCCCTGGCTGTGCCATTGCTTGGATAAGAAAGTGTAATGGACATAAATGTCCCTCCTGCTAGGCAGCCACTTCAGAGTAATTTGGGCTACGGATTTACGCTATGCAACCAAATGATTAAATTATGACTGAGACATAATGACTGAGACATTCTGTTGCAAGACAGAGCGGCACCCTCAAGGCTTCAGGCTGATACATTTACCATAGAAACACAGAGAGAGAAAAATATTTGTTTCATTAAAATTAAGACTGTTTTTCACCATGACATAACCTTAAAATGGAGAAATTTGCTGGTTAAAATAGAATAATTTAAGAACAGTTAGTTCCACAGCATGACGCACCCAACAATATTATGCTAAATTACAGGTTAAGCAATTGAAATGGCTTAAAAAAGCTTTAGTATAAAGATTAATTCTTGACTTCCCTTTTCTTCCTTCAGAAGCTCTGAAAGGTTACAGCTGGGTCTAACAAAGCCCTTAGATGTAGGATAATACAAATGAAGTATAATAGCTAAGATAGTGTGATAAGAAGATACTGTCCCAAAACTGGCTTCCTTTTTTTTAACCTACAAAAATTGAATTGAACTGCAATTGAATTGATCTTGGAATTGGAAAGATAAATTTGAAAGTGTTCAGTGGACCTGCAGCCCAGTGTGAGAGAGAAGTATTTTAATATTCATAAGGAACCACTGAAAGCAAAGTCTACAAATTTCAAAGCATTTCTCTTCTCATCCAGCAGTGATCCTTGTGCACAGTGAATCTGGAGGAACAGAGTGGGTTCTCCTAAGGCTTTCAGGGCAATGAGCGCAGTACCGTTCTGATATTAAATGAGCCATCCCACAATTTAACTGATTCATAGGAAATTCTCATGGGAGAGGATCTGAGAGCTGTGGGATGATGAGCACTAAGAGGCGTTGGGAGAGGCACTCACTCATGCAGCCTCACCAGATGGGTGAGTACGTGAGATAGAGGTTAGCTGAGGTTGGCTACTCCTCCTTCTCTCCTGCTGTTTTTACTGACCTGAAGTTCCTCTGAGCAATAAAGAGGCTGAAAGCCTGGAAATGAGCGGGGGGTCGGTAGCGCTATGGGATCTGTCAGTTCTTCAGACCCCATCAGTGGATGGCCTGCAGACCATGGCTTGGGACTTGCAAGGGAACTGAAGGGAAAGGAAGCCAAAACTTTGATTATACAAAAAACTTGCACCACTTTCATTAATTCGGTTTAACAGATCTCGTTAAAACAGTACAAACATCTTAATTAGATGTACATAAATTAATTTAATCCTTTGCTTAAATCAGTTTACTGTGATTCATCAATGCTAGCTAAAAGCAGTGTGTGTAAGGACTACCCTGGTTTAAATGTCTACATTATAGCTGTGCACTGAGTTAGTTACATTGATTTGATATAGATTTGGTTATGTAAATGCAACTTTCCCTAATCTCATTGGTTTATTGATATGGTAGTTAATTAAGCAGGATAAGCATGTAGAAAGAAGGATCTCGTTTTAGAGTAAAAAAAGGGTTAATGAATAATTTAATATATTTATTCTGTTTATAGATATTTGATAAAAATACTATTTTGATTTTACGTCTTCTCTTCTTTACAAATCTAATTAAATTGTTTTCATGCCAGTTGGACAGATTATACTAATATTAAGGGCAGGCCTTGTGCTTTTATGTGAAGGTGGTAAATTTGAGAGAGAGCTGTTGCAGTATAAACTCCTACAGGTGAAAAGCACAGGTAGCAAAGGTCAGTCTACCTCAAGTCGAAAGATTGCCACTGCCCTGAGAAACTGATGCTGTGTGTGCAAGGCAAGGCAGATGCAGTCAGATGGTGGAGCCCACGCAAACCACTGCATGGTGGTATCAGTCAGCAGGATTTGCTGCTGATCTCAACCATAGTCTAACAACTACCATGTTTTGCATAAATACCGTGATAAGGAAGAGTTTTAAAAACTAAAAGAGGGGTAATGATGTGTCAGTGCCGACACTTTTTTGCTGGAGAAGGAAATCCTGGAATGAGTGCTGATTTGACAATTTGCTGTGTTTTTGTACTGAGCACGAGACATTAGTATGAGGGTGGTCAGCCTGAACATTTAAGAAAGACAGGACACATTCAATGCAACTGGGAAATGGAAAACAGTGTAGGAAAAAGGTATGGGATCAAAGTAATCGGCAAGGATCCCTGTCTCTTTAGGACCATCCTGGGTCAGTAAGAATGAGGAGGACATTAAAAGGGTGTTGCAGTGATGCAAGTGCAGGGGAATGAGAATTTTAGCAGCATGGCGTGACACAGAGATACCATGGAAAGACAAAGTACATGACTTGGCCACAAGCAAGAAACAAGAATATGAAGAGTGACATATGCAGAACAGAATGCACAGACAGCAGCAGAGAGGACTGAGCAGAGGCCAACATGGCAATAATTAGAGCAAACCAAAAGAGACTATCAAAAGGATTAAGGAACTGTACGTTTTTAAACTCGGTTGACTTTGAAATGGTAGATGAAGAGGTGTAGAGGCAAGGTGGGTGCAGTTGTGAGGTTGGCAGACTGAAACAAGAGATGGCTTATAAGTCAAGGAAGCTCAAGATGAAGCAGCAACCAAACCTTTGGCAAAACAAGGCAGTTAGAATAGAAACTCTGTGAGAAAGGTTTCTGTTGAGTGCAAGGCAGGAGAGCATCCAAGACACAATTAGAAGGAAACAGTTTCAGGTAGTGGTTGGCTGGATATAGGTGAATGTGTTTTGAGGAGCAGGGAAGAGTGAAAGTCCATTCTATGGTTGGGTTTGTGCAGGGAGAGAAAAGAGCCAGGAAACTGTGAGAAGAGGATAGATGAGATGGAGGGGATGGATGGATGGAGGGGCCAGAAGAGAGATGAAACTCTCCTGTGTTTTGGAAGACAAGAGGTTACAGAGGAGGAGGCAGAAGGGAAGGTCAGATGGTTGAAAAGCTGCTCTGTTTTCACATCCAAGGAGGCTGGACTGAGATAGTGAATGGCAAGAGGAAGGGGGGTTTGAGAGGTATGTCAAGGAGTGAGATGAAGGAGCAACTGGCATTGTGCAGCATCCAGTTGAGTTGAGTAGAGGAGTGACCTAGATGGGAAGATCAGTGACATTAAGAGATGGGAGGGGATATGGGAGGATTTGGAAGAGGGATGTGCCACAGCCACCTAGAAGGGAGTTTGGAAGAAGGGGGCAATGCAAGAGTATGAGTAGTGGCCAGGAGTACTAACTGGCCATGGGATGGGGGAGTTAGATCTGGACTTAAGACAAATAGGGGGAAAAGGCATCAGTAGATACTGTGAATTTGCAGTGGTGGGAGGGAAGGGAGATAATGTCCAGGGAAAAGCACATGGCAGATTTGTGGGAACTGCCTATGCGTCAGGATGAGAGGAGACTGCCGAAATGAGGAGTCACATATGGATAAGGCTGGGAGAAAAGCAGTCACAAATTTGAAGCTGATGTCTGTGGCCATGGATCTTTCCTCTCCCCTGCCTGTGTGGAAATGCTAACTCTGTGTGATTCAATTACTTCAGATTTCCTTGATTTGGAGGCAGTTTCCTTTTCCTCAGCAACAGTGTGCACAGTCATCCCTCTAATTGCAGCAGGAGCGCTGTCATACTCTGCAGGCACGGAGCTTGCAGCTTTCAAAACATGATGGTGCTCTGGGATCAAAGCTTGCAAGGGTCCTCTTTAATTAGTATCACTTTATGTTTTGTGGGTCTGTCTCCACATCTCTAGCTTTAGCCTGTTGTAAATAAACACCTTGGAAACCTGAATTAGGTGTAAACATGATTATGTGAAACAAAAGGTTTGAGAGGTGTGAACTGCTTTTTATATGCCTCCAGGAGTAGTTAAGCCTGACACTTAAAAGAGTGATTTAAAAGTCAGCATTGTACAGTTCACAGCTGATTTTAGCTGAAGGCTCGGATTGGGAGCTTCTCGCTGCCACCCCAGGAGATGAAGCTCCATATTTAATGCCTCCAGCTCCAATGTCACAACCCACATCCTCTTCCCAACCACTCCTGTATATACAGTCTATCTTGATGCTTGTGGTGCACTGAAAATGGCCCTGGCTGTGGCTGTCTCCTGAACCGGGGTCAGATCTGGACCCAAGGCAGGGGACAGGGCAGAGCGGTGTCACCTGCTGCCAAGCCATGGACGGTGGCTTGTTTGTTTTCAATGGGAGTTTCATTTTCCTTCTTTGCTCCTCTTTCCTCCTTGTGTTTAGACATTGTTTTTCAAATGTGCCTCTGTTGAAGCTATATTTAGGGCTTGTTTTCTAATTTGGCACTGCTTAGGCTCTCTCACATAGATCTTCTTGTTTTTTTTTTTTTTTAATTTTTTATTTTAAATGTGTAAATATCCGGCCTAATTGGAATGCCTAAACAGTCACTTCCCAAACTGCCAAGATGTTAAAATCTGTTGATGTGTGCAGTCCCGAAGTTACCATGGCAACCACATCCACTGCCAGAGAGACATGCTAGATCCCTTCAGCTTGTGGAGGGCATCCCTCAGCCCCAAACTTTAGGCAGCACGTTTATTTCCAGCTCCTGAGCAGCTTTCTGGGCTATAGCTGCATCCTGATGGTGAACGGGAAAGGGCAGGGAGCCCTGGCCCTCTCCCAGGTGGTGACAGTCACTTATACGCCCAAGCCTCACTGCACAGGAGGCTCAGTCTAAGCAGCCCAAGGGTGATATCATTGTCCATCGCCCTGGCTGAGGCAGGACACAAGCTGGACTCTCCTGGGATGGTGAGATACGTCTGACTTTCAGTGGCAAAAGGATGAGAACCAAGTCGAGTAACTGAGAAGGTGTGTTAGTGGGGCTGGCTTGCTCTCACTGTGCAGGGGATGAGAGTCTCAAATCGCTGCCCAGGTGGTTCTGGGCCAGTCACCACCGCTGCTGCTGGGGCAGCTGCCAAGGGGCGCAGGGTACACTCACCATGGTGGCCCACCTCCAGTATGAAGGGGTGATCCTCTGAAAAACCTGAGCACATTATGGGAGAGGCACAGTTACTCAATGCCTCTATATGAAAAACAGCAATCACCTTTTTATCCCTCAGTTTGTTCTCTAAGGCAACTTCTTCTGAAGCAACTTCCACAAGCTGGTTTTGTTCTTTGCCCCACAAACTACAGTTATATACTACAGTCAGGGTGAGCATGTGGGGTTTGCATTTTTTTCCTTTTGTGGTAAAGCATTATGTGAGTAAGATGCAGTTTGCAGTTCCTTTTCAACATCCTTTTGTCCTTCTTTAGTCTCGGAGTTTCTACCCCTGAAGGGTCCACAAAACTATTGCAAAAAGACTTTTGAAGAGAGGCTCAAGCAGATGCTGAGAGTTTCCTGCACCGAGGCTTCCACTGAAAATACACAGGGATGGACTCAAGAGCTGACATACAATGTCTGCTGCAGCTTTCTGGGCATGAGAACTTGTTTTCATTTTACATTTGAACTAAATCCAAGAAAAACAATGTGGCTGTGCAGAAAGGTTTGCCTTTTGTCTTGCTGCTTCTATGAAACTTGCCTGGGCTTTCAATTAGGAGTGAACAGCTTTTATGATTACGGTGTCCAACATCAGACAAAATGCTTAAGAACTTTGTGCTTTTAATAGCTTTGGTATTCCCACTATCTCTGACAATTGCAATCCATGTAACCATTAGGTTTATTTTTACATCTATAAATATTTATTTTATATATATATATATATACATACACGTATGTGTATACATCCCTTCATTTTCACAGCTGGACAGACACAGTATCAGTCATCATGAAAGTATGCTCCAGCAACAGTCACTCTCTGCACCTGTTTAATAACCTCTCAAGATCAATTAACTCACATCAGCATTTTCAAAAACCATGTTAAAAAGCCTCCTTGCAAACTCATGTATTTGCTTAAAATTAATAAATATATGTTTAGAAAATAAAAGGCAGGCAGAGTTTGAAGTTTGAGCTTGATTTCTGCTATTTTAAAAAAATGCAACTGTACTTTGAGTTTTTCAGATTTGCATGAGTCAAGTTTAACTCTCCAAGAATGAGGATTAGAAATTTAAAGATTACTGATATTCTTGTGAAAATGAATGATTCCAGCTGCAAGTGCTGGAAGCTATTTGTTCTCGTTCATTGCGGGCAGCTCCTGACACAGTGTTGGGCTGCCAGTGAGCCATGGTCCAGCTGAATAGGACAACTGCAACCCCTTCAGCATCTCAGCAGCTTGGGGACTGCTTTCTTCACATTCTCTGTACTAGTAAGTGCATTTCTGTTCATCTAGTTTATGCCATGTTTACTACTCAAAACCCAAAAATCCTCTGTAATTGTTAGCTTTTGTTGAGGATTATGTCGAGTTCTTAACAGATGAGCTCTCTTTTACTGTGGTCACATCAATATACACTAGTGGCATGTAAGCAGGAGCACTGTCCCTTGCAGCCTGGCCAGCTTTGCTCTGCCTTTCGACTCCTGCTCCAATGGAGAAATCTGTGCTGGGTTTAATAGAAATTTCTCAGTTGCTGTGAAAGCATTGTCTAAGGTTCATAAGATAAAACAGCTTTTTTCTTCATGGGGTGGTTGGTTGGCCACTTAATTTTGCCCTCACCTCCAGCAAGCTCTCCCTTGTTGCTGTCTTCTGGGTGATTTATCACAGGGATGTCTTCTCAGATCCTGTAGCCTTAATAAGCATTAAGCAATATTTAAGCAAACATTTTGTTCAGAATTCACTAAAGATGCTGTGTCAGCTGGGAAATGTAGTGCACTCTTTTCCTAAGGGGATCCCAAAAATTCCACCTGCCCCCTGGGATAATGCTTCCAGAGTAACAGAGAGCCCTCAGGGGCAGGACGTGGGATGTGCTTTATTCCCCTCTAGTCACAAACACCTGTTCTTACTTTATTCAGGGTCAGGCCTGTGGTTCCCGGCTGCTGCAAATCAGAATAGTTTGGAAGACTTTTAGCTAATGAAGGAAAAAAATCAGCTGTAATCCAATTACAGAAGAAAGGGATGAAAAGAGCAAAGATGTTTCCTGCCCTCTACACTAGGAATGATAATTTCAACTATACTTCTAATCCTAAATATTTTAGCAAATGAGCTGCATGAGCTCACCATGCTGCTGACTCTTCCCCATTCCAGTCAGTTTATTGCCTGCACAGCCATGCAAAGCATCCCCCTCTCAAATGGACATCTCTGTTTTAAAAGGAGCTGTTCTTTGCCCTCTCTTTTTCAGCTTGATCACCCTGACACAGGCAGCCTGGGAAGAGGAAATTTTACTGCCAGTTGTCTCACTTTCATGAAAAGAAAGAAACATCGCTTCTCCATTCTTAGTGTCTTCTCCCGGAGCTCCATAAGCAAGAGGGATTGCATGGCTATCTGAGCCCAAACAGGACTACCGACAGTTTTATTCGTCTACCGATTACCACCCATCTGTCAAGAATTAAGGCAGGAAAGGACGAGCAAGTTTATTTTTTATTCTAGCCCTGTTACTTCCCTGAAGATTTTCGCTCTGGGGGGAGATGGAGCATGTTTTTCTCTGAACGCAAGTTTCAAACACAAAAAGGAGAAGAGAGTTCCCTTCAAAACTCTAGGGACATATGTCGGAGATGCTTTGAAGTTATGCTACATCCTTTTCAACCCCATGTGGGTGCCACAACCCTGGGGTCCTGCAGTCCCAGGCTAGCTCAAACCTGGTGCAGCTCTTTTGAGCAGAGCTGCACTTGTGCCTGTCTACTGCCTAAAAGTAAAACTCTGCCAAAGGCAGGTGTGTGGTCAGTGCCAGGCAATGATGTTCTGTGTGACCCGAGGATCAGCCCTGTGTTTTTCTTTTTGAGTTTCTTCTCCCACCTATTTGGGCTCTGAGTCTCCCAAGGCAGAGGTTCCTCTCCTGAGCCCATGGAGTGCTCTCCACAGAGGCGGTTTAGTACAGCAAGGAAAAATTGTTGTAGTGGAGAAGGAGCAACTGCAAGCCCAGTCAGAAAGAAAACTACTTATTTTCCTTTGGAAAAAAAACCCCACAACATCAAAGGATTTTAATAGTGTTTAAGTAATGCCTTTTTAAATGCAAAGATACTTGTTTTCTCAGTCATTTGTAACAAAACCTATTACATGTACAACAGGGCAATCCATCATAAACACAATGAAACATGTAAGGTGGGAGGAGGAACTCATGACATGTTTTTAATAGACATTTCTTCCCTTCCCTCTCCAAACTGAAGGTATTTGTTATGACTTTTACTTAAAATGGGGAAAGAGGAGAGGGAGGGGGGTATGTTCTGAATTCACTGGAGAAGGAAGATTTGTTTTATTTTATTTTAGTAGCTCCAGGCTGCCTTTGAGTAACTGGGTATTACAGTCCTGGTGCATCTCTAATTAATAAGATCAACTGCCCCTGAATTTTCTTTTACAAACTAATTTAGATATGTCAAGGCTGCAATTATTTTGAGAAAGATCTGACTCTTTGCTTATTCATCTTTCCTCCTACTCCACGTGAAAATAAAACCGTCAGCTTAAATGCCCTTTGAAGTCTGTTTTAGGTACTCGATTGAAAATTAAATACTGCCTTGCCACTGTTAAAAGTGGTCAAGGTTCCCATTCCTTTTTCTTTTTCCCTCGCCCCCACCCTACAATTTGCAAAGGATAATGAACCCTGGGATCTGGCTTATTTCCAGATACAACCTAGCACTGCTGTGGCCATCTGGGCCCCTACCCCCGTCTGTGATGGACGTCACGGGTGAGATGGCAGCACCACCGGGGTCACTGGCAAAGCACCTGGCTCTGCTGCGCCTGGCATGGCAAGGGTCTGACCCTGCAAAGTGCTGAGTGTCCTCTGGCTCCAGCTGACTTCTCAACCCCATGCAATCAAGCTCTCCCTTAGTCCCAGAGAGCCCTTGGATTTATGGGGAACAGCTCTGAAAACTCATAAAGATCAAACCATTTATTGGGGTGGATGGTTTACTTTTATTTGGCAGTGTTTGTGGAGCCTGGGCACCGGGCTTGTGTTATAAAAGTTATTGCATGTCAGGTGCCTCCCAAAATCCTACTCCAATAATCCCTTCTTGCTGGAAGCCTCCAGAAAGAAAGAAATGAGGCAGGGGAGAGGAGAAGGAGGGAGAATTTGGGCTCCCACTTGTTAAATCCTATCGGTCAAGCTTTCATCTCTTGGCTGAGGCTGTGCATCTGGAATAGTCCCCTCGGGATGCTGAAACAACAGGCCATGCATTTGGGGCTATGCATTTATTCATTGTAGAAGTGGTGCAACAAGGCTGAGCAGCAGTTCCCTGACCAACACAAGAACTGGATCCATCAGCAGAAAGAAAACCTACCCATGCCTGGGTTTTACAAGAAGATCTAGTTTTTGTTACAGAAGAAGTTGAGCCCCTTTAAATGAGGAAAAGCAGCCTGGTTGTGGTTTTGTTTTGGTTACTCAAGCTGGGTTTCCTATACAGGCAGCATGACTTCACAGTGTCCTGCCTGCCACAGAGGAGAAATGTTTTCCCCCTTTCTCCCTCCCCCTCCTCTTCCCTACCAAATTCAAGCAGGATCAGCAAAAAGCCTGGCAGGAGGGACACTAGCAGGCAGGCAATTCTCTGACACCCCATTGAGCATCCTCCACCCTAACCCCTGCATGGTGTGGTTTACGACTTAGACTTTATTATCTGCTGACAAACGAAGACTTTTCTGGAAAGCAAGCTTTTTTTTCCCAGAAGCTGACAGAGCCTGACCGGAGCATAGCAAGCTCTCAGCAGAGCTTTAGCTGTGCCAATTCATTTATTCAGAGGTCTCAAGCTAGCATTACATCCTAGGTGATCATAAATGCTGTCTGGCTGGAGTGGTGAGACGGGAATTTCTAGCCCAATCCTGTCTAGACCAGGGTTTGTCATGGAGAGAAAGTCACAAAACGGACACTGTGAAAGTGCTCTATGTGGCGGTGCCATCATGGGGGTATTCTGGACACATCTAAAGTGCAAACCTGGCATCTGGCCCTTGTTAAGATTGCTAGAAATAACTGGAGAGCTGTCTTTTAGTGGTCTGTGAGAAGCTCATAAGCTGAATGCATGTGGGCTGCTGGTAGCCAGATACTAAAAGACTCTTGATTTTGGGGTTATTTTTTTTAGATCTGGAAGCTTCAAGGCTGCATTAAGGTGAAGACAAAGGACATAGCTGTAAGAAAAATCATGTTTTTTCTCTTCAAGCCCAGATTGATGTTTTACCTGTGTCCAGCTCCACATAAAAAAGTGGGAGAAATAGATAAAAAATTATTATGATATACATGTTTATTTGCATGGCCATGTATACAGTATGCTACCTGTGTAACATCCATGCCCATATGAAACTGAGTTAAACTGAAGATGTGCTGTAAGATGTGTTACCAATGAAGAGATCACACTGAGCAGTTTCCTAAACCCTGATCATAGCAAGCACTCACTGTGGAGAAACTTAACATTGAAAGCATGCTGACAGTGCCTGGGAGACTGGACAGTAAAGCCCTTGTAGGATGCTGTTGCACATTTACCTGTCAAGTCTTTCTGTCATCATCATCATCATCATTAACTTTTGTTTGAAATTTTGTCCCTTCACGCTTCGTATTTTGAACGGCATGAGAGTATTGACTGTGTTTTGTCATGATCACGTTTAATAGCTGAAACTGTATTTTAAATACAGAAGGGGTCAGACAAGGAAAATGTTAGTATGGAATGTGTGAAGACCACCGTCAGGCATCTCTACCCTCCCACTGCACCCTTTCACACTTTAACTTTAGTCTGGCCTCTTGCAAAGTACTGCAGTATCGCATTTCCTCAAAGTCAGAGTTTTGCCAAATGAAACACAAGCCTCTTTAGATCCATTTTCACCAGTATTTGTTTCCAATTATAACAACATAGCTACTCTATTGAACATACTCCCCTATCATTGTTTCTCAGCGAAGCTAATATTTTTAAGTCTGAATGTGAGTAGAAAAGGATGACTTATTTATAAACAGTTTTCAGCAGGAAAAATATGGCAAGTCTCTGGTATTTTGAAAAGGGTTTTTTTTCCCCCTTTCTGATGACAATTTTAGGAACTTAAACCCCAACAATGTGGCATTTTCTTATCTGTGCATGTGGTGGTTTGCCCATCAGATGGTTACAGAGCAGGATCTCTCACAAGGACAGGCTGCTGACATAGACCTGCCCAATGCTAGAATGAACATGGCATTTCAGTTTATATTACAGGGCATGACTTTCAGTCATTTGAATCTTTCAGTAAATAATTTCCATTTTTACAGTTGACCCAAAACATTCTGTTTTTTGCTAAGCCAAGTATTGTAAGCCTACGCTTGTTTCTCCTTCCAGCAAAAAGTGAGTGTTCCAAGTCTTGTGCAAAGGGTCCTCATGAACATCACTTTATTTTTACTGAAGTTGGGTAGAACACTCCTGAGCACAGTTACTCCCTTGCTTGGAGAAGCGAGCCCTCCATACTTCTTATGCATCTAAAAATAATACAAAATTAAATATATATTGGCGTGTTCCCGTAATCTTAGGCTGTTATGTATATTATCTTTGTACATCAGACCGCACAAGTTATTTTTAAGTCCAATTTTTCTTCTCTTTATCCCATTCCAAAAACAATAAACAAAGCTCACAAGAAAAAGGAATAATAACATATAACCTCCCTGTAAACACATGGGTATCATTCCAACAGAATCCCTCTACTGCCTAGCAGCCATCCCAGATCTCACCTCTACTTGCAGGTCACAGTGCTCTGTTAGATTGGGGGCTGTATTCCAGTAGGAACCACTGGGTATTTATCCTGTTCTGCACTAACTTGTACAAGGCCTTCTTTGGCTGAAAGCTCATCTAAACCCACAGAGACACTTTACACCCACGCAGCCCAGCTAAGGTCACGGCCATACTGCATGGGATGTCCATACAATCGATGTGATGTTCTTGCTTCCAGCCCTCACCTCTCAGAGCTGGTACTGGAAACCCCAGGTGGAGGGTTGTGAGACCTTTAACCTTGAGAAACAAACAAAAAATTCTATCCCCCACACTTGTAGGAAAGAAATGGGGACACACCGCAAACCCATTGCCTCAGAGGAGCCAAGCACCCAGTAAGAACCAAGCAAGCCACACCACCTTCCTGTCTCATCCAGCAAAGGTGCATTTTTGAAGCTGTATTTAGCAGATGTTGGCTACAGCACTGCCATGAGATGCACACCGAACAAAAATAGCTGCGATCATATTTCCTTCTGTTGGCCTCGTAGGTGGGGAAATGTGGGAAGATTTCTCTCTCTGCTGGGGTCACAGTGGGGCAATGTTTGTTGTCTTCTGCCTACTGTCATGTGCCCCATAAAACCCAAAAGAGGCCTTCTCTCTATTGAAAGAAGTACTTGGCATATTTGGAGCACATGCTGACACCAGTTGCTTTTCAAAGGCTCTGTAAATTCCAGCTCACTCTTCTATCCAATTTTCCATTCAGAGACGCAGCAAGGGGCATTTGGCAGACCATGAAATAAAACTGCACGTGCTGTAATCCTTTTCAGGGTGAGGCTCAAGCTCTCGCTCCCTCTCCTCCCTCCCTCTCCTCCTTTTCATTCCCAGTCTCTTTCTATACAAGTGTAACCAGCTACGGGAGCACCTTGCTTGGATTAGACAAGGTCATGGAAAATGCTTGGAAAATCTAGGGCTTGTTATGAACTCAAGGAGCAGCGATACTGACCTTACCAGTTTTAATAGCACAGGGGTTTAATTCCACCCTATGAGCTGTCTTTTGCTTTCTCCCCCTCCTTCTGCTGCTAGCCAAGGTTAACTCTTTGCAGGCTTGGGAAAGGTTGGTTACTGCGTCAGCCGTAACAGAGTAATACACAACGTCTAAATCACTTGTACTGTACTTGTGGACAGGCAAAGCAGGCAGTTCTCTGATGTGGGACTGAGCCCAGATGGGTTTGCAGTAGATGTGCCAACAGCTTCAGTGTATTCCTGGATTAATTTGATATTCCCTTCTTGGCACTGAAAGAGCCCGCTACCCCACTCAGCATATAAACAATGAGAGCAAAAAGAGTGTTCCTTGGCTTCAGTGTCTGTCAGGTCTTGCTCTGCAAGGGGACCTTTGGAATGTACCACTGCAAAAGTGGTGCAGAACAAGGCAGTGGAAGTGATCTTTAGGAAAATCAAAAGGATGGGGGGAGAGGCTTCATGCCAATAACTCATGAGCTTTAGGGACCAAACCTACTTAGTTATTTTAAATTGGCTTTGTTCCATTGACTTGGTTTCTCACCTATGCATAGCTTTGTCTGTTTCCAGATCCTTTAATTTTAGGCCTCTGAGAAAAAAAAAAAAAAGTCTATCTGATTTCCCAGTGTCTATTTTCCTGAGCAGGCTTGCTGTTCCAAGTGTCTCATGGGTCAGTACTGCTGGCTGTCAGTTTGCTCCCTCTTCTCCTCCTCCTCTCCCCTCCCACCAGCCTCCAGCCATTTGCTCCCATTTCAATTCTCAGTTAAAATGCAGCCAAAATGAGTGCTGGAGGCACCAGCCAAGCAGTGGGAGAAGAGACAGAGAAGAGGAGCGGGAGAGGGGCACAGGCTTCCCTGTGTGGTAGTGGTGAGGTGTTGCGTTGGGTCATCCCAATGGAGCCATCTCCTATGACATTAATGATTTATCTCTGGACAATCGTTTGTGTTCATTAAGCCTACTCCACTGTTGTGGAGTCACATGTTGTCACAGTGATGAAGAAGGTCCTTCTCCCATAGAGCTGACATTAGGAGACGAGAGGTGGCCTCAGGCTCACTGAGGAGTAGAAATCATCCGTGGGAGAAGCAGCTGCCAAGGAAGACACTGTAACATGACTATTGCAGCCAGGAGGTCAAAAGAAAATGGAGAAATGCCTGTGAGGAAAGGGAAGACTCAGGAGGGAAGGATGAATTACTTACGTTAATACCAAGCAAGTTGTATTCAAAGGGGCACTTTTATTTTGAGTAAGTAGTTTTCCAGTATATGACTCTGGCATGACTTCCTAGCCTTATTTCTCTAAACTGAATTTTAAAAAATCCATTCTCAATTTGCTTTCAGCAGCTTGGAGAGAATGCATATCTAGATGCAAACCTCATGGCTCAGTCCAGTCCTTCCTGCCTCTCTCTCCATTTATTTAGTTTACAGTTTAGAGCTTTCAGATGTGGGTAAGGGATAAAGCAAAGTTGTTTTGTTAACTTAGGCCCATTTCAGCTGCCTTCTGGTAGAATAGTCTTCAAATACATATTTGTACATACTTGTACAGCAGTACTGCTTTGGTTTAGAAACTTACAGAAATAAGTTAGCAAATATGAATACATTAATGAACATAAACTGTGTTTCTCCACATACCTCTAGACCAGTATCTTTGTACCAAGCAGGGTTACAGTTTTTAGTTGCCTTAGGTTTTAACCCAGTGACATTAGAGAAGCACAGAAGCAACAGTGATGGGCCCCAAGGTGTGTTTACTTAATGTCTTTGGAGCTGCTGTAAATCCATGCCTACTACTGTCTCCTGTAATTCAGAGGAGCCATGTGGAAAGGAAAAGCAGAAAAAAAAGCTGATCTCAGCAAATTTGATACAAATTTGGGCAAAGGATCAAAGATTCTGTTTTCATGGAAGCCAGTTCATCAGTCCTTATCTTTCATGCANCTAGCCAGAGCATGATTTCTGCCAGCACGTGAAGGTTTCTTTGCCTTGGTCTTTTCTAACAACCAGTAAATATCCAAACACATCATTGTGCCAGATAAAAGAAGAAAGTAATAATGCTGTATGAAATCAGCCCAGGCAACTAGCTAATGAGTTGGCTTTCTTTTCTTTCAGAATTAAAGGAATCAAATCCAGTTCTGTGCTGGTATTTACAGTCAAGTGGCCTACTTCAGATTTTAATGATCTCTTGAGACCCTGGCCTGACCCAAAATGTTGTTACAACTCGGCCCACCCCAGTATAACAAACTACAATCCTGTCACATGGTGCCCCTCATTCAATAATTAGAAATGTCCTAAGAAAGTATTAAGTACTGTGCCTAAAAACAGGCTGAGCAAATGCTAGTTTACAAGGGACTCATGGTCAAGGTGCTGAGTGAATTGCTGGCTGAAAAGGCAGGCCTCAAATAAAAAGAAATTAAAAGAAACCTTGCTAAGCTCCCTTAGGGGAAATTGTAGCAGTCTCTCCTCTCCATAATCAACAGCTGCAGAAGCAAAAGTGTTGCTCATCTGTTTTCCTACCAAGTGGGAAATATATACTATATGCATCATGGAGATGGAGAAGGGTTATAACAACACTATAGATAGAAAACATATATAAATGGCTAGTTAGATGCTACTTTTCAGGCAAAGAACCATAGAAGTAAGAAAGTGTGGCAGAAAAATGCCAAAATATGCTTTAAAAATGGAGGAATCACGAGTATACTCTCTTGTGTCTATGCATTATGAATGCAGAATTAATTTATATTGCATTTCAGCAATGTTCTACTCTACTTCACACTTAATTATACTAGATAAATACCTGGAGTGAGGAACACATTGCTGACACTTGCAGCTAAGAAAGTCTTTTGTCATAAAAATAAGGACTACATTTTTGCAAGGTGGAGACAGCTTTAAGTATTTTCATAGTTAACCTTATCTCTACTGCTATTTCTAAGTAGGCAATTAACACCCTACAGTCCCAGAGGCTTTTCTGCTTGAAGACCTTACACACCACCTCACATCCATGAGATCAACCATTTGCTGCACCATTTTTACCCTGGGCAGCTAAGCCGGGTCCACAGGTTTCTGTCAGACTAGGTCGCGTGTTTTGTTTCCCCTCTGCTCCTTTTCAGTACCTCTTACAATCCATTGGTGGCATGTGCAGCAGGGCAGGTGAAGCTGCTCTTCTTCCTCCCTGCTGCTGTGTCTCAGGGGCATGACCTTCCAACATGTGCTCTAGCTCAAAAGCAGTCCCCAAAACTTGGAAGTTTGTGTAGAACTGCTTTGCATTTTGTATCCTCATTTCAGTTGGTTTCCTGGTCCGCCAAGGTGGAGGGATATCCCAGGTAATGGAAAACCTCCAATAACATCATCAATCATACAGCTCTTAAGTGATAAATTGAGTAGATGTTTTCTCTACATGATGATGGGGCCCCTTGCAAGCCATCGTGTTCTCTGACAGTAGAGGGTTAACTGCATTTGCAGTATCATTAACCCCACTAATCCTCTAACAAAAAAACCCCAAAACCAACAAACTAAAGTGCCCTCACACAGCTCAAAAGGCACTGGTTCTAAATATATTTATTGAATCTTAACAACCTAGCAGATCAGGAACAAATCTTTTCATGCATCTTTATGCCTTATAAAGATGCACAAGGATCATGCACATGCAAGTTATTATTCCTTTTTAGGTCACCTCTAGGAGCAAGGGAGGTGGGTGTAGGCATGGCATTCCCTTGTGTTCGGTCTTGTAGACTTCCAAGAGGGCTTGGGGTAGACTCACAAGCGGGAGGGAAAGAAGCAATTGGAGGGGAAAGGCAGTTTTTAGAGACTTCACTGTGCATTGTCCCCCAGCTCAGTGACTGACGTGTGATGCAGAGCAGGGCTGTCACACCTTTCCATCATCCTGCCACTCTGCTTGAGGAGGGAGAATAAAAAAAGTCTCTGCATGCCTTCAGCCAGGAGGCCTGGATGTGCATCTTTTGTCAAGGTGTGGTGCACACTGCTGCCCCCAAACCCTGTCAGCATGCCTGGCCACACCACTGTTGTGGAAAACCTGGAAGCTGCAGAGACTGCTCATTTCATTATCCTGGAAAGTGGAGTCCATAGGAAGAGGCTGCTGTTTCCCAAAGTAACCCTACTTGGAGCAATTACCAAAAATGGAAGATAAAATAAGCATGTGATGAGGTTCATGTAAATCTCAGATGACTATTTGGGGATACAGCAAAAGAGCTGGCTTGATGCATTAACATAATTTTCTCCATTAGTAACAGATAGTTTATTGCTTGAATAAAAAAAAAAATCACCATGTGCAAAGTTTACGTGTGCAGTAAATAGAAACTAGCTCTCAAACCTGACGCAGAAATAATTTTGTTGTGTTCTTGGGCTTGTTGTGCATCTCTGTCATTCCAGTATTGGTGGGAAGGATTTGATCCCACAGACTTGGACTCAGACACCTGGTTTTCTGGGGCCTCTTGGTGACAATTTTCAATGAAGAGTCTCACTAAACAGCTCATAAACTGATACAAAGGTGAGCTGCTGGTTGCCTCTGGCAGGATTCTCTGCTGTAGAAATGTTTAGATCTCAGTTTTGATGTGATTTGATATATCACATGCCACTTGATTTGGAACTGCTATATTTTATAGTATACAATTGCACTTATTTTGTGATAATTCTATGAACACTCTTAGAATTAATATCCATCAGATTAGTAACTGCCCAGGATAGTACTTAATCCACTTTTAATTTGAAAGAGAGGATTAAAAATCTCTAAGTAAATTTTACACTACTGCCCTCTGGATTTGGTCCCTTTCCCAAGGACATCATTTAGAGTGTTATCAGAAGCTAAATAGGTCACTGGTAGGACAGCTCTTGTCCATTGGATGACACTGAATAGGCACACAGAATTGCCAGGTTTTAGCTGACTAAAAAGAGGGCAGACACTGATGGAGAATGGATGAATGCATTGAAATCACCCCAGTTCAATCTGCAGCTGGCATCTCTCTGCAGTAGCGACCCTCAGGAGTTTGCTTGCAGCTCTATCCAGACATCCTGTTTGAGAAGTCTACAAGCTCAGTAGTCTCTTCATGGGGAAACAAGCTCAGGTATCTTATTTTGGGATCACCCAGAAACCCAGCATGGCTGGAGGACAATCACACCAAGGGAACATGTTTCCTGCCTTTCTCCATACTGCTTCTCTCTCCATTAGCGTCTTGAAAACTGCCGTGTGTGTCTCCAAGTCTAAACATCTGCCATCCTTCTCAGGAAGAAGTTGCTTGCACAAATACTACATAAGAGAAGTACTAGGTTATTCCTCATGCTTGAATGCTCCAGACTTGGAAATAGATGCTTCACTATCAAGTAGGTCAGAGGTGTCCCCAGCTCATGGATCCAAGTGATAAGGTGGATAGGAAGAGGAAACAGAGGATTTCACAATATGTGGTTTTAATGGATGTTTAGATTGGCTGTAAATGTGCAAATGTGTGTTTGTTTAGAGTTACCAGGATATGAATCAAAGAAATAAAAATAGCAATGCATTAAAGCTTAAGAACCTCTTGGGAAGGAGCAAATTAATATTTCTAAATGTAAATATTTTGACCCAACCTATTAATCATGTTCTCATGCTACAATGGGAGAGATTTGCGTTGGATGTGGTAACTTGTCTTCTGTTTTCTGCAGGCACAGAAAACTGACTGATTAAGCAGTGCTATTTAATTCAAACTTTCCAGTATTATGCCACTGGGTTATTGGATTTTTGTGTAACAAAAACCTTCTTTTTCCCAGCTTTTCTGTTTTTGATGTGTGGCAGAGCCAGAAAATTCCAAGTCTTGATATTTCTTTTAATGTCTTTACTACTGCTGGAAATTGCTGGAGATTTTAAGAATACATCTTAATTAAATCAGTGAGTTTCCTCATCCCTTTTTCTCTATTCCTTATCATTCCCATGGTCTTACGTAGCCCAGATTTTTTAAACATGGGTGGTGTTGAAAATGTTTAATAGATGACTAGCAGATGTCAGGACATTACAGGCATAAGCAGCATGTTATACATTATTAAGACACATTGTCATTCCCAGATGTCAACGTAGTCGTCGAGATACTGTATCATTTTATAGCAGTTGATTTCTTTAGTACAACATCCTCCTAAGATATTTGTAAATATAAAAATAATGCTAAATATGAAATGTATTTGCAATGATTTATCAAGTTGTTAGAACCAACGATAATTGGAACAATTATCTCTGCTAACAGATGTACATCCAGGAAGATGATAGCAACAACTTTGTTTGGCTCTGTCTAGTTTTTCTCAAGAATGTTGCTAAGCCAGAGGAGTCACCTAGAGTTTGTGCAGGGATAGTCCCTAGCCATGGTATTCAAGTACTACAGTTGTGGGGAGAGTGCGTTTACCAGTTCCATTCCTGCCTCTGGCCCCCCAGGTAGAATTAAGGTCCACTCTGATTGTCATTTTCTCCTGCTTCATCTTTCATTTTTGAGTAATGATTTTTGATGTCTACAGCTCACTTTGGGTAGCAGAAGCCTTGAAGCACATTCTTGTGTTTACTTTGTGCTGTTAATTAAAGGAAGTCTATAAAATGGATGCATCAGGGTCTGCAGTGGGCTCCTTACTTCTGTGGGGCAGTCCAGGCTGTGGGCGATGTCTCTGACTCATGTTGCCTTGGCAGTGCGTGATGGCAAGAGCTGGAAGTGTTTAGACCAAATCATTATTATCAAATGCATTACAGCTTAGACTTAAAATCTGGGCTTGTAAAAGAGGGATTGCTGTAGTGTGGTGGACCAAATTGCTGGAATTTCCTTTTCCCATTGGTCTGAAAAAAGCACAAAGCCATGATACAGAGCCTTCTGCTTCCTCCATTTCTGCCCTACAGAACAGCTATTGTGAGGAATGTAAAGACTTCTCTTCCAAGTAAGTAGTCTAACAAGGTTTATAATACTTGTAGATTTACATTTTTATATGTCCCCAGAGATGCTGTAAATAATACATTTTACAAATACTAGAACAAATAATTGAATTGTGGAAAAAAAAAAAAAAAGAATTGCATGTCAGAGCTGCATACTTTGCCAACCTTTGTCTTGAGGAGAAATTCAAGGAGAAATGAAGAAAAGACTCCTTTTCCTGGGCTCACTTCCAGTCATTTGGCATTTTAACTATATATTAGGCCAACCCTTTTTCTAAAAGTTTTGATTCTTATAGAATTTATAGGCAAAGAACAGCAGTAAGAAGGAGAATAACAGTAGCCATATCTGGCAATAAAGTGTTACCAAAATTTTTGCCCATTTAATGTCTTTAAGGTCTCTCTAATTTATTTATTTATTAAGTCTTTCTTGGGCGCCTGTCAACATATGGAGAGAAGACAAATTTCTGCATTTATTGAATATCTTGATGTAGTATGAAAGATAGTTTATTTCCATTGTCTATCTGACTGGCTGTTAGCTGACTGCGTAACAGTAGACAGCTCTGCCTCTTTCTGCTTGTTTTTTACTCTGTATCAGAGATGCATGAAAGTACTTACTTAACTCACTTTGTGCAACTTTATCAGCTAAGAGGTTAGTGAATTGAACAATAAAAGTACTGGTACTGAAAATTAGTTTAGAGATTCTTATGGCGCAAAGGATGAGACAACTGGAGGTCAGGCCACATCATATGAGAAGACAAGAAAAAACCAAGAAAGTTTCAAAATTTGGCTTCTACAGATCATTATTGACCAGTGCAGGTAGTAAAATGTGTCACTTAGCTCCAGTCACTATATCAAATCACATTAATTTTACCACAGCTCTGAAATCTCCTTCCCTGATTGCATCTCTCTTATACTGTCCCCTGAAGACTTCCCCTCACTTTGAGGTGACATGCCGATTTCCCATTGGAGTCATAATTCAAATGAAATCACGTCATGGTGACACCAGCACAATTAAATCATAAATAAAGGCCATGACATGTATTTCTAAAAGCTATTATGAAATATATATATATAGACATATAATCTGCTTTAGATTGTTATTTAAAAGGGGTTTTTTAAAGCTCAATTTAAGTCAAAGTAGATTGCCCATATTTACTCCCCTTTCTTTCTAATCTCAGGATTTAGCAAACATGAGCCTGTGTTACACCCTCTATTATATAGATAGGAAGACTGTGATATTAAAGGTGACTTTCTCCTGGTCAGAAAGCTGGGGGCATGGGAATTTTTTGACTCTCAAGCTCCTTAACTCCTCTATCCTTTCCATTGCATTGGTATGTTTCCATCCTTCCTTATTTAGATATAGACTAGAAGTGATCTGGGAAATCCTTTATTAAATCTAGAATCCTACCACTTCTATTCCCACTAGGGCTGTTCTTCAGATTTTACAAGCATCTTTATTGTCCATTAGCTTCCCAAAAGTAACTGGGCTAATTGAAGGTTTTACTGTATCTGAAGCAGATTCTATTAAAATTAGACATGAAATTGAGTTTGTAGGAATGCAGTTACTGGCATTAATGGGCATTAATTCTGAGAGGCTAGAGGCAGCCAAACCACGCCCTGTTCCCAGCTCAGTAAAGAGCAGCATGTGACAGGAAAAGAAGGCAAAAAGCACTCGCGTAATTCTTCCCTGGGGAATTAGGAGTCTGCAAGAGACATCAGCTGGTCCCAGATCCTCAGGAAATGGCTTCAGCATCATTTATTGGCATGTAAATAGTGCAGAAAAATCCCGTGCCAGATGCCATCTTTTCATACCATGTCTTGAACCGGACCTGGGCTGCATTAGTGCCATTTGAGGATGGATGCCTCTGAAGAAAAAGCCAGCATTTGCACCATAACACAGGCTCGAGACACACAGCAAATGCGGCATCTCATGATGACACATGTGACGATGATGTTGTAGGAGTGGAGCACTAATTGATCTCGACATGTGATAGTTTGGGCTCCAGGCTTACTGTTTTGAAGCTTGTCTTTGTTTCCTAATCCATGTGACTACGCTTTCAAGAGTATTTCATTTCCTAGGCAAACATTATTGTGTTTTTTCTCTATCTCTGAATAATGAAGGGTAAGAAATCAACCAGACTGAAGTTACCACACAAATAAGGAAAAAAAATACCCCTGTGGTGATGACCTGGAGATTCAGTTCGTAACTGGCAAAGTCCCAGAGGAGTTCAGACTCTGAGTCCATGGGGTCTTAACAAGGGGGCATGTGGGGATATGGAGAACAGCAGCTGAGACTGCACGGGCTCACATTAGCCTGGCACATGTTGTGTGTCAGCAACATCGATGGACAGCACACGAATTCAGCACGTTTTGCGTCCATTCCTGCAAGAGTTTAGGCCTGCACTTAAGATGCACATGGGAAGAGTAATAAAGCTTGGAGTACGCAAACAGCATTATGGAAGAAAGGCTTTTTTTCATCTGGGAACAGCCTTTGCTGCACAATCTTTTGTGCCTTAGAATATCAAGCAGCAGCAGAGTTAAATGGAATCATATTAATAAGCATGGATAATCTCATCATCCAGGGCGGGCTGACAGAAAAGCAGCTCCAAACACATGCAGCTGAGTGAAATGTTCCTGCAATTAATTGGATTTGATTAAATTTCTCATTTAATGGCTGGAGGAAAAGAAACAGACCAAAGACAGCAAGCACTTTTCTTGCTAATCTGGAGCTTTGAGTAATGGCTGTGGAATACCAGATTCCCTACTGCATTAAGTGGGGAAAGTGTTGCTCTGGACACAGGAGCACAGGAACCCAGTTTCCCACAACCTTTCTCTTTGTTCTGACCTTTTCCTTTTCTGACAGAGAAGATGAAAATTTTGGCTCCCAAATAGCTATTCTGATGCTACTACATTTCCATTAAAAAAATTGAAACCATTTAATTTTTGTTCCCAGGGAGGAGCAAGACCAAGTTCAAGGCCTTGAAACCTAGGGGGAAACAGAGTTGTCAGTCTCCAGCTAGCTTTAGATTATGATCTGTGAACTTAGATGGGGGCACATAGCTACCAATCCCATCCTTGTCCTTGCTTTTGTAGGGTTATGATCTACTCAGAAACACTGAATCTTGATTAGAATCTCTTATAGCAAGGTCCTCAAAAATCGCTCAGTAAAACAAGTAGTGGCTTTTACCATCTTGCTAAAATCTTGCTGGACACAATCAGGCTTACATGGATACAAACTGGGCCTGGTTTCAGCTTCATTTTTCATTGTATGATCAAACTATGTTACCTGTTGTAAACTCGATTTATTTTATACAAATGACTTGAGTCCTTTCTGATGCCTCTCTGAATAAAGAACTAAAAAGAGCAGAGGAATTTTCCATGGAAATCCCAGAGCATTTTACAAATATCCCAGCTGTGACATATAAAACAGTTTTTTCAAAACCCAGTGAAAGACTTAGTGAGCTCTGTTTTGCATAATTTTCCATCATGGGTAACACCAGTAGCATAACAACAGTGGGAATTGACTACATCTGCTAGACCACCTGGTTTAGGTAAGATTTGCACATCGTAGTGTTTAATGTAAGCTTTCTGTCACAGGGGTCCTGCTGTCTCTCCAAGAAGTAGTAGTTGCCTCTACATGGCATCAGAGAGGCCAAGTCAGTCCCATGCACAGCTCCTGGCAGCTCAGGCATTATGAGGTCACTGCCAGTACACTTACTTCCTGAAATTTTGGAAAATTTCAGCATACAAACTTAGTTTATGTTGGACTGATTTACAATCACTGAAAAAAACTGATTTACAAAACCTGAACAAATTAGATTTAAGACTGGATCAGTGGGCTGAGGCCAGTTGTATGAGGCTCAAAGAGGCTCAATGCCAGGTCCTGCCCCAACATCACAACCCCATGCAATGCTACAAGATTGGGGAAGAGGTGTTGGAAAGCTGCCCAGTTGAAAAGGACCCTGGGGTGTTGGTCAACGGTGGCTTAACATGAGCCAGTCTGTCCCCAGGTGGCCAAGAAGGCCAGTGGCATCCTGGCCTGTATCAGGAACAGTGTGGCCAGCAGGACCAGGGCAGTGACTGTCCTGCTGTAATCAGCACTGGTGAGGCCACACCTTGAGTGCTGTGTTCGCTTCTGGGCCTCTCACCACAAGAAAAACACTGAGGGGCTGGAGTGTGTCCAGAGAAGGGCAGCAGAGCCAGTGGAGGGGCTGGAGCACAAGTCTTATGAGGAGCAGTTGAGGGAGCTGGGGGTGTTTAGCCTGGAGAAAAGGAGGATCAGAGGGGACGTTATCACTTTCTACAATGACCTGAAAGGACAGTGTAGTGAGGTAAGGGTTGGTCTGTCCTCCCAAGTATCAAGAGACAGGATGAGGAAATGGCCTCAAGTTGTACCAGGGGAGGTTGAGATTGGATATTATGAAAAATTTCTTCAGAAAAAAGGGTGGTCAAGCACTGGAACTGGCTGCCCAGGGAAGTGGTTGAGTCAGCATCCCTGGAGGTATTTAAGAGACATGTACATGTGGCATTTAGGGACATGAGGGTGCTGGGTTAACGGTTGGAGTCAACAATCTGAAAGGTTTTTTCCAACCTAAATGGTTTTCTGAGTCAGAGAGAGAAGCAGCACCACAGCTCAGTCCTGTGTGCACATATACACATATAGAGTTAAGTACCTATACACACATCTGCATATACATGCGTGAGCACACCCCACCCCACTTCCTCAACATCAATGCAACTTTTTCTCTGATTTGTGTCACATATACATAGATCATTTCTAAAACCATTGTAGGATAACAGAATTTGCAAATGACAAAAAAAGCCCATCCCTTATTTTCTTTCCCTCTTGGGTTCTTATGGGTGCCAGTAAAGCAAAACCCAAACAGCTACAAAGCTGGTCACCCTGCAGCTTACAGTGGTGGTTGTGTAAACGCTGGTCTAAGTCAGCCCCCACAACTGTACATGAGTGAAACTCACAGGGGACCGTGCCACCTGCTTTACCCTTCACCACAATAACTAACACTCCACTTTGGAAGGTTTCCCAGGCCAGAGGGTGCTTTGCTCTTGCACTGGCATTGCAGGGCACTGACAAGCACTCCAGGGGTACCCTGGTTAATTCAGCTTCAATCCCCACCATCTCAGCAAGCAGCTCCCAGCCGAGCTCTCCAGAAGGACATGCTCATTCTATAAACCTCCTAGGTCCATGCTTTATTATTTGTCTTTCCTGTCTGGCTGCTTTAATCATTGGCTCACACCTTTCAGAGTTCACCTTGTTACAACCACCCGGGCAGCCAGGCAACATGCAGCCATACCTAGCTGCTTCTAGGCCAAAATCTGGCAGCATCTCCTGCCTGCGAGGTGCCCGTACACTAGTAGGATTGCTACTCCTGGATGTCTACCCACTAAATTTGCAGTTAAAGAAATACCTTCTCTGTCCCTCTTGGCAGAAGGTGGAGACACTTCACCAGTATGGAGATAGATATTATTCTACCACTGAAATGCACCTAGCCTGGAAAGGGCTATGCTGGCAAGGACGTGCCTTTTTTCCCTAGAACATTATGAGTAACACCAGCCCATATAGGCAACATAAGCTAAAAGCCTGGTTTAGTGTTCATCTGTTTGTTTTTCTTAATTGCTACGTAGCAGCTCCCTGTCCATTACAGAAGGTACCATTATCCTTTCTTCACAGCCAGGGATTTACAATGCACGGATTTAGAGAGGAATCCAGGCCATGCTGAAATCCACAGATGAATTCCCAGGCCTGACCTTGGCAGGGCTGGGATTTCACCTAAAATAACTTGTGTTACGTATCATGCAGAAAGGCTGTGGCATATTATGGGATTAAAGACTTGTTTGGGGAAAAGAACCTGTTTAAAGCATTCGTCTTTTTTGAAAAAGATACACACTGTGCAGAAATAAAAAGCTGTTTGGTCTCATCTTAATTTAGGTGGTGATTTGTCAACATATTTCTTCAAGAACAATTAATAATAAAGTGGTTGTTTTGTTACATTTTGCTATGAGATTGTTATTTTTTGTTTGAATATGTTTTTCTGAAATCTATGGCACATTGTTATTGTGAGAAACACGTGAACTCACTCTTGCTTTCCTGAGTAACTGTAAGAACAATTGAGTTGAAAAGGTCAGAACAAATATGTGTTACCTCAGCTTTTCAACATGTAATACTCAACTTTAGTTGAGTATTCAAAGTGAAAGAATTCAGACTTTCTGCAGCATGAGAAATTACCAGCATTTCTGTGCTCCAAATTTGGAGGTGACGAAGTTCCCAATCATACTTTTTTCACCTTCTTCTCCCAAGAAAACTGAATTTCTGTTTTTCAGACAGCTCTGGCAGTGTGTGGCCCTGTGTGGTGTTTGGAAGCTTCATCCTTGCTTTGGCATGGGAAGGATGCCCTCCCTGTTCTACCTGGTTACTGGCTCTGGATTCATCTCTCAGAAACTGCCCGGCTAGTGCTCACCCTTTGCAGTGACACAACCACCATATACAGTGACAGGGACGTGGGCTAGACCCCTTTGGGTAGCTGGCACAGCCAGGCTTGTCTGGAAGTAACAAAGGAAATGCAGCAGGCAGGCCACGTTTCTTGATGAAGAGGTCTGACCATTATTCCTTCAGGGATAAACCCAGGCTAACAACTTATTTCATATCAGTTAGTGCCAATCTGGCATCTGAGGGGTTGTGAGAGCTCTGCTGCTGTGAGCCTGCATCAGATTCAGGCAGCTGACCTCGAGGTGAAAATCTCTCTATCCCATTATACACCCCCTGAGACACCCAGGCCCCATCTACTTTGTTTTCTCTGCTCCCTGTCATTTATTTTCATCTCTCGTTTTAATCTCCTTAGCATGTCATGTGTGCCCATCAAAGAGATGTTTTCTGTGCAGTCTGGCAAGCACGTTAATAGGGTTCCTTCCTCTTCACATCTGGGTATCAGTGGTGCTTTTTGGCCACTTGTCAGATATTTCCGTAAAGATTATCTTTCAGTGTTTTATATAATGACATTAACAGGGCAGACGTTAAATAGAAGTGGGGAAAAGGTGCTCAGAGGGACTGGGGGAAGAGAGAGTAGTTCTAGGAAATGGTTCAGTTCTTTCATTGCAAGGAAAAGGCAGCCAGGGGCAGAAGATGATTGCTGAATTTGTTTCCATACCAAGGCTGAGAAATAAATAACTCAAGCTAAGGATGAGTGACTTTAGCCCTGTTAAAGCTGGGATGCAAATATTCTGCAGAAATGGCCCAGAAATTTTATTTTGCAGGTAAATGGGGGTAAAAAAGCCCTCAGGGTTGTACTACAAGAATGCAGAGCAGCTGGGAAGAATAAACCTTGTCAGTACAAAAAGCTTTACTCATTAGGAAAGAATGACCTTCATTTTTGTAGGGCAGATCTTTGTTAGGGCTTTCTGGACTACTCTGGTCCCTTAGCAAGGCTTCTTTCCACATCTGGCTTTGCACAACATGTCCCTGCAGAAAGCAAGGTGCTCCTGAGGCTGTCAGTGGCAGAAGCCCATGGGACTGGTTGCAAGGTTCATCTAAAAGACCCTTTTGTTTGTTTTTTTGTGCCTGAAGGGATCAGCTTTATTCAAGGTGAGGAATGTCAGCTCTGATTCCTCTAGTATCAATCTGTCCACGACTCATTAGCTTATATGTAAACCTTGGATTTTAAATAAAGAGCAGTATACCCTGATTTTGTATCATATCTTGTATCTGAATATAAATATGTTTTTGTTCTGAACTGGAATTCATGACATGTTAAGGGCAGCTCTGGTTTTTGACACTTACAAATGCCTTCTGTCTTTGGTAAGGCTCCAGATGTTTTCTTCTCATGATGTAAGACTTGCATCTGGAACCACTGCTTCTCCAGCTACCTACCTGCTTATATTCCTTATGCAAGGAGTTAGCTTTGAAGGATCTTGCTGTTGTCTCTTGATGCTTTAAGAGGCAGTTCTACACTTTGATGCTTTATTCCAAATACTTTGTCCAGGTAGATGAATGCCAGTATATTCAAAACTGCTGGCTGTTCTACTTGCTCACTTGAGGAGAGGTGGAAAAAAGACAACCTGAGAAGAAAAAGTGGATGATTTAATATGTTTTTTTGCTTGTGCTGTGCAATTTGTGTTGCTGGAAGTTGCTGATGGTACAAAATTTGCTGAATTCTTGGTTAAATATTAACATGTGGAGGGTATCTGTAATTTCCATGTGACACTTGATACAATTCCTAAGCATTGTCTGAGGTCTTTTTGGCAACTTTTCTGCTCCACCAACTCTTGCATAAACATGTAACTGGAGAATTTACTTGCAGCATATTTTATCCAGGTGTCTTCAGTGGTGTAGGAAATTAGACAGTTCTTGTACTCTGATGACTCTGTACACCTGGGGGTGCAAAGGGCCTTGACTTTTGGCCTGACTCTGTCCCACCATGGTTCTGAATGCCACTCCTTCACCATTTCCATGAGGTTTGAAGCAGCACTTCATACACCCTTGGCATTCTGCTGCTTATGGGTTGTACCTAATGATGTCATCTTAAGGTGACTTCCAAACTGCTCTTCTGCCGTCTCTCTTCCCTATTTACAGTAGTTTCTGATTTGGGAAGAGTGCTGACTGAGGAGGGGGTTGGTGGGACTATAAGGGGATGAGTTTGAGAGGGGCAGGCACAATCAAGATGGGGAGAGTGCTGTTAGCGGAGGCCCGGTAGGAGCTGAACTTTGTGCCCTGGGGCACAAGAAATGGGAAGGCAGAGAAAAACACCTGAAAAGACAGGAAAAATATAAAATGCTAAAGGAAATTGATGGTGAAAAGGAGGGGAAGGGCTGCAGTTGGGAGTCCTGCCAAATGACTGCAGTGCAAGTTGCACAGTTGGTGTTGCTCTGAGACCAGCGAGGACCCAGACACACTATGGTGTCCATCCCATGCAGCCTGGAGCTGGTAGCCACACAACATGGAAACTCTGCCACAGCTGCCAGAACTCAAACACAGCACAGTTTGGCATTAATTTTTGTTGTGTGGGCAGATTATTCTGCCTAGAAAATATTTTTTTCCTAACTAAGCAGATATTTTTTTGGTGTTGTCTGACCTGGTTCTTGATGCCAAAGATATCACAGGATGAATACACCTTTATGTATACCACGAATCAGGATAGTAAAGAAGGCAAGGAAGTACTGAACAGTCCTGAATCCTGGTTGCTCTTCTGCATCATTTCCAAGTGGGAGGGCCAGGGTTGCCCCTGGCCTCAGTCTGTGGAGTCTAAATGAAAAATTTTATAATATAAATCTGAAAAATCTTTTTCAGACTTTCTTAGTAATGTGGTATATTTTTTGTTTGCTGGGGGTTTTTGCCCCCCTCCTTTTTTTAAAATGTGGCCAGCATTGGAAATGTTATATGCCTGGGTAAAAAATCACACAAGTCAAAGATAGGATAATGAAAGCCACAGTTTTACCAAGCGAATGAGAAAACAGTCCAAGGAGGAGCTTGTTAATACAGTCACAGGAGTTTTGACTTGGATATCCCCTCAATCATCTGCATTTAGCAAGTCCAAGTTTCATAACTCTGTCTGTGAAAACTACACATTAGATTTTGTGGACAACCACAAAAGCTTTTTAACACAGGTTTAATTACAAAGCCAAGAAAAATTATTTAGCTCTGGAAAGAAAGTAAGAAGCAGCACTTCAGTTGAAAGAGGTCTTTCATAGCTGAGAAGAAGCATACACAAAAAATTTTTTATTATGTTAGGAAGAACATTAGAATAATGGATGCTGTTGTTTTTATGTTGTGCATTGTGATTAGTACTGGAGAAAGTATTTAAGTAAGTTTAGGTCACTTGCAATGAGGAAAGCACTTATGCACATGATATAACTTTATTCAGGTATTAAAAACATCTCTGGTCTCTAGAGCATTTACTGAATCAAATTCAGTATTTATCAGTAAATTGTTTAAAAAGCTACTTTCATATACACAGTTCTCAAACTAAATGTGAAATAGAACTATTTCCATGATTCCTTCATTTAATTGCATGATAGAAAAAAAAGAAGAACAGTCATAAAGAGAATAAAAACAGTTCCTCATAGCATATTATTAGCTTTTGAGCCCAGATAAAGAGTTCATGGGTAATAAATAGAACAGGACAGTACTTACTACAACAAGAAACAGAAACCAATATGAAAGGGTAAAAGGTGGGGTTTTTAAACCTTTGTCTTGGGAAGCTTTAGCTGACTATCCAGTTTGCTATCTGAAAAATGTCTTAAATCGGGCTTCTGTCCAACCTTCAATACACCTTTGTGCAGCTTGAAGGAATACTTGGAGTGTAGCAGTATCATTTACAACAATAAAGGACCACTAAGCCTGGCACTTCAGAAACTCGGATCCCCCTCCCTCCTTCTTGAGCAGTTCTCCATCTTGAGTAACAACCCTCTAAGTGTTACTTGTAATGCGAGTCAAGGCATTCCTACATACACTTGGATTTCAATCTTTGCAGCTTCTACTTCAGTTTTCAAGGGAAAACATTAATGTATAAAGATGCCCTCTGACAGATTCAGGGCATGACTCTCCTACATCTCTCGAATCATGTAGAACAATACCTGTTATGGTGTTATTCTCAAGAATATGAATGTCAATATCAGCACCAACCAACCTGGAGGAAAGCAGAGACCTGGGAATATAGGAAGATATCTAAGCAAAAGCAAGTATATGGATTAAATGTTATTTACAAAGCAAAGAGCTCATACAGCCCTTGCTATAAAGCCACCATTTGGAGCAGTAGGTCCAAGCTTTCTTGGTTCCCCCTAAATTTTTCTTCCATTTTGGAAATGCGTCTGCATACACATACTGACTTTTTAAATCTCCTTGAAAAGGGGAAATTTTGGGTTCAATGATGAATCACTATGTGCCTTTTTGGTTAAAAAAAAAACCAAACCAAACCAACCCGCCACCAAACTTTAAGGTAAATAAAGAAGCAGGTTACCCTGTGTGTTTGTGTGGCACACAAACAGGGCTCACAATTCAGAATGAGACAAGAGTAACACAAAGTGCAGCCCGAAGAGAGTCAGTGATCCAAGTTACACCTGCTTTCCCTGTATGTTTATGTATTTGTTGCAAAACATACAGTCCAATTCTTCTCTTGTGCCTATATAGGCATGCAAAGTCTCCATAGTAAACAGAATACCAGAGGAAGCAAGGAAACAAATGGGGCTATTTATACTTGTGCTGTTACCAATATACTCCTTCAACATCTTGCCCAGATTAGACGTAATTGTGAATTTATACTCTCCGGGAGAGGGGTTCTGAATAATTTTGTCTCTTTTCAGAAGATGCTTTTATAATGCAATCTGTATTTGTAACTGGATTCTACACGTCCTGTTACATGGATGCCTTAATATTAATTACTTTGACCTCTGCTTGACTACTGTGTAAAGAGACAGGGGGCTTTTTCCAGGAACATAATCCTTTTAATTTTTCAGGAGAAAATAATTTTGGTTTAATTTTATTTCTCTCCAGTTATTGTAACATTTGTCTTGTTCCCAGGGTACTTTTATAAGAGGAAATGATCCTTCTGTGTGAGCTTTTTTCCCTTAAAATCTCCCCTCAGACTTTCTCTCTACCAACAGAGTAGAAACTCTGGCATGCTGAAAAACAACAAAAAACTCAGGTTCCTGCAAGTATCCTGCCAGTCTGTGGTCAGGTGCAGAACAGCACAGCTGCCTGCCTTTTCCTCGGGGCAGGCAGGGGAAGAAGGTTGCTTGGTGCTTCTTTAAACAGAGGGAGGATTTAACTGACACCAGTGTTTAATGTGGAGCAGCACCCACATTAAGTGTGACTGCAGATTTGGCAGAGGAGGACAGTTCTTGCTGTGCCAGGAGACCCACTCTCTGCTTCTTCTGCAGCAGGTCAGAGAGCCAGCCACCTTGCTGAGACCTCAGGCCTTCCTGGCACTGCTATTCCCTTTTCCACCTTCCTTCTTCCTTGCCTAATTACAGTGTGAGCTCTTCAGGGCAGTCTCTGCTGCCTTGTGCCCAGTGCAGTGGGGCTCTGATGTGGGTTACAGCCCTGGGGCACTGAATGCAGTAGGAGTCATTAATAGGTCAAGAGAGAAAATTTGAAGTATGCGGTAAGGATTGAGAATGTGCAAAACCCTGAGAATTCCCAAATGTTTACTGACCTGAGCTCAGAGCGACATGGTTTCTGAAATCTTTGAAAGATTTTGGCTTAATACTTTGATGTTGCTTCTTTTTCCTAACTGAGGACTGGTGGGTTTGGCAAGTCACTCTACTTTCCTCTTCTCCTCCCTTCTCTCGTTAATCACTGACAAATCCTCTGAATGGTACGGGGTTTTGTGGTGATGTATTTTCCTTTAAATGGTTTGTTCTGTTTCCCCCTTCCAAAATGTATGGTATATTCCTAAGATGTAACCCAACCTTTGATCCCTCCCCTGTGAGCTTTTCATTGGTTCAAGCCTTGGGTCCGCGGGCCCTTTGAAACTGTGATAAGGGGATGCTCGGAGGATGAGGCTTTCTTTTCCGCTTGGATCTTTCCCCCCTCCCTTCCCCTTCCCTCTCCCCTCCCCCTTCCCCCTNTGGCTTGCAGGGGAGAGTGTCATCTCCAGCAGAGGAACTGGGCTGTCCACTTCTTCACTGCCATCCTCTGGAGGCCATCAGCCTAGAGCATTACAGCGGAGCGGACACTTTATTTTACAGTAAAGCAAATGTACTGACAATGTCAGCAATTCCCATATTGAATTCAACCATTAAAAAAAAAAAACCCAAAATAAAAAAAAAATCAAACAAAAACCCCTGTAGCTAAAACCTTTACAATGATGGCATCAGGGCAGAGGCTTCTCTCACCTCCCAGGCAGAGGGGATAGGAAAGGTACTGCATTGCAATGGGTGTGTTACGTGCCACATAAGCAGGCACTCATCTGCTGGTACCCATAAGGGAACTAATGTTCCCTTATTTCCCCATCCCTCAACTGCCAGCTAATCTGTGCTGGCCCGTCTGATTTCCTGGCAACTGTTCTAATGTACAGGCTAATAATGTTTGCAGCAGTCCTGGGAGACGTCAGTGTGCAGGCTAGCTATGAGGTTGTAGGGTCCAAAGGAGGATTAATTAGGGGAATTGTGGCATCTGGGTAGGGAGAGCTTTTGAGAAGCCCTTCATCCAGGTGGTGTGAGCAGTCTAGATAAGCACCCAAATATTTCTGTGAAGAACTGGGATGCCATCCCTAATTGAAGTTCAACCGCTACTAAGTCCCCTTGATGATTTCTCCTCCTTTCTGCCTCAGAGTATCTTTTTTGTTGTTGTTTCCAACTATAACCTAATGAAAACACATTTGAAAGTAAAATTACGGATTTCTCAGGGACTCTGACCCTTTGGGGCAGCCATGGAGATACTGCAGAAGGAGCTGAGTACACAAGCTCCTGTTAATTAGAGCAGAGTGAATGATTCATAGGAAATAATTTATTCCATTAATTTAGCCTCTCTTTCTTTTGCAAATTATCTATGAAAAGTTTTCAGTTTTATTGCATTCAGCTGCAAGACAGCAAATGATTTCTCTGCATGTAGTTGACCCCGATGTGGCTTGAAATGTAAGGTCTGGCTTTTAGTTTTTCAGTGGACAGGGGTACTGGAGTTAGTGTTCTTCCTTGATTAAACAACTGACTTTTACTGTGTGCCTTGAAAAACTGATGTTCATTTTTACAAATGTCGAGGTGACCTTCCCTGAATATTATTAACCATGGCATAGAAATATCTCTGCCAGTGAACCCATTTACTTGAACAATGATCTGGAAAGTCTGTCCAGCACTTACCCTCCAGTGTCCGACATGGTGTGTCTTTGTGAGCCTTCCCCTCTGGCAAGCTCAGGGAATTTTCACTCTTTCTCCTTCACCAGTCCTGTGCAGAGTCCTTTGCTTAAGCTTCTCTCCACGTGGAGGCAACATCTTCAGAATATCAATTGTCTGATCAAAGCAGCCATGAAGCGCAGTTGTTAAAGTCAAAGTCATAAAATTCATTGCCAATAATCTGATGCCTACTTGCTGAAGTCCTTGTCAGCAAGCTGAGTATTTATTCACTGAAAAGCGTTCATGATGCTTACCATTTTCCACAATAAAGATTACAGAATACTTCAAAAGCAGGAGAAAATCCTAAGTAGTACCTGTAATGATCCTCCATCACCAAATAAACAGCCCTGCTCCATAACCTTGCAGCATTTCCCTTTGCCCGACTTCCACACATAGGATAAACTAAATTGACACAGACCTTGGGTGTGGGCAACTGAATTTGCATATCTGTCTGTCCTGGTTTAGGGCAGGGTCATTGTCTCCAGCAGACTTCTGCTGCCCATGGAAGATGAATGTGTGGAGTGCCTGACCCATGGCAGGCAGGCTTTTCTTGAGATGCATCTAAGCATGGGGTTGTAACTCTGAGCTCAAGGAAACATTAGTTTCAGTAACAGCTTTTCACACTCCATCAAAAAGCATTTTTAAAGAGGGATGGTACTGCATGAAAATTAATGCATGGGAGCATTCTTGTAACAGGTGCATAATATTTGAGTAATAGGCTTGTGGGATGTTTATTCACTTGCCAAATTCATTTATCAGGTATTGGATTCAAAGGATTTCCCAACAGGATATCTGCAGAGATTAGTGAGCTAGGCAAATGTGCTTTGAACAAATACATCCTTTCATCAGGCACTCATTTGGATAATTCCAGCACCGACATGCTCGCTGCTGGAATGGGTCTGCTCGTAATTGCATTAATTTTTTTCCTGTGGTCGTACGTATCTGTGTCTCTAGATCCTACAAGGGCAGAGTTTGGCCTGCAACCTGTTAGTCAAGAGGTACCTGCCCATCTCTGCCTGTACAGATGAAGTTTTAGCCAGCCCAGTCTTGCCCAAAGTAACCTTTGTTGCCTGGAAAGGCCTGCTGTATCAAAAACACCAAAACAGCTTTGCCAGCACAGGTTGACAATACTTTTTTGAAAAATAAGTGAGGAAAAATTGCCTTGAAGATGTAAGAACATTGTATTTCAAAGTATTTCAGAATAAAGTATGGTTCATTATCATTTTCTTGTTTTTTTAGTAGGTCTTTGATTTTGTTTTTGAAGTTGAAAGTAAAATTAAACTTGGTTTCACCAGGAGAAATTTTTCATCTGATTTTACCCTTGAAACTTCAAATAGATTGTCATTTTGATGGAGGACAGGAATCAATACTGAAGTAAGAGGAATTGCCATGGATTGAAAACTTCAGAAGTTCATCTTTAAGATGACAAGTCATTCAACAGATATATTGGAACCTGTGTTTTACTATCAGATTAATGAAGAAACAGCAAAAGTTGTGTTAGTCTTGTTCCCGCAACTAAGTGGCCCATTTCTTTTCTTATCTGCTGTATCTTACCATATTTCTGGTCTTAAGCACTGCAGTAACTAATCATGGAAAAACCAATCAGCTTGGCTTATTAAATGGCCAAATACCTTTCAATAAATGGTTTTTTCTCTTTTTAGCTGCCTGGTCTAAGAAAATGAGTCTCTATTTGAGACACCTGAAGTAAAGAACCATCATTCTTCCATTGATTTTGAAAATGTGGGTCACCATATATAATGTACCAAGCTTAAATCCTGTAATGACTTAAATGTTATTCTGTCTCTTGAGCTGTAGAAGTACAAACAAAACTGAGGATTTAAGGGTAAGCATATGACTTTTCAACTCAATGTGTACTTTTTGTCATCATTTTTGAGCCTTTCAAATTGTGGATGGCTAAAAGAACATTCAATAAATTTATTTTTGAGTATCCCAGTGCTTCCCTGCCTTATGAAACCAAATCTTACCAAGCCTTCGGTGTGAAGAGGACCAGGGCCATGGAGACAGCATAAAAGCAAGAAGGACCCTGAGAAACAGAAAAGGGGAACAAGGAGGGTGAAAGTATTTGGTGGTTTTGGAAGGTGGTCTAACATGCTTGTGGTTTTCTTTCTTTTTTTATCTTTTTTTTCCTTTCTTTTCCATTTTTTTCCCACATTTTTTTTTTGTTGCTCTTTGTAAAGCATAATATTTTGCTATGCAAGCAATGGTACTCTCCCAGCAACCCCCTTCCCTTGTTTGCATACCTTGGAGGTCACTAGCTGCTCACGCACACTACTGAGCAGAAGACAGACTCCTTCTTGTGTTCATTATAACAACACAAAAGCAGATGTCTCAGGCTGTAAGCCTCAAGTTGAGTTCTGGAGGCCCCAGGAATGGTGAGATGTGATACACATCTGTGTTTTGGGCTTGGCCTGCTCCAAGGATGTGTGTCAGCTGTGTGCTCCATATCTGACTTCAAGTCCACATTCCCTCGAAAGTTCTGCTCGGAGTTCCTAACCTCAGGCATTGCCTGTACCCACCTCAGTGCATTAGAGGATGACAGCCTCTCCCTCACACTTTTGCCATGGTTATTGCACAAACAGGTAGGACATCACCACCTCATCTTCTCCTGCCAGACAGCCTGCATAGGGCCATGATGTCTTGGGTGTCATCCCACCACGATTTGCCCCAGTGTCCCTGGGCCAGGCTGTCTTGGGGGACCAGGACATTGTGCCCCACATGCCCAACCATGGGCCCCACATGCCCAACCATGGGCAACTGGTAGGAGGCAGTAGGGGAGGATTCTGGCAGTTGTCACGCTCTCCAACACGAGCAGGCTCCTCTGGATGACTCTGGCACGGAAGCAAGTGCATGCAGGAGCCCTTCAGCAGTGAGGAAAGGAAAGCCAGAGCGCACTGCTGCTTTCTGTCACGGAGAGGTTAAAAGCAACTTGCCAACTGACAAGCAGCAGCTGCAAGGAAATTTCCCCATCACCACCATCACCCCTTTCTTTCTTTTTTTGGTTTTTTTTTTCCTTTTTTTTAATGATGGCAACATTTTAATCAACTTGGGCTGAGCATGAAAGTCTGAGTGGGAGGTGGGAGGAATATCTGGGGAGGGGAGGAGGAGCAGAAGAATGGCTGGCTGCTGGCATATGTCTGAGCTGAGGGACACTCTCTGCCTAGGAGGACAGTTAACCTACACAAAATGTTCTGGCTTCTTGCCTGTATCAGCCACATCATGCTGCTCCAGCCTTTTGTGCCAGATCCCCGTGATGGTGACTGTCACTCTGACAGAGGGAGAGAGAAGAAGAAAAGATAGAAAAAATGAGGGGGGGGAAAAGCAAAACAAATCCACAAAACTACCAAATCTACCACCACAACCCAGTAATAAGCTTGCTGTCAAGCCCAGGTAGAGCAGCTGTATTTTTCAGAAATGAGCAGCAGTGGAAAAGTAGCAAGCCAGCTGTGTGCTTCTGAAGAATAAATTAAGGTTGGAAAGAAGGCCTCAGAGAGTAAAGTAAGCAAAGCTCCAAGGGAAAGGCTATGAGCATATAGCATTTAATAGGGAACCTGAACTCATAGAGTCTAGCTGCAAGCAAACCACAGCTCATGCTGGGATTCTTTTTTTCCTATTAAATCCAGGTGGAAGAAACATACAGATTTCTAGAAGAGAAAAATTCATTGTCAGAAATGCTCTGATAACACCTTTGTTCATATCCACAGACTTTCTTACACAAGGGATATTATGGTAGCCTATTGATCAAAACTGGCCCTGGTCTTGGGTCAAATTCCCTGATTTCCTTAAGCCAGGACTTCTGTTACCTCCTTCCTTACAAACTTCTTAAAATCTTCTGTAGAAGGCTATTATCTCCCACAGATAAGAAGCTGCCTTTCCAAATTATTCCGGAAAGCCAAGTGGTTGCTCTCCATCCCAACAATTTACGTGTGGGAGCTGACAGACCCATGTCACTACCCAGTCCACTAAAAATCTTTTATTATTAGCAACACAAATGCCATTCCCAGTTTACACCACGCAGCTCTCACATGCAGCTTCAGCACCAGTGAATTAGCCGGACACTGTCAGTGCAGAGCAAAAATGTTCTCCTTTGTCCTCAGATGTCTTCTCAGCCTTGTGGCTTGAGTTTGGAACTGGCAGATCCCTTGGCAAAGCCTGGAGAAGGGACTGCCTGTGCCCACTGAATGCTGTGGTGGGAGCAAGGGGGGCACAGCAGCTTTTTGAAGCATGGGAGGGAGTTACAGCTGATCCAAAAGTGAGTGTTCAGAAGTGAAGAGACTGCTAGAAAGGGCATCTTAATAGCTAAAAGCTGTGTGTGACTTCACTTTGAGAGCTGGCTGCTGATCTCATAGCTTGCACTCAAGTTTTGCTTTCAAGCTGTTCTCCAAAACCACTTATACACTTCAAAAATATTTTTGATGGAGCCCAAGATTCTCCAGTAGCTTGAGTTCTAAGGGAAAACACCAAATGCAACAAGATTCATGTCAGAATAACACATTAATCCAGAATATTTGAAGATAAAGGAAGATACTTAAGGTCCTTCAAATGAAAGCATGTGAGGTGGGGACGCTTGAGCATAATTTCATTCATTTTACTTAGACTCATCACAGGAAAAAAGAAATGCATCTAGGGACACCTAATGTGATTTTTACAATCTGCATAAGCCACACATCAAGAAATTTGTTGGAAACGAGTAGACAAACAGTTTAAAGTACACATTAGGTGCATATGGACCCACAGCTGCTCTTATTCCAACTGCCACCCAAAGTACAGGTCTTTCTGTGATGCAGCCTGTCACACAAAGACTGTGCCAGATGCCTTGCAAAAACCCTCTCAGCACCTCCTTTCCTGTGCTGGCAGCTTCTGAAGGGCAGAAAGAGAGAAAGAGTGGACAGGGGGTTACAGAAAACACCTTCCAGCTGGTAGGAAGCTTTCATCTGGCCCAAATGGATGGTAAGGCTGCTTAAATAAGCTGTGTATTTATCTCACATCTCCTCAGAGATTTATAGAAGTGACACTGCTGTACCTCAGTGGAAAGGCAGCAGAACTTGAAAAAGTAAACAGAAGAGGCTAGTGGATGGATTTATAGAAGATTCAGACCTTACTGCTTTCTTACTGTAGATCCACTGATATCTTGCTGCAGGTAATCATTTGTGATACAGATGTACCTGTGGTTGTTTAGGTGCCAGGCTAACACCATGCGTTATATGGGATGTAAAAGTTGGAGGGAAATAAAGTAATTTCTGTGCTTTTTGCCACGTGCTTAAGGTTTACGTGTAAAGAATCATGAAAGATGTTCTTTTCATGGCCCTATTTTTTTCCCACCTCTCTACTTTTGGCAATATCATCTGTGTCAGTTTTGTTCTTCAGCTACCTCTGGTGGAAAACTTTTCACAGGCATCAACATTAAAGGCCCTTCAGGACTTACCTGGATGTTTTAGCTCTTGAACAAAGGCTCCTTTCTCTCATATCTGTTGATAAAAAATAGAAGCCCCTGGAGCTTTTAGTAACTGTATAGATATTAGGATAAGTGAAAGATGTTAACAGAAGGGGGAGAGATGGCTGTTGGAGCATCTTTCACTGTGAGAATGTTACAGGAACCTCACCCAGCAGTCCTCTGTGTCCATCTACACTGAAAAAGCCTTCAACAGTAGCACAGGCTAGAGCTCCTTGGGTCATAGAGCACAGATGTGCTCTGACAATGGCCTCTACCTCTGAAACCAAAGGTAGAGGGGAGAGTTCTGTAGGAAGGTGGTAGCCGCTGGGAGTGGCATTTACTGCACCCACTCAAACTCCATCAAATTCAGTCCTTGAGTCAGGCATCAAGACCAAAACAGTGACCATCTGGTCCCTGGAGGGAAGTTGCTCATCCTGATGTGGACACAAATCCTTCTTTTGTTAAATACATGCCTTAGAGTTCTGTGTCTCACTCCCCACAGGTTGCCCCCACTCTGGGCATTTTGCCAGCCTAACCAGCTGACTCTGACTTCAAGCTTCACTTTAAGGTGGATAAAGTTTTAGACAGTAGGATAAATGCAGTCTCTGGTTTCTGAACAGCTAAAGCAACAACCAGTTGTTAAATAATGAGTGTTTTGTCACAATGGCTTTCTAGCAAGTCCTGTGGTCAAAACAGACTCCAGCAATTAGCTTTTCTCCATCTCCCTGACAAAAAACCAGAGTGTATCACATCATTTAATGGATAACATTGGACATCCAGGAAGAGGTACTGATGCAAAATGAGCTTTGGTTAAATCGTGATAATTGGGTTCAGCACTTCCTGAGTTAATGTTAGACATTGGAAAAATCTGCATTTTGAGCAGGATGAATTTAAGTTTGGCATAATAGTGAATATCCCATAACAGGTGGTGCACCTCATTCAGCTGATGAGGGATATAAAATCAGAATTGCCCCCAGAAGTATATGTAGCCATCCAGAGAGCAGCTTTTAGACAAACATCACTTGAGAACATTTCATTGAGACACTAGATGTGTCTGAAAGAGGATACATGGTACTTGTAAAGCAGAACAGAGCATAACACTGCCCTCCTTTGTGTGAGTCAACACATGGTCACCTGGCATCCTCAACATAATTCCTGGGAAATGTTGCTTTTATGCAGCTAGTAATACTATCAGTCTTACATAGAGATCCTTTCTGCGCTGGGGAAGAGGGAATGATGTATGTACTTTTCAGCCTAAATAAAGGAAGAATTATGAGTTCAATTTTACCTGTGCAAATTGTTTGAGAATCAGGTTACACAGGTAGACTCGCTGGCATTGGGAGGGCAAGATTAACTTTTTCCTGTAGCCCTAAAGAATTAAAGTGCCTTGCTCAAGAAGGACCCCAAAACATGAAACTGTGTCCGCTGAGCACATGTGCTGGAGCTCAAGTTCGTGTCAAGCAGAGCTCTCTATCTGAGGGTGGATTTGGACCACGTTCAGGAGCTTTAGAGAAGGCAGGAGCTTCTATAATGAAACGAGTTTCTACTGCTTGTTAGAGAAGTATGTCAGCTATGATGTTTCATGTGTGATTTCATGCTCATATTAAAGGCCTATTTCTTGGCAGTCATTACAAAATGAGCTGAAGTCCAAGTCTGCTTTTGAGCCCTAAACACTGCCAGTGACCAGATCAGTAACCTCCTGCCAGCTCTCACTGCTTGTGAGGAGAGAGGAAGGATATTTTCATCATGCCTAGTTCAGTCATCAGCAAGAATGAACAAAATAATCAAGATCTTTGGCTCATCCCTTCCAGATCCACCCTGTTGATGCACCAACAATGTTCTTGAGAGGGTCACGTATTTCCTTTGGATTCTCAATATGCAGCGGTAGGCAGGAGAAATGTTTGCAAGGCAAATGTTTTCTGATGGGCTTGCCCCTGAACTCACCAGTCACAAGCCATTTGTATGGAAATGACACGAAAATTGCTATCCTAGAGCTGCATCCAACGTCAGCTTCTGCCAGCAGAAGATACTGGGTACCAGATGGCAGAAATCCTACCCGAGCACCAAGTGGTTTAAACTGCTCTTTTTGCTAGGAATTTAAATAGTCCATATGCTGAAAGTATAACGCTCGGCTGCACCCTGGCTGCCTAGCGGAGGCCTCTGCTGCCTGAGCTAAAGGAGATGAGCAATTAGCTCGTGGCAGCTTGGAGCTTGTATCCCCCATACGTCCCAACGTCAGGCCATGCTACAGTCACACACACACCAAAATGTCTGCTGGTGCATCCAGAGAAAGATGGTGGTGTCTGAATATACTGTCTGATTGTCAAACTGGGGCTGTCGTGTCAAAGACTTGAGAGAAAAGCAAAGACTGAGAGTGGTCTGGGTGTCTGGTCTCCTCTTTTTCTGAGCTTCTGGGATTGCCTGGTGAACCCCTGAGGTACTCAAGGGGCATAGTTTGTCATGGATTTCAGGGGAGCACAAACAGTGCTCTCTGGGGGATTTGCAGCCTCAGATTTCCAGGGCCTGGTGAGATACCAAAGCTGCTTTGCAGCTTGATGCACAGTGCCTGGAGCAGAAGGTCCTCAGCTCTGGTCACAGGTCATGCTTGCCACGGTGCAGCTAGGACAGCCCTGCTTTTTGATCATTTGGGTGATTTCATTTAGTTGCTGGAAAGGGCTTGCTTCTCCCTGGGCAGATCCCCTACCTTATAAGTCATCTTCCAAAAATATGCCATCAGTCTGGCTGGCTGAGGCTGTACTCGTCCCAAGGCAGTAATGTCCTTTCTTGTGTGTTGAAAAGGTGACCAAGCACAGTGCTTCAAATGAAGAAGTGCCCTACCTCATGCAGAAATGCTATCCCTTCTCCTGATTTATAATCTCTTCTCTTATTCATCCAGTTTCCCCTTGCCTGTTGTGCTGGAGTTGAACTCCAGATGGATGGCTCGGAGGGTTTTGCTAAAGTAACCCCTGGAGAAAATTCCTTTCCTGGTCAGATCACTCTGAATTACTCCCCTGCTTAAAATGTACTCTTGCTGTCCTGGCTCACTGCCTCTAGATTTATTATGTAACATTGTTGTTTTCTATTTACTGGCCCAGTTGCCTGAAAGATCTGCTTCATCCCGAATCCAGTTACATTGGTCATTATTCACCTTTTCTTTCTCCAGTACTGTCACTATCAAAAGACACTGGTATCTCACATCTGACATGCTTATCTAAATCATTTACATACATTCATTTAAAGGGTAGGAAGGTCAAATGTTTCAAAATCTTGCAAGGTCACTGAAAATAAAGCTAAGATGTCATTTGGTTTTTTGCTTGTCCTTTTTATGTGGAAAATGGTATGTTGGTATTCATAAGGAGACTTTTATTAGCAAATGTAAGAGTGTCTTGAAATGGATATTTTAATTATGCATGTAATTTTTTATGATTGTGACTATTAGTATTTAGTGGGCTTGTTATCGTTGATTTTTTTTTTTTTATTCCTAGAGGGTGTCCAGATGAGCAAAGCAGCGCATATTTTAGTAGATTATTCTTTGTATCTGTGAGTTACTGACCCTTTTAAAAACACTTTTTGCTAATATATGTATAAATAAAATAATACAGTGTTCTTTCTAGTGAGAATAAGCATCAAGAATTTCCCAATGGAAATGACTCTCTAGCTGTTCCTTTTAGCCCTGTGCCAGAGCTTCAAGGAGCTTCAAACCTTGAACTTCAGGAGGCTCAATTCCCCCTAATATGTAGGAACTTGCCTGCAGTGTTTCACTGGGCTCCAGGGCAAGTTTTTTAATTTCAACAAAAATTATGTCTCTTCCCAAATGCAGCAAATTGTAGGCAATCCTTAACAGTAGACATGAATCCATTTTCACAGGTATCAGGTCTTACATCTCAGCAAGTAGACTCCATTTTCACAGAGTATGTAGATAAAGGGGTTGAGGTCTGGAAATCTCCAAAGAAAGAATCACATGATAGGGTGATGAAAAGCTTTCTCACATACAGCGTGCACTGAGCTGGTGTCTCCACAGCTTGCTTTACTGTACATCTCCTCACACTAATTATGTTTCTGAAGTGAGAAAGCACTGTTATTGTTACTGAATGCATGGGTTTGTTTGGTGATGGACAGATGGGAAATCTGTAAGAAAGACAGAAAAAAAAATCTAGATTTCACAAGTTCTGGACTCGGAAAAGCAAGTTAGGGGGTTAAAAAGTGCTGTGGATTAGAGAATAAGTCACCTGAATAGAAGAGTGGAATGTGTTTAATCACAGATTTATTGCATTTTTCAGCTTACAGTGGTGAAATAAAAATGTCAACAATTGACTAAGAAATTAAACTGATCCAAATCTATTAACGTTTTATACTCCTCAGGTGGCACTAGTCACAAAATAACCCTTGATTAATGTATGTTCTAAATATTAACAATAAGTTTCAGTATTTGTCATCAAATGGGCTTTAATATGGAAGCTACGCATGCAGAGAAAAGTAGAAAGAGAAAGTAATGCTTGCAGACAGAAAGAAGACTAGAGATGCCATACTAAATACAAAAATGACCCTTCAGAAAGCCGCCCTGGTTACTAGTGAAAGAGAACTGTTAGAGAAAAAATAAGCATTAAAATGAGAAAACTAAAAATGATAAATTTTTGCATGCTAAATGCTAAATGTAAAACTAAATTAAGCAGGAATAATAGATCTTCAGGAGATCTTTTACAAAAACATTAAAGATACCAGTGATAAAAATGTCAGCAGAATCAGCAATAACAAAAGCAACCACCTTTGATACAGAAAAAGAGTTAATGAAACCAGCAGATGAACAAGGAGCCAAAGAAGGATTTAAGAGAGACAAGGTCATTATGGCAAGAGGAAATTAAGTATTGGTCTCAGTACTCACTACCTGTGAGACAGGGTCTCACACCAGAACTCTATTTGGTGTTGAGTAGCCTAAGAAACTATCTAAAACAGGAGTGTCAGTGGAAGAGATTGCTGGACAAATGACAAGAACAAGGCAGAGGTCACTGAAGAGTTATAAAGGAAGTCAGATATGAAACAACTAAATGTTATGTGTGACCTACCATTTTTTCTGCAGAATAATGTACAGTGGCAAATGTGTCATCAGCCTTTAGTAATGACTGCAGGCTTCACTGGGAACTACAGGTCAATAAAACCACAGTCAAACTTGTAGAAATAATCATGAACAGTATTCTTAGACACAAAAATTCATACACTTTTTCGGAAACAACTGTACAGATTTTGTGAAGTCTTACTTGGAGACTTGGAGGAGATGGCAACTACCTGAAAAAACGTGATCCAGCTGATAAGTATTGAATTTCCGTTTGACAATGCTTTTGACAAGATCTCTCACCACAAGACTTCAAGGAAAGGCAGTTCTCACGGACCCCACAGGACCAGGGACATGGCAGGGAGGAGAGTTACCAGCCAGCAAAGTTCTTTTTTCTTGCTTTATGTATTTGTGCAATTTTCAACAAAGCTGATGAATACTGAAGTGACAAATTCTGCAGAAAAGATAAAATTACTCAGAATAATAAAATAGGAGACAACTTCTGAGGGAGACTATTAAAGAAGTCTACAGATTGCAGAGTGATGTGTAGCAAGCAAATGGGGAATGGTGAATCATTATTTCTGTTGGTTCCAGATCCATGAGGTACCCAATGAAAACTATGAAGTAGCAAGACTGAAATAAACAAAAGTGGGTTTTGCCACAATCTATAAACTCTTAAACTGTGGTACTCATTACCACTGAAAATTGCAGGTGTCAAGTAAAATCAGGTTCAAAACTGGATCAGGCAAATCAGAGCTATCAGTGAATAAATTTCAGATCAGATCTAGTATGGCAGTTTCAACAGGCTGTGGAAAAAAAAGTCATGTTGCTGATGGTACAAATTAAAGCATTCTTACATTTAAAATGACTCCTTAGATGGTGAAGTGAGCTGTCAGGGTTTGGTTCTTGGCTCAGCTGGTCAGAAAAATTGCAGAAAGTCTGTATTGCCATCAGAAATCAAAACAGTTTGCAAAAGAGGATTGCTTTCAGTAGATTCCTGGAAGAAAATTACTGAAAAAAGTGCCGACAGTATAAGGTTGAAACATCTCAACCTATCTTTTACTTTGAAACAATTCTGTCTTGATTTTTTTTTTATTACTTTCTATTAGCTTTTTTGCTACAAAATAATATTAACTTTAAAAAGTCAAAACAGAATGTTTCCGTTTCCATTACAACAAAACCTGTCAATCAACTTGAAATGCATTGAAGGCTTTTTTTAAATTCCCCCTTTGCAGAGAATTTCAGACTCTGGAGGTTTCATTGCAAGTCAGAATAAAGTCAACTTTTGAAACCTGAAAGATCTGTGAAAATCATGACTCTTGTTCTTTAAAACTTGGCCAAAATCACTCTATTTTCTTTTTTTTCAGTTTGCTTATCTGAAAGGTGGTAAGAATGTTGCAGATCCATTTTTGCAAAGCCCTTTCAGACTGAGCATCCAAGGAATCCACATTTCTGTGTCTGATGCTAAAATTGTATGATCCCAATTCCTCCACCTTCAGCTGTGTCCCTCTCTCCCCCAGTTACATGTTCGCAAATTTCAATGGTACTACTTTTTCCCCCTCTCCTTTTCTTCCTGTCCCTATCTAATGTTTTTGGTTTGCCTTCTTATTTGTGCAAACTGGGAACTGTTCCCTTCTGGGATCAGGGGAGGAGTTACTTTCCGGAAGGCTATTGGATTTGCCCTTGTCCAAGATCTTCTCATGATTAGTGGCTTATTGAGTGGAGCATGCAAACTCCTGACAGCCCGAGCAGAGCTGTATCAACTTTGGCAGGACAGTATGAGGAAGTTCACAGTGCCACCGCTTGTGCTACAAATAGAAAAATAAAAGGAAGAGTTCATCCTCTGAACTAGGCACATTACCTCCTCAGACTGGGGACTCAAGCATGCTTTGTGCTGTGCATTAGCCATCTGCACCAGAGGGAATGTCGTTCCTCGTTCTGTTCCCAGGACGGATGCATCAGGATTGCTACAAGATAGCGTGAGGCAGGAAGAGTTTTCTGGATCCTGGAATGCCAATATGCACTTCAAACATCTTTCTTGGCTTCTAGAGTCCCTGCATCCAGCACCCTGGAGCGTGATTTCTTTTTATAAAAAGAAAGCCTGTGCTATTTTTCATACCAATCACATGCTGTTCTAAATGGCTTAAAAGTTTCAAGGACTCCAAATGCTGAAAAACAGCTGTATGCTGATGTGAGCAGCATGTGTAAGGATGATTTAAATCTAGTTTTTATCCTGTTTAACTCCCAGTGGCTTTTATGTTTTCCATAAATGGATGAGAAAAGTTCTTGGCTGGAAAGAGTCATAAAAACATGCAATAAATTCTTTGTAGCTTCAACATGAGCAATTCATCATATTTTTGTTTGTTTGTTTTCTGGGATTTTGTTTGCTTTCTATGACTTTGACATGTCGTGGATCTCTAATGAGTCTCTCGTTCCTCACTAAATGTTGATCCACACTGATAAACTCTTCTTCATATTTTGTTAACAAGGTGGTGACCTACATCCAGAACAGAACATCCACTGCCTGGGATGGCCACAAGGACAAGGACCACCTCTGTCCTGCGGAAATGTGAGTCTTCCTAAAAATCTCTCCTGTTGGCTAATTACTCTCAGCAGCCCAGAGACCACAAGAGGCAGTAGGACTCCTTAGCAAGAGCTCAACAGATTACAAGTAGAAGGTTGGGGGTTTGACTGTCTCCTGTTGCTGATTTGAGAAAGCGCTTTGTGGCACCCAACCCAGCCCAGCAGAGCTGCTGACAGAGGATTCCAGGCCCTCCTGAACAGATCCTAGTGTGTGTATTCTCATCACATCTCCAGGGTCAGATTTAGTGATAATTTGACTCAAACTAATATCTACATAAGGGGATTTTGCAAATTTATAATTTCCAAAGGGCACATCTGCTAATATTCTATTATAATTTCTGAACTCCATTTCTTTCATTAAGGAGCTAATTTTTTTCCCAAGAGGATCATTAGCTTTTACCCATTTTGATTAATTTAATTCATACTACCAATAGCTACCTAAGGCTTTATGAACTGGATGGGAACTTATAGCTTTTGCTTTAACGCATTCTCTCACCATGAGAAATCTTGTCACCTCTAATTGCATTTAGAGGAATTTAAATTAATTTCCTTTGACATTTTTTTTTCAGATCTATACTAAGTGCATGTTATGCTCTTCACAATGCTCTTATTTGCCTTCATAAAAATGTTAAGCATGGAGGGCTTTTTGTCCAGGATTATCCCAAAATCACTCTCAGGAGACTTGATCCCAAGAGGTATGGGATTTCCTCAACTCCTGCCAAGTTACAGAGCAGAAGTATAGATTTTCTTTTCCTCATATCTGTTTCAGCAGAGTTTAGCCTTGAGCTCTTCTCCTCCACAGGTCTCCCTGGGGTTCTTACGTCCAACTGTACAGCTGTCTTGGAAGATTTGTGCCCAGGAGAGAGAAAATGGCCAAGGGAATAACCTTTCACCCATCACGGACATGGGGGTGAAGTAATTACAGTGAAGAGAGGACCAAAGGGTGCTTGGTATATGGCACTTGGGACAATATCAGTGCTTTTACAGATGTAGGAGCAGATGCTGTTAGTGAATGGGCTAAACAGGGCTTCTCAAACATCTCTGGTGGCTACCACTCTCTCTGCAGCCCCTGTCAAGCAAAAGCCATCATGCTTCCTTTTTCCCCACTGTCACATTCAAGCTCCAGGCCCTGGCTATGATCATATATTTCACCATTACCAGCAATTTCTTCTCAAGTAATGATGGTGACTTGATAGCAAAATATAAGTGCATGTCCCTGTGAGCTGCATTTCTTTCCATTTTTTCCTGAATTTGCAAAGGCTACAGAGTTGTTCAATTTTCCTTTCTATTGATTGTCAATGGGAATTCACCCTAGCTGGATGAAAAAAATTACCCTCCTCAGGCCTAAAATGCCACTCTGCATGTTCCTAATAGCTTGTTATTTTTGGATACCTAGCTTCAGCCATGGGGACTGTAGCTGTTTCTTCAATTCCCTGATATTATCATTAAAACTGGTGGCTTCTCGTCACAGGTAAAACCATGTGATAAAGGAAACTGGCCTTCAAAGCCCTTTACAGTGGCAGCTATAAATGGCAGAAACGCGGTAAATGTTTTGCATGGGCAAACTACAAGCAGAGTCTGCATTCTTCAAATGGCACATCCTTGGAGACCACACAGTTGCTATTTAGAGACCTTGAGCATCCACTAAATCCAGCAGTAACTGTGGGCACTATAAATAGTCCATGCTGGGACTGACGTAGCAGAGCTGGAGCTGAGGAACAGTGTTGTGAAACCTCTGGGATAAAGACGGAGATGTAAAAAAATAGGTCTGGATGCAGAGTCTGCCCCATACCTTTGAAGCTAAGGTAGTTATACCCACTACTTATGTGAAATCCCTTGCCATGTGTGTATTTTGAAGTGCACAAGCAGGAGGTGGCCTGCAAAACCTTACCTTGTTGAGTGCTGATTGCGAGCTGAAGACAATCCTGAGCAGGAGCACAGACGGGACCTCCTGAAATGGCTGGCTGCCCTATGCATGCAGCACAAAAGCAATAAATCCCTTATCTCAGCAGCTTATAAATCTTTGTTGACCATGTCTGTGCATGTCTCTATAAGGACATTTGATCTAATAGCCTTTTTAAAAATTTCCCTTCATTTTCCAGCGTAACCCCCCAGTGAATCATTAATGTAACAAGATAAAGATCTCTAGCTAAGGAATTATTATTATAAAGTTCCCAAGTTCTAGTAGCAAACCTCTCCAGGGTATATATTAAGCCAAAAAGGTCCCACACAATCATTTAAATCTACAAAATTCAATTCATTTCTGACTCCCTCCAGGCACTTGTTTTATAGTGATCTAATAAAGGAGAGTTGTGACTGTTAAATGATAAAGTCTCCAAAGGGGACATGGGAACTCTGCACACTAGTCCCCAACATTTGCTGAGAACCTTTATTCCTCCATCTCACCTACATCCCTTTTGACAAGAAAGCCTTTCAAACTCTTGCAAAATGAGTAGTTGATTCTGTTTTTAAGGCAAAGCAAAGTCCAGAAAATTTCTGTACATAAATGTACTGCTCAAGGATACAGGTTACAAAAAGATTAAGCACTTAATTGTTCCAGAAATTATATATATGTCTTCACTGAATCACTGAAACTGAAGATGGAGCAGGTGAACATCTGCTCTATTTCCTTGCTGTTGCATCCCTGAGATGCTTTTTCTGCTACCTCCTCCAGCCTAGTTCTAAATTACCTGTGAAATTACCATTGATGCAATTCTGTTGCACGATAATGCACATAGATTCCCTAGAAGACAGGGTCTAATGATTTGGGGGTTTTTTCACATAGTCTTGAGAATAGAGAGGTAGGGATAATACAATACTAGCTCTCCTGATTGCATCAAAAGCATAACTGCAGGTGTATCAGTATCATCCAGTAAACTGCACTCAAGAGGCACTAGATACTTTTTTTTACAGTTGAAAAATATATTTACATGAGGTTTTGTGTAAGAAAAATGAGTCTCTTACCTGATATTAAACACAACTTCCTACCCAATGCAGACACAGGGCTAGGTCAGGCTTGATACTGCCACAGCTAGTTACAGTCCACCTGAGAATCCCCAGGGTATCACCATCAGGTAATACAGGTTTTGCAGTATTCATTTTTGTTCATGGCAATAAGAGATTATTTATGCTTATTTTTAACTGTGTGGTAACCACTGTATTTTGCAACACAAAGTATTTTCCTTGCAAAGATGAGACATAAAAGAGAAAATTACAGCTTCCTTCCAAATTGCGAAAAATAACAATTCTGGGGTGGATGCACAAAGACCAGGGGAGAGCCAGCTTTATTTCCAAGGAAGACAATTCAATTTGTCCTCCAGTGCCCACACCTTAATGCATTAAGTCTTTTTGGGGCCTGCCACTAGGACTGAATTTTTTTTCAGCCAAAGGCAGGCTTTGTGAGAATGTTTAGAGAAATCAATATGTGAGGTTTGTCTAAGGTTACATGTTTGTTAATGTTTTATTGATTATGCTATTGGTTGTGAATTATGTAACTTAATAAAGCTATGGACTCTTTCTAATAAAGACAAAGAGGTTATTCCATTAGCTGGCAACTTAAGGTACAGAAACTTAATAATATAGCACATTATAAGACCACAGCCCCGAGACTGACAAATCCAATTCACCCTGGAAGTGGCTGTGATGTTGCAGACCGGGCTGTGTCCTCATGCAATTAGACTGTGCAGGTCAAGTTTAAAAGAGGGTGAGGTCTGCTTTCTGAAGCTGTGAAGTGGCCATAAAAAGCAGATGAGAACAGGGAGTGGGCTGAAAGAACACACAGAGTAGTTCTGGAGTCTTGGGCACCCCCTGGGCACCTTACACACAGTTGAGATGGCACGTGTGCCATTGCAGACTTCTGTCACACGTTCACGTTTTTAGCTGAGCCTTCTGTTGAGAGTTAGTTTTCCCCAAAACTGCTTCTCACATCTCCTTGGAGATGAACTTGTTTTATTTTATTTTATTTTATTTTATTTTATTTTATTTTATTTTATTTTATTTTATTTAAAATACCCAGGGGGAGGAAAAAATCCTGAAAATGCTTTAAAAGGAAATGAAATGGTGAATTTCCAAGTGACTAAAGATTGCCTCTCCACAATACAACTGCATTTCCACAGCTGTGGAGAACAGATACTGCAGCTCTTCTTGGGGCACGGGGGATTGACAAGCAGTTGTTTGCAGAAGTGGGTCTAATATTTGACTTGACTGCAGTTGCCAGGCATGGGAGTTGTCTTGAGAGAAGAAAAAAGGCACCCCATGTCAGAGAGTGATGGAGCACCTCCTCCAGCTGCCTTCACAACCTGATGCTTTTTGTTTAGCTGGGAGCAGAGGCTCCAAATCCTGTTTCCAGAATAATGCCCAGCCCTGGTTCCCTACCATCCTCACACAGCCCTCCCAGCATCCTCTCAGATCCAGACTCAGTAATTAAGCAGAGGCCACCTGGACCACTCTTAGCGTGCTTGAAGCACCATCGGTCCACAGGGGACATGGCAAGCACACAGATTTCATAGAAATATAGAATCATAGAACTACTTGGGTTGGAAGGGACCTTAAAGAATGTCTGTTCGAGCCCCCTGCCATAGGCAGGGACACTTCCACTAGACCAGGTGGAAGCCCCATCCAACCTGGCCTTGAATACTGCCAGGGATGGGACAGCCACAGCTTCTCTGGACAACCTGTTCAGTGTCTCACCACCCTCATCCTAGTATGTAATCTAAACCCACCCAGGTTCTGTTTAAAGCCAATTTCCCTTGTCCTATCCCTACATGCCCTTGTAAAAAGTCCCTCTCCAGCTCTCTTGCAGCCCCCCTTCAGGCACTGTAAGGCTGCTCTAAGATCTCCCTGGAGCTTCCTCTTCTCCAGGCTGAATAATCCCAACTGTCTCAGCCTGTCTGCATAAGAGAGGTGCTTCAGCCCCCTGATTATCTTGATGGCCTCCTCTGGACTCACTTCTGCAAATCCACATCCTTCTTACATTGGGGGCCCCAGAGCTGGACACAGATAACTTCTAGTTAATGCAAGCTGTGGACTGAAGGAGTGGGTCTGCTGCTAGCCAGAGTGCTCCACTCCAGGACAGGCAGACCTCCTTTTGCCTGCCGGTCTGCCAGCACAACCATTACCTGCTAACATGGAAACTGTCAGACCACACAGGTCTCTCCCACCAGGACACACCAGGTGTTGTCAGGTGAAAACACCTCAAATCTGTCTCTCGGGTTAATGAATTCAGCCACCTAAAATGGACATATTCAGGGTCACCTGGTACATTTTGCAAATGAAAGGTCTTACCGCTGCTGTCATTAGAAATTTTTCAGTTTCTCATCTAGGTAATTAAACCCCTTATTTTCACAAGAAATTCAGAGGCTGAGGACAGATTCTGCTCACAGTTACATATATGTCAAATCAAGGCAGTTACCAGGTGCTGCATGCATGGAGCAGGCTCTGCGGATTTGGAGCTGTGAATTAATCCCACAGGAAGACACATTTACTTCATTGGGAATTTAAGGGGAATAGCATAAAAAACCTGTGTATTTAGGCTTTTTAAGTGACAGATGTGTCCTGCCCTGCAGTATCTGTTGTTACAAACCCACTAAGCTTGTAACCAGCATCCTAAACTGAAGTCCATCTCCACAACTAAAACCTTTCCCTTTCACTAAAATCGCCAACATCTCAACCCTGGAACAGTAACAAAAACCTCATAGCCCAAATATTAACTCAGAAAAAACCCTAAAGTTTAAAGAAAATATCAAAATAATCTAAAAAAAAAAAAAATGCTAAAGGACAACGATTCACTTTCATACAGCCCTGTAGGAAGGAAGAGACCAGGCCACACTAGTACAAGATCACAAATTGTATTTTGAACGAGGCAGATCTCCCAGAATGAGCCTGTGTGCTTGCAGTAATAGAGGTGGTGGTGCATCCTCCCCATCACCACCAGGTTTTGTTTTCAAAACTGAGCAGTGATTGAAATGATGGACTGACTGCTCTGCAGGGCACAAAATGAGCTCCGAAACATAGGAGCCACATAACAGCAAATTATTCTGACTTGACCATCAGCCACGGGTAATGAAGATAATGAGCTAATGAGGTGCTGCCAGCCCAGCCTTAGTCTCGAGTGGGAGGTGTTGGCCTGAACACCTTCCCACCACAGCAACGGCAAGTTGCTCATCTGTTAGCAAAAGAGCAGCTTCAAATCCTTCATTTTTCTGGTCAGGAGTTCAGTTTTGTGGGGGGTAAAAATAGTGGTGGAAAGGAATGATTAAACAGCTTAAGTAAGACAATTAACATTGTCTTTGCAAGCTGAATTTCTGCTGCAAGAAAGTGAATCTCCCAGCTGATGGTTGTTTTAGCCACACGGCCGTTACTCCATACTGCCACCAGTTTAACACTGATACCAGTCCCCATCCCATTGTTCCTGGCTCTCCCTGGGCCTCTGGTTTCTGACTCCAAGCAAGCTGGAAAGGACAAAATAGGGAAACCAGAAAAGCCAGGTGAGCTGTACTCAATCATTACATTTTTCCACCTTTCTTTTGTCTTGCAATGTATAATGTTCACATCTAATTATGATCTGACAGTGCCAATACTTGGTATTATTTTAATATTTATGCCTGTGAATAACCCCTCTAAAATGAAAGGATTAGTGCTTGTATGATCAAAGCTGCTGTAAACTCTGTGTTCTCTGTGGTGGCAAGTGTGTTTTATATTTGCTCCCTAAGCTGCTTTGAACGCTGTGGCCACTGCAAAAATAGTGCATAACAATGAGTTTTCAATAGCAATACTTAACAGTTCTTCAACTGAGCAGGGAAAATGTCTGATTCAATCATAATTTTGCTACAGTGCTGTTGGGTTTTTTCTTTACAAGATTGTTAAATAAGCATGAATGAGGTACAGTATCCTGGGTTTTATTGGAGGCATAAGCATCAGAGTCATTCACAAAATGTTCCCCATTATCAAGTGTAATTGAAAAACAAAAGAAAATAGTCTTTTTGGGAGTTTAACATATATGATTTCTTTTAAAGAGCTAATGCTGTGGGAGACAGAAAGCATTAATTCTGTACATGATCTTTGTAACTTGCATTATTTTTTTAATCCTTTCAGTAACTCAAGACCCAACATTCCTTGTTAAATGCGCTTTTACTTTTCTTCTTTTTAATTAATGCTCACAGTTCAATGTCAGTTTGCTTTCTCTACGCTTGACTTGGATACTTAACTTTATTGCTCATTGATTTGTGTTATGGGGGACCCAGCACTGTCAATCATTGAGCTGCTCTACAGACTTCAGACAAAGATGATGATCAAATCTACATGATCAGAAACAACATTTGGGCAAAAGCAGTAAGCAGCAGCTCCCGGGCAGGGGGAGGGTGGGGGCATGTGGGAGGGAAGGCAAGGCAAGGCAAGGGAACAAGTTCAGATGTTGTTATGGAGTTATACAGAAACCACTACCCCACCTTCCCAACATGCCTTCTCCTTGTCTGTTGCATGCAGCTTCTTAAAAATACAAATCATTAAAAAGAAATAGAGAAGTTAATCTAGCACCAGAGAAGGTGGTGAAATACAAAGCAGGATCATGATAGGAATTGTATTTCATTATATGGCCTGTGGTAGGGAAAGCATTTGGAAATTAGTCTTGAGATTTCTGTTCTGCTTCAGTATTTTTGGGAGAGCTGGTCTCGCATATTGACTCAAAGGAGAAATATGTGCTGAGGTAGCAACTGGGCACAGAGTGATGGCTGAGGCACGGGGAGGCTACAGCGCAAGGGGTCAATGCAAATGCACAGAGAAAATCTTTCCCGTGTCCGCAGGGGGTGCTGATGGTGACATTTCTTCCACGTCTCAGGATAGAGTAGTTCTCATCCCCAGCCATGATGAAGCCAGGGAAGCTGGGGATGAGAACTACCCTGTCCCGAGACGTGGAAGAAATGTCACCGTCAGCATCCCCTGCAGACACAGAAAAGACATTCTCAGTGCTTGTTCCCTTTCTCATTGCCAGCCTCACAGGATCTGGGAATGGCACAGAGCAGTAAAAGGTGGGAGGAGAGTAAAGATGTTACTGAAGATCATAGATCAGGTACTGGCAAACTCTTTAAACTTACCCTAATTTTGTCTACTTAGCATTTCATCAAAATGCATCCATGTTTTAAACATATCTCCGAAGCCTCTCTCTCCAGTGAAGCCCATTACATTTTGTGCTGCACAACTTTGATCTCACAGAATAGTCTCTTTATATCAAGTAATAAGGCATCATTTGGTTTGCATTTCATCCATTCTTTATCACATCTACATTCAGGTAATTGCTTCCACATGCTCTTTAGTAGAAGAAAAACTCAACTGCAGTTCAAGCATGTTTACATTTATGGATGGATTGAGTATGTCAAGTGTCGACGCTTTATTTTTTTTTCTCCAAGGTGACCAATCCTCACAGACCATTTAAAGGGGGGAGGAGAAAAAAAGTCAATAATTCATGTTTCAAAAATTTCCAAAATTGCTCCCAACTGAGATGTTTTTCAAAGCTCTAATTTACCATACACAAAGCTTTAATGCTTGCCATGCCATTGTGTTTATGTCAGGGTAGGCCTCCCATGTGTTTGGTTACGTGTTTCTATTTAATGTGGCAAAGGCTTTAACTCTTTCATACTACAAGGTGGTTATAAGGTAACCTGTGACTATTTCTTCAAAGTAGAAAAAAGCTGTATTTTGCCTTTCCTAGGAATTTATAGTGAGTAGCTCCACATCTCCCCTGTACTGCTAGCAGAAAGAGAAATAGTTTGCCAACTACGGCATGAATTGTGAAGCCTGAGAGAATAGCAGTGTGAACATAACAATGCTAAAATACAGTGATTTTAATTTTAACTCTTTTTCTTTTTTGCATGAAGGCTGTTGTTGAGAAGGAGTAGAAACAAAGTACGAGCTGTTCTGGAAGATGTAGAACAGATCTGTGTTCTGCATGCTATATAAAGATTAATCTTCATGCACCGATGGTTGTTGTCAGCCGAGCTGGCTTTTTTCCCCCCGTTTGCTAATGTTAATGGAAATGTACTAGCACAATTTACCAGAGACACTTACAGCTGTTAAGATGGAGTGAAATGGAAAGAAGCTGTGTGAAGACAAATCCAGGAGATTTGACACCTGCTTAGGTGACAAGAAGCATGAACTGAGGGGAGAATCTCTTATTCTAGGGTCGTTGCAAACTTTGCCAAATTTGGTTGTTTAGGAGCTGTAGGAGTGTCGCTTGTCTCGTTTTACTGATGTTGGGTTCGTTTTGGGGGGAGCCGCACGGGAGAGTAGTTTCTTTTTTTTTTTCCTGAGGGAAGGAACACTTTAACTAGTCCTTTTAAGTAGAAAGCAGTGAACCAGTGACAATGGCCTGGATCTTAATTGACTTGACTGTATTTATGTAGTAAGTAGGACAGAGGGCTTGGCAACCTGATTTGCCTGTAGATACTGCACTGTGCACTTAACAAAAGAGCTCCTACTGCACACAAATCTCTCATTTCTTCTTGGGTACCAGGTGTCCTCCCAAAAGTCCCACAGAGATCATCTGTTTATCCTGGGCACTTACTGTAATATAAGGGCACTTCATAGTCCTCAATATAGGCTTGCTACCATCCCTAGGAAATAGGACAACAATAAGGAGTTTCTGGGTAACTTAGGTCCTGCAAAATGCGTTTTTAAAAGAGCTTAGCTAAAAGATGTAGCCTCGGGACCAGTGTTTTGCATCCTAGCAGAAAGGTCCCAGCATCTGATCTGGGATCTCAGCTTTTGGCAAATTAAGGGCACAGTTGCAAGCCCGAGGATGGAACCTGAATGAGACAGCAGGGAGAAGGGGCAGTGGCTTCCTCCAGCCAGGAAAGTGGATTTGCAGCTCCTCAGCAGTCACCCTCCTGCTGAATTGCCTGACAAGGCAGCAGTTCCCAAGACCTGATGTCTGCAAGGACAAAGGCTGTGTAAACATGAGGCTGGCTCTTTTTCCACAGGGTGCCACAGGTTAGGAATTTATTTTGGTTGTTTGTATCCACACATAAAATCCTGTATGGTTAAGTGCTGAGCAGACCAAAAAAATGATGAAACCATATGCTTGGCTCCTTGAGCCCGTGTGAATGTGTGTGCAGTCACTTGCCCATTGCTGTCACATAGTTCTGAGACTCAGGGATGTGATGAAGACAAAAACTGTCTTTATTAAATATGACATTTTATGAACACTTTGAAAATTCTAGTACAAGATGTACTGGAGACTGTGGATTCCTGCAAGGGCCATGATAAGGTCTATTTCATATTGAGAAAAGCCAGAGCACAGAGAAATGTCTCTGATAGCATCCCATGTATCCTTGTATGTTTGCCCTTGGGTGAAGAAGTAAAGTTTAAAAAATCATGTTTGTTGCCATTTTACTTGCATTCTAATTTTGAGGCATAAATTGCCCATAGTTTGTTTTTTCCTTCATCCCACAACAACTTTTCATACTGTATTCTAAAAATTTTGTCTGAGATACTTTTGGTCATTACTGGCAGAGGGCAGATATCTTGGAGTGGTCCATTCATAGTGTGATGAACTTGAAGAGTAGTAATAAATAAATGCTCTCTGACATGAAAAGTGTAGATTTATAGGATAATTGATGTATGAGGGGACTTCAGTAAGTCTCTAGTCCAACCTCTTGCTCAAAGTAAGGTAAGCTTTTGGATCAGACCAAGTTGCTTTGTTCAGTTAGGTCTTGAAAACCTTTAAGGATGCAGACTCAACAGCTTCTGTGAGAACCTGTTCCACTGCTTGGCTGTCATCAAAGGGAAAACAATATTCCTCTCTGAACTACTCTTGTTCAGTTTATGCTCGTTCCCTTTCATCTTCCAACCATGCTTCACTGTAAAAAGCCTGGCTCTTTCTTCTTGATACCTTCCTCCTATTTACTGGGGCACTGCTTTTAAGGCCTCCCCAAACCCATCTCTTCTCCAGGCTGAGCAAGCCCCAGTTGCTCAGCCTCTCCTTATAGGACTAGCACTATAGCCCTGATTCCCTTGGGGGCAGTTTTGCAAGTCTGGAACTGGGTGACGGAGCCAGGTGTGGTCTGAGAGGCCCAGCTGAGGAGGTGGATCTGCTTGATCTGCTGGCTGTTCTCCTCACAGAGCCCCAGATGCTGCTGCCCCTTCAGACCTCTTGTAGTCAGTATGTACCAGCCAGGCTATTTTGGCAGTAATGTGCTCAGCACCCTCTCCGCTTGGGTAGCCGACAGCCCCATTGACCCTGCTGCCCACCCAAACACCAGCAGCTACACGTCAAGAGAGGTGTGCTAGCTGGTGCTAATGAAGATGAAGGGAAGGGGTTAATTTGTCCTGGCTTCTACATAGCCCTACACTTCCAGCTCAGTAGATGGAAGGAATGTGATTAAGTCGGTGTTGATACCAAGGCTGAGAACAGATGTGAGAATGAATTGGCAGAGCTGGAATTCAGATGGGACAAAAATAGCAAAAGGGAGTGGGTGGGAACAGTCACATATTTGTGTTACAGGTGCTTGGTCTAGACCCCAACATTTACAGAGACTCCTGAATTTTTCTTCTTACTAACTGTTATTAATCCGGTTTCTCTTGTCATCAGGGCCTTTTTCCCTTAGCAGTAATGTCCAACAGCTCAAGCCTGCTGTTCTCTACCCTGAAGGACGACTTGGGCAAAAAGTTTTTTTCAGGCCCAAGCAGAAGAGTTGCACCTATTGCCAGTTTCCTTGCCTCTCACACAGGGCAACACTTGAACCAAACTGCTCCCATTCATACACAGGGAAACTGATGCACAAGGTGCAAATATTTTTTAAAGTAAACACACAATAAACCCCAACCACTACAGGTTGTTCTTATTCCCTTCACAGAAGCAACTGAAAGACTCTGCAGGGAGCAAAGCCCATGTTAGTGCTGGGCTTGTGCAAAACATGTTGCCCCCTAGGATCTGTTTCTTCTCTCAGTTGTTGGCCCTTGCCTTCAATATGTCCATGGGGTTGGTTTGTGGCTTTGTTAGGGTTTGTTGTTTTTTTTTTTTCTTGTAACAGAGCGAATACTTAGAGTCAGCCCAGGCTGTCCATTTGCAGTGTAACAGCTGCGCTTGAAATTCAGCTACAAGGACATAGAATGCTTTTCCATCAAAGGGTTTGAAGAGTCATCAAAGGGTGGGACATAAGATGAAGCCTTCAAAGGACCCACCACTCCTTGCAGCGGTCTGTCAGTCTTGCCACCACCCATTCCCCTGGTGCATTTTTCAGGATTTGCATCACTGGTCCAGAGAGTTAACAGCACTCTTCTCACAGCTTGATGCAGAAGTAATATCAGCTGTAGCCAGGAAAAAGCAGAGTACTGCAAACACACGTCTTGGCACCAAAGTGAAAAGAGAACAACTATCACCCAAAAACTTTCATATTGCTTTTATTTGTAACTTTTTTATCTCCCCAGCAATTTGTTCCACAAAAAAAGAACCAGAGTTTCACTAACATTTACTTAAAGAGGAGTTGTGGGGAAAGCACTTAAAATTTACCTGTGTAGCTGTAATGTAGTGTAGAAGCATTGTCTTCACATGTAGAAATGAAGAAAATCAATTGTAATTCCCAAAAGGCAGATGTATTGGTTGAGAAGGTCACAAAATACTTGCAGTTGCTCAGTGGACTTGGAACCAGATCCCCTCTGCACTGCATCGCTGCTCAGCACCACACTGAAAGAGGGAAGAAAGAGGGACTCATGCTCTAGGGAAAAGCTCTTTATGCTGCTCAAATGAGTCTTATCAAGGGCAGAAGAAAGAAGGGAGGGAGGCATTTTTCATGCCCAAAGAGCCATATTCTATTAGTATCATTGACAGGCACATACCGAGGATTACTTGAGTCCACGTTGTTGCACACAAGCGTGGTTGTAGCTCCTGCTCAGGAGAAATGGGCTGAAAGCTGTCCAGCCTTTACAGAGTATATTACTGTTGCAGCACTGTCAAGGTCACTGTCAGCCTGGGTTATCTGCTGTGTAAGTACTAGCCTCACAAATCAGGCTTAGCTAAGGGCTATAATTCATACACTCAGCGTTTTGTAGATTATGTCCTTTAGCTTTCCTTCATTGCCATTTTGGATATTCATTTAGCTCCAGTGTGACTCCTGTGATTTCTCTTTGGGGTAATTTCCCCATGTGATGCAGTGTTTCCCTGTATATTTCTTAATCACAGGTGTACAAACTCGCTCTGTATGAGTAATTTTTTATATAATGCTTATTGTTATCTTTGAACACAGATTGTTTTCCCCGTGGCCTGCATTTTTCTACTGTTTTATCCAACAGTGAACTATCAATGGAAAAGGTCCAAAACCTACAAGAAATAATAACAAGAAAGCTCCTGTAACTAAGGCACCCCCAGGAGACTCAGGAAAACTCATCTCCCTCATTCTGATCTAGACTTTTGGAGGAGCTTTCTGTTTTCCAGATGTCCAAAGATTAGGGGTTTTCCCACCTCATGTATTTATCAACATTAACTGAATTGCTCAGTTTAAAAAGTACTGTAAGAAAGTACTATCAAGAGTGATTCAGGCACACACTTATGCTATTACATTATTTTACAAAACTGGGGACATAGATAGTGAGAAGAGTGGTAGAAAATAAAACAGGGTTTCTTTGTTCAGCAGAGCAATTATCCTGTGTAATCAAAACAGGCTTTAGATTGTGCAATATAGAAACACGTTCCCTTCAATAATGGAGTGTTAAAGTCTAAAGAACATGTGCATGTGCTCATCTCCTGTATGCGGGGTTAGCTGGGGCAATATTTTTAAATCAAGTTACTCAGATCCACAGATCCATATTGCAAGGAAAGCACTGTCTCTTCAGAGATACTATGCTGAAAAACATGCATATATCATGCATATTGTCAGCCAATACATGATTTTTTAAAAAAATTTTTTCCAGTTAGTGCTGGAGTCATTATAGTATATAAACTTGTATTTTTCTTTCTGATTCGTAATAATTCCAGTCAATGTTAGGTTTTGTCCTACAATGCCACAAAAGTTTCTTTACATCCTTTACACCCCAGATATGCAGGCACCTTCATTGCTTAAGGAAGTTGCCTGTTTCTCTCCAGCTTTGTGATTCAGTGAAGCATCTTGGCATAAGACTTTCTCTCTGCTTTACCTCTTCTAAACAATTTAACACATTTAAGTGGCCTTGAACATGATCACTTCTACTGCACAGCTGGGCCTACAGCAAATCCCCAGAATCAACCAGCCTGAAACTTCTAAGCCTGAAATTTGACTCACAGTGTTGATGCCTCAGGCCCAGTCTTCTGTATTGCAGACAATTTGGCTCAGGAAAAAAATAATGGGCATAGCTGTTTGCACAAAGTCCCATTTTTTTTTTTTCATTCTGTTCTATCTGATCTGATCCTATTTATCCTTCTGAAGAAATAATTTTAAGTGTTTCAGCCTTTGCTGCTGATTAATTATCAACTCCTTTCAAGTGAATTTTCCCTTCCTTCCTCTTTTCTGTGCTCCTAAAAAAAATATATATTTTATATATGAAGATAGATATATATATATAGATAGATATAGATATGGATATATATATGTGGAGATATTTTTAAAATATATAAACATAATGCAGAGGCATCCCAGGGACTCCAGCCAGCAAGCTGGCTTTATCCAGGGCCTGGCTCAATACCTCTACACAAACACACGGAGTAGGGGGAACAAACAAGAAGAACTAGAGATGTGTGTGCACACACCTGCTTGGGAACGACATGATTGGCATCACGGAGAATGTGGTGGAATGGCTGCTGTGACTAGAGCTTTGGAATGGAAGGTTTCAGGCTTTTTAGGAAAGACAGGCTTGGGAGACAAGAAGGGAATGTAACCCTTATGTCAATGACCTCTCAGAGAATCTGGAACTCTGCCTGGGAAAGGATGAGGAGCCCGCTGAGAGCTTGTGGGTGAAGATTAAGGGGGAGGGCAGGGCCAGGGGATGTTATAGTGGGAGTCTGCTACAGGCCACCCAATCAGGAGAATGGTGTGGATGAAGCCCTCTGTAGACAGATGGGTGTGGCCACACACTCTCAAGCCCTGGGCCTCGTGGGGGATTTCAACCTCCTCGATGTCTGTCGGAGGGACAACATGGCAGGGGAAAAGCAATCCCAGAGATTCCTCAAATGTGTCAAAGACAAATTCCATACACAAGTGATTGAGGAGCCATCAAGGAGAGGTGCCATGGTGGACGTCGTGCTCACCAACAGGGAGGAGCTCGTGGGGAATGCAGTGCTCCAAGGCACTGTAGTGATGATGAGATGGTGGAGATAAAGATCCTCAGGACAGTGAGAAGGGCATGCAGCAAAATCACTGCCCTAGATGTCAGGAGAGTAGACTTTGGCTTCTTCAAGGACCTACTCCAGAGAGTCCCATTGGATAGAGCCCTGGAAAGCAGAGGGGCCCAAGAATGCTGGCTGAATTTCAAGGATCACTTCCTCCAAGTTCAGGAGCAATGGATTCCAACAAGGGGGAAATCGGGGGGGAAAATGCCAAGAGGCATCCATGGATGAATAAGGAGCTGCTGAGCAAGCTCAGAGAGAAAAAAGAAGCTTCCAGGCAGTGGAAAAAAGGACAGGTAATCTGGGAGGAATACAGAAAGCTAGAGACAAGGCTAAAGAAGCCAAGGCCCAGTTAAAATTGAGTCTGGCCAGGTATATCAAGGATAACAGAAAGAACTTCTATAGCTATGTTGCAAGCAAAAGAAACCCAGGGATAATGTGAGCCCTCTCCAGAAGGAAACAGGAGACCTGGTTACCCTGGACAAAAAGAAGGCTGAGGTTCTTAATGTCTTCTATGCCTCATTCTTCAACAGCAAGTGTTCCAGCCACACCACCCAAGTCGAGAAAGGCAGGTGTAGGGACTAGGAGAATGAAGACCCTGAGCCCTCTGTAGGAGAGGATCATATGTGAGACCATCAAAGGAACCTGAATGCACACAAGTCCATGGGACTCACCAAGAACCATCCACAAGTCCTGAGGGAGGTGGCAGGCAAAGTTTCTAGGCCACCATTTCTGAGAAACCATGGTAGAAAGGTAAAGTCCCCAGTGACTGGAAAAAGAGAAATACAATCCCCATTTTTAAAAAAGGGAAAGCAGAAGACCCAGGGAACTACAGACCGCTCAGTCTTACCTCTGTGCCAGGCAAGATCATGGAGCAGATTCTCCTGGAAAATATGCTAAGGCACATGGAAAACAAAGAGGTGATTGGTAACAGCCAACATGGCTTTACAAAGGATAAATCGTGCCTGACAAATTTGGTGACCTTCTGTGATGGGGCTACAGTGCTGGTGAACAGGGGCAGAGCAACTGACATTGTCTACCTGGATTTATACAAAGCGTTTGACACTGTCCCACACAACATCCTCATCTCCAAATTGGAGAGACATGGATTTGATGGATGGACCACTCAGTGGTTCAAGAACTGACTGGATGGCCACACACAAAGAGTTGTGGTCAATGGTTAATTGTCCAGTGATGAGTGCTGTCCCTCAGAGGTCAGTACTGGGGCTGATGCTGTTCAACATCTGTGTTGGTGACATGGACAGTGGAATAGAGCATGAACCCTCAGAAAGTTTGCTGACAACACCAAGCTGTGTGGTGTGTTAGAGATGCTGGAGGGCAGGGATTACATCCAGAGGGACATGGACAGGGTTGAGAGGTGGGCCCATGCAAACCTCATGAAGTTCAGCAAAGCAAAGAGCAAGGTCCTGTACCTGGATCATGGCAATCCCAGACACACCCACAGGTTAGACAGAGAAGGATTCGGAGCAGCCCTGCACAGAAAGACTTGAGGGTGATACTTAACGAAAAACTCCACAGGCCAGCTGTGTGTGCTCACAGCCTAGAAATCCAATCAAATCCTGGGCTGCCTCAAAAGGAGAGTGGCCAACAGGATGAGGGAGGAGATTTTGCCCCTCTACTGTGCTCTGGTGAGACCCTACCTGGAGCGCTACATCCAGCTATAGGGTCCCAACATAAAAAGCACATGGAACTGCTGGAGCAAGTGCAGAGGAAGGCAAAGTTGACAAGAGGACTGGAGCTCCTCCCCTGTGAAGACAGGCTAAGAAAATTAGGGTGTCCAGCCTGGAGAAGAGGTTTTGTGGACACTTCATAGCAACCCTCCAGCATCTGAAGAAGCCTACAGGGAAGCCAAAGAGGGACCCTTTATCAGGAGCTGTAGTGACAGGACAAGGGCCAATCGTAGAAATTAAAAGAGGGGAAATTTAGGCTAGAGATTAGGAAGAAATATTTTACTGTGAGGGTGGTGAGATCCCGGAAGAGGTTGCCCAGGGAGGTTGTGGATGGCCCAATACTGGCAGTGTTCAAGGCCAGGCTGGATAAGGCCTTGGAAAACCTGGTGTAGTGGGAGGTGTGCCTGCCCATGGCAGTGGGATTTGGGACTAGATGATCTTTAAGGTTCATTCCAACCTTTTAGCATTCTATGATAATAAACTCCAACAAACTATGACTGTCAGGTATTAAGCCTTTCTGTCCAAATGGAGAAACAAATACACATTCAGTTCATATTTTTAGCTACTAAACATACAGGTCACCCAGGATGTGAGCCATGTTTAAAAGTGACAGGGGGCAGACTAAAACACCCTTGTGCTTTCCCTAATGACATGCTTTTTGGTAGAGAACAGGTGTTTTATAATGTACTTTGGACAGAAAGCAAAATTTTGAGGAAAATTTAAATGGTGTTAGGTCCTTAGAAGTGCATAAAATTATTCATTTCTTAATCGGTTATACACACATACATGCTTTCTCCTGCAGAAGCGGCTGAATCACATTTCCACCTTATTTGATATAATCATGCCAGTTGTAAAATAAAATGCAATTGATAACAGAGTTTTTCTGGGTTTATTTGCTATATGTGGCACACAAAACCAAGTGGTAGTTGGTGGTATAGGCTCTGAATTTTTATTTCAAGTATGCTATGCACATTTAAATGTAAAACTTACCAAAAAAAAAATCCCAATGTGGCATTACTTTACTATGTTCTAAGTAATTTGCATATCCCTTGTAACTAGAAGTCATTCTGGTCAGGAGCCTCCTGGACTCCAGCAATGCAGACATTGACCCTGCTCACACAGCCAGTGCTGAGTGATGCACAGCTTTCTTCCCATCAACACTTCAAAATTAGTCATAGGATTACAGAAAGATCTTTTTGACAACAGCCTGAAATTCCAAACGGCGTTAAAAATCCTAATGTTGCCAGTCAGTTCTTGAAGTATTTTTTTAAGACTGTGTTCTTCAGGGGATGCAAATTCTGATGTTTGGGCTCAAATTCTGACATTATGGCATAAGCATCCACAGTCACTCTAGACTCCGTTTTCCTTCACCTTCTGCACTAGCAATCCAATAGAGGAAGGTTCCCTGAATTCAGACTCCAGGATCCTTTGCGCTTTGGTCCAAAAGGACAAATCTTCTCTCCCCTTTATTGTGTGCCCGAGTTCAGCTTTTCTCATGTCCTTTTTTCACATATATACACTGCCAACAGCAAAAGCAGGTGCTCATATGCCCCATCTTCCAATCCTGTGTCTCATAGCTAATTTAATACATCCCAAAGACACGGTTGGTTGATTTCTTCCAAGCCATGGCTCTGGTTCTCACTCGTGTAACTTGACTGACGTAAGTGTTGCATACATTTGGCTCCATGTTTTGCAAACCACAGAATAAGTCATCTTTACACGTCCTTAATATCACAGTCTTCTTCATTCTTATTTAACAGTCTTGTTAAAGCTTCCTATAGATTAACCTGGAAAATATGTCCCTATTTCTCCTGCTGAGATAAAAAGTTCATTCAGTCCAGAAAGATTTTGAGAAAATCTTCTTCCTTCTCAGCCTGTCACTCTAAGATTCAAGAGTGGATCTTGCTTTGATCCATCCAGTGCAAGAGCATGAAGTTACCTCTTCAGCCTACTTGTACATCACATGATGAGTTACATCTCATTTGCAATAAAGGATAACTCCAGAATCAGGCTCAGAGTAGAGACAGCCTCGTACACTTTTCATACCACAGAATTTGGTGTGTTTGCTTCGGAAAGGTGGGAGATATCAGTCCAGTGAAGAGCTTAATCTGCTGGCTTTGCACAGCCATGGCCTCCCTGTAACTCAGTCTTCATGTTAGAAGTGTGTTCTTGCTCAGAAAAAGAGAGCTTCACAGCAGAATGAAATAAAGTTGATGCCAACCTCAGAACAGCACTGTAACATGCTGTGTAGCTGTAAAAGTATTTCTTAGCTGACTAACTCTCAAAAGTTACTGTAGTGCATAACAGTGCTTGTTGAAGGCTTGTCCAGCACAAGCAGATCACTGACAAGGCACCTGTACTTTCAGGCTGTTTTGAAGAGACCAGATATTATCATTTCTTTCCTCTCCATACCACTCAGCCATCCAGCTTGCATTTACTGATGAGTCCACAATGCCATCAACGTCAGCTTAGACAGAACTTGAAGTAGGGTCATTTTTGCAAATGCTGTTGCTGTTTAAATGCTGGAAATTTGTCATTTCATGTATATTGATGAGGGTAAGCATGTGCTTCATATTTGGTCTGGTTTTTTGGTAATTGGGAGACATACTCTCTTTTCTTAGACATGTCTAAAAGAGAAAACAAAGGAAAGCTTAAAACTAAGAATTCCTACGAAAGCTAATTTAAAAAAAAAAACTTTTGAAAGTTTTCCTTTTTCTCTTTTCTAACCATAGCTCATTACACCTTTCCCATTTGTTTGTCACTGGAAGCACCCAGTACAAACAAAAGCTGCTGTTTCTTGCTAAATCAATGAACTTTATAGGATAAAAGCCTTAGTCAAAAAAGGAAATTTATGTTTGATTCACATTTTCATCTCCTCAGGCCTTGCATCAAGCTCTTGCAAGTGTGCTTCCACCTGCTTTCAATGCAAGCCCGTGCCTGAAATATTTTCATCAAGTTGTCAAAGTAAAGCCCCAGTCCTGCCAACCAGCTCTAAAGTGAATGTCGCTGTTGAGTTTAGTGGAGATAAGGCACAATCTCCACTAAAGAAGAGGACAAGGCAACCTGAAAGAATTTAACAGGCATTTAAAATAATGAACCTCACTTGTGAGATCAGGTCGATATTAAATTTTGATGAAAGCTAGGTTGATACCTGAGACAGGGCCTCACCCAAAAGTAAGATACATGTAATTCCACCAGAGTGATTATCCTCACTACACAGCTCTGCTTTTTATAACTGCACCACTAAAACTGGGACTTTTTTTTTATGTAAGGGGAGGAGAGATTTCTGTAGAGATCTGAAATTCTTTCAGGACACTGAGAAGAACATGGGGCATCTGTCTTCTGAGTGATATCCTTGCTTTCATACTTCCATCCTAACAAATTCCTACAAGATTTATCTTGTCAAACTTTAGTCTGAACAGCACAAATTACTGGCAGAATTGTCAATCTAAAAAAGAGACAGGCATAAATTTAATTGCTCCCCGAAGATACATGGAAAGCTACATTTAGCACAGCTAATTAGATATACTCTGATCAACAGTTATGATTCAGCTGCTGAGGAGCAAAACAAGAAGGCAAATATGAAACAGGCAGCAAAAGTTAAAGCTACCCTCCCAAAATGCTGAGGCTGGTTTTGGTTTGGTTTTTTATTACAAATGCAGCCAGTGATGCACTGGGATGCCAGAGTCATGCTGCCTCTGAGCCAGGAGGTGCAGACCTCTGCATGAAGGGGTGACCTCACTGCCACTGCACCCAAAGCATAGTTTTGTTTCTATGGAGTAAGCTTCCCAAGTACCTCCTCTCCCTTCCTTTTCCAGAACTACCAGCCAGTAGTAAAGGGATGGATAAACCCCCCAAAGACGTTTTTCTCCATATATCTTAAAATATCTGTTTAACAAGAAAGACCTGACTTCACAAAAATGTTTGTCTGAAATGGGGCTGTCACCAATTTACCCGTGAGGCAAACTGAGGCAAAAAGCAGGTGGACTTGGACATGTCCATCATGCCACCACACAAAGCAATTCCATAGGTGGGGAAGGGCTCCAAGGGGCCTGTGCCTCCATCTTGGAGAAATGCTGTTCCCAGGTACTAAACCAGAAGACCTATAGCTGTGCCCATAAACTGATGAGTGGTTTACACAGAGTAACTGGAAGCAGAAATGAGTGGTGAGAGTGCAGGAAAATAACTGACAGTTTGAGTTAGATGAGGGTGCAGTTCTCTCTCTTTGGAACTCCATCCTCATGTACCTGAGTTTAATCATAAATTAAGTATGGACACTAACTTCAGACCAGCTGTGTTAAAGCAGTGCTAGCAGAGAAAATGAGTGGGGATATTTTGGTTGGTTTTGTTGCTTTGCTTATGAGAAAGGCAATTACTTACACAGGTAAAGAAGATGAGCAGCAAGTAAAAAATCCCAAGGCAAGTCAGCATGAAGAGCTCGCCTTTGTATTTTTTTAGTTTGTCCTCTTCTATTCCAGGGCAACCTAAAATGTAAAGCAAGGTGTTACATTGCTGTGGTGTTTGTAAAATATTTTAAAACTGTTACCGGCCTGACATGCCACGTGGAGCATGGGGCAGCCAAAGCTCTCTACTGTACCTGTTACTTTCAATGTGACTGTGCTGCTCAGATTGTGTTCTCCACTCTGCCCCCACAAAGTGCACTTGTATGTCCCGCTGTTTCGGCTGGTCGCATTTTTGATCCTCAGTGAAAAGGAGGTGTCGTTGGAGAGCTCCAAGGACCCCCCAACTTCTCGTGGATAATGAGATTCCACATCAAGGATTTCCCATGCTATTCCTTCGCTGTGTTCAGCCATCTAGAAAACACAAATATATTTCTTTTCTTGGGAAACAGTGTCATCCTCAGTTTAAGGGTAAAGAAAATTTTAAAGCCGGCTTATGACTGAAAATGCAGAGGCTGAAGAGAGGCAGGGGAGAGCACAACCTTTAACCCATTTAATACGTTCATGCTCGCAGTCCAAAAGTACATGGGGTTTTGTTTAAATGGACTCTATATATAAATAGGAATTCTAGAACTGTTCTGTTATAACTTCTTAAGCTGCCTCACCTGGACAGCAACATGACAGAAGGCAGGGGTAGAGTCTGCTCTCAGTGGGGCTATGCAGAGGCCCCAGAAGAGTACAGACTGAGAGAGAGTCCATGGGGGTGGAGCAGAGACAGCAAGAGGCAGCCCTACCCAGGTGCTTAGCAGTGGCCCTGGGGACCAGAGGTGCCCAGGAGAGCGTGGCAGCTGACAGGGAGGCTCCACTGCTGCCTGTCACACCCTGCCAGCACACCTTCTGCCATGCAGTGGTGAGAATTAAACCTGCTAACTCAGCAAGTATGCCACTGCACGAGGGTTCTGCCAAGCACAGGCTGGCATCCTCCCAGTGGCTCCTCAGCCCAGAGTTCCCTGTGGGAATGCAGCCCTGGAAACTGCACTTCCCTGTGCCAGTTTCTGTGTAGCTGACCCCTGAAACCATGCTGCCTCTCTGGAGGAATGGAGGTTCCCCCCCACACGCTTCCCTCCCTTCCACTCGTTATTGGAACCAAAGAACAAAAATTCGCTTCAACTCCTTCAGATTCAGTTGCGTGAAGGTCACAAGCAGGTTCTGGTGCACTTGGGGAGCATTGTATGTTGAATTTCTTAATTGTAACCAGAAGAGCTACATTCCTTGGCATTGCTGAGAGGCTGCTGGAGGAATGAAGTGTATTCCCAGAACAGTTCATACTGCGGGGCAATAGGATGCACTGAAAATGACAACTGGCTGGGAACCACAAAGAAGAGAGAAATCACTAAGTTGATTTGAAAGATGGAAGAAGGGTTTGAATTAGCCCATGTCCATTCTTATTCATCGAAGTTGCTCCCTGGGATTCGAGGCAGAATGCCCTCCATGAAGGTTTCCCAAGTAATGAATTCAATCTTTCTGTGGACCAGCAGAGCCAGAGCCAGCTCATAAGTCCAAGGCTCAGCATTTCAGCCAAACATATAACTAATGTAAGCCAAGCCTTTTTTATTATTATTATTTTATTTTAATAGACACATTTTTGGGTCATATGTTGGTGCTTACTTTCTATCAGCATGGCTACTGTGCTGGGGTATAACAGTTACGCTGTAAGTTATTAAAATTAACACAATTTTCTCACACTGAGGCTAGGAGTATCTGGTTTCCCTTTCATGTGTTTGCCGGAGGAAACAGGAGTTTGGAGAGAAATATGGGTCTGATGCTCCATTATACTTTGCTATTTTTGCAGCCTAAAATGGTGTAAAACAAGCTGCGAGCTGGGGAACTTTTCAGGAACTGAGGAATGAGACTAAAGCACACGATTTCCTTAATTGTAACGATTCTTTCTCAGAAAGGTTTTGGGCTTTTTAGTGCATCAACTGAAACATAGAGCAGTAATTTCCTGGGGCTTTCCACACTTTACCCAGAAAGAGGGAAGAAAGTACCTTGTTCCCCTTAATCCCCCAGTAAATTTACCCCAGCTTCTCTTTCTTAATACACTCAGCCCCAAGCAGCTACAAAACAAGCAGTATGTATGGTGGTTTTGAGGCTGCAGGGACTTCACTGTGCTACACGGATTTAGGTGTTTTCAGGCCCTGCACATTGTCAGAGATGTGGCCAGAGGAATTCCAATACCCTGGCTGGGCTCAGCTCTGGTTACAACTAGGTCAATAGCAGTTAAGTGGATATAGTTGACCTCCCTCAGATCTAATTTTTGCCACTCTCCCTTCCCTTACCACCCCCTTCCTCAGTGAAATTTAAAACTGCCCACAGGGCAATAAAAGGAACCAGCCTGGCTGCCCTTTGCATTGCCCTAAATTGCAGATAGGAGGTCTGAGCTACACACAAAATATTAGATTTGTTTAGGGATTTTTGGTTTTGTTTTTTTCCTTTAATTCACTGGCAGCATAAATAATTGCTGTCTTGGGTGGTAAATGGTGGTGTGATTCTTGTGGCTGAGATCTGGGAATGAGAAAGCACTTTGATCTTTATGTATGCAATTGCAATCAGCACTGGTCCTGTAAGGGAGAACTCAATTAAGTCCATGCATCCCATGCCTGACCATGTGCTTATTCCAAGTGAGATTTTGGGTAAATGATTTAACTTCCCTATTTCATGGGAACAGTGACGGATAGGACTGATTATTGCCTGCAAAGCTTTTTAAGGTGCTCAGTTGCTGTTGCAAGCACACTGATGGTGACCCTGCCGACAAGACTGTCAGAATTTTGCCTGAGACGTGCTCTGTGTAAGGCAAAGCAGTGTCATGAAACTGCACTAACAACGTGCTTTTCCCCAAAACAAGAAGAAAAAGTTATTTTGTGGCATAATCTGGCTCCCTCACTTGTGGCGAAATCAGTGGTGACCTGGATGGGGGTTGCGAACCTTGCATTTGGGGAGGAGGAGGAAGGGGTCATATGTGTGGGTTTAATTCGGGGTTTGCTCGCCTTTCTTCCTCCATTAAATCTCCTCTTTACTGAAGGGCAAGGGCAGGCAAGGCAGTCTGCAGGGGTGCTGTCTGCCCAGCAGCATCCCAACATTTTTTAGGCTGGAGAGACATCTGGTGGCATTTTTCCAGCCTCTACAGGCAGTGCATCCACCCCTACTCAGAGATCACAGCAACTCTTTCTCTGATGCCTGAACCAAGCCTTTTTCCACAGCAATCTTACTCCTGTTGTCTTATTTAAAAAAAAACAAAACAACGCCCTCCCTTTTTAAATTCTCTAAGTAGCGAGAAAACATGTGAGCAAATTTGCAGAGTGCATCCTCATATCCCAGCTGTAGAAAAGGAAGTCCATGAGATGTTCAGTGAGGTCATCGTTCTGCTTCTTGCTCTATTCAAGATAACCTCTTTCCCAACCTAAACCTAATTAAAATTACAAAAATGCTACTTTGCTTGCCACCTCCTGTGAATTACTTGGCAGACTCTCCCAGCAGACAGATGATTTTGCAGCTCAAGCTTCTGTGATAAACCAGCTCTATTTCATGCCAAGTGTCCTCCAGGTGATACCACAGCCCAAGGTAAATGCTGGGGGTTTTACCTAATTAATTCCACTCAAGCTTAGAGGGATCAAAGCAACCGCTGCCAGAGACAGCAATCCACTTGTGTAGGGACTATCCTCTTCTTTAATCAGTGAAAAAATCTTTTCTTCCCACGTTTCATTTTTGTTTCATTTCCCTTACACCTCACTGCTGGGCAAACTGCAGCATGCCAGCTTCCCCTCCTCCCTACATCCAAATGGAGGAGAAAAGGAAGGAGGTCTGTTCCTGCTCCCATGTTTGCTGTTAGCAGCTTTACCAAAATTCAAAAGGCAAAAGATAACTTGTGTGGGGATAGGTAGAAGTTCTACTAAATCTATTTGCATAAAAAGGGCCTTGTTACCATGCAGTCTGCTGGGGGTTACTGAAGCGAGAATTTTGCTGGGAAACAGGGACTTGCCGGCAACATCATTCTGCCTATCTGCATAAAACTACCCATTAAGAAAATTGAAAAACAGAAGAAATGCGAGTTTATGTTTAGTGTCACATATACATTGTCCTTCAGCAAGGTTTGTGGCAGCCTTTCAGAAATCACCTGGGAGAATATTTTCACAGATGCTGAAGTGAGGTGATCCTTCCCCTCCGCTCAGTCCGTGCTTAGACACACCCTGAAGTGCTGGGCTAAGTGCTGGGCTCCCAGTGCAAGACAGACATGGTCACGCCTGAGGGAGTCCAGTGAAAGGGCACAAAGATGAATAATATCTTGGAGCACCTGAGATGAGCAGAAGATGGAAGAGATAGTTCAGCCTGCAGGAGACCAGGCTCAGGATCATCTTATCAGTATTGATTCAACCTGATTAACAGGAGGATACAGAAACTAAAGCCAGACCCTTCTCAGTGGCCTTCAGAGATAAGAGGCAATGGGCACAGACTGAAATTCAGGAAATTCCCCTTAAGCCAAAGGAAATCCTTTTTTACTGTGGGAGTGGTCGAACACTGGAATGGGCTACCCAGAGAGGGTGTGGAGTCTCCATCCTTTGAGGCATTCAGGACTAAACTGGACACAGCCTTGAGCAGCCAGCTCTAGTTGTCTGTTTTTAGTGACTTCAATTGAAAGTTTTTCTAGTTCCCAAAAGCTTGGAAACACTTGGTCTAAAGAGGCTGTAATTTTTCCCACATATATTCTCTAGTCAATTGACTGATTCCTATTAAGTTTCTCCTAGCCTGGAGCTTTTTGATAAGAACAGTGGTGGTGATACAGTGGATATTAAAATGGGATATGTTTGATTGAAAATACCACTGAGCTGATATATTTCTGTTCTCTGGCTGAATGAATTATGAGAAATAGGTAGAATAATTAGGCCCCCAAAATCTAAGTGCTCTTCAGCAAATACTTGTTTTTCAGAGAACTAAAAAAAAGGTGGAAGAAGGAGGAGGAACACCTTCCTCAGTTCTAGCTGGCTAGGTTTTAGCTACTGTTTTGAAAACTGCTACAGCATTACATGGTAGTACCCTAAGAAAAGGCAATTCACCCATGCTGTAGTACTTACACCCAACGAATCAATTAATATTTAATTTTATCATGAACATGTGAGAGTGAGCAGTTCTCACATTAACTCATGTTCTCTGCTCTCATTAAATACCTTTTCTCATTCAACTTTTCTCACACTAAGGTGGTACACTGTCTTCCAGGTAAATCAAAGTGCCAATATAATCCACTTTTCCCATAAAAGAAAATTTTTATTTCAAAAAAAATGGTTGGGATCCAAAACTGATGTTAGTTTAAAGGTGGAACATATTAACATCAGATTATTTTCTAGTGAGGGTGAGATGATTGTAAAAATGGTTTTGTTTAAAATTATACCAGGCATAATGGCTAAGTTGAAATTTCTGACAGCTATAGAGCTAAAAATCTACATACGGCCAGAAGGAATTTATTTTCTGAAGCAAAATATATAGAATTCTAGCAATGCCCAATAGCCAACATATAATGAAACACAACTGAGCTGAAACTGCTTAATAGGTGTATTTTTCAGCACAGAAGCATTTCCACATTCGATTAGTGCTAAAGATGCATCCATATGGTTCCTATACAGTGTCATGTAGAGATACCAAAGTTAAATTTGAAAATAACAGACATAAATTGTGGGCACATGTGAGTGAACTCAGAGTGTGCTGCAAAAAGGAGGGGGGGGAGGGGGAAATGAGGAAAGAAAATCCAAAACCCAGACCCAAAACAACAGCGAAGGAACCATGTGTGACACATGAGCCAGCTGGAAAAGCCCTTTGACTCATTCACACAGACTCTTTACTGTTTAGTTGGTTTGATTTGGTTTTGGTGTTTTTAGCTAAGGGCACCCAGCCCTCCTGTCAGGCAAAAGAATTGTTTTGGTCATGAAATCGTTTCCACTGCTCCCTTCCTGTCTAAATCATGAATGTGATGAAGCTACTTGGGGATTAATAGATGTCTGGGGAGCATTTGACTGCATTTCTTTGTGTAGGTTAGAAATTAGGCTGAAGTAATTTAGCAAATATTTACCTATCCTAATAGATCACAGCTATGCACTTTTAGCAAAAGTATTTTCCTTTGAAGGAAGGTGCAGTCAATATTATCTCTATAATGTTTATTCTTATTTTATAATATGACTTCCCCTCTTATTCTGCCACAATTTTATATTTTTCAGGGAAGTGCTATAAAGTTAACAAATTTCTCTCCACTGAAGCACAGCCTTCTTTCCTCTTCCTCAAGATTTGTTTTAGATTAAGGCTCTTCTGGCTATCACATGAAGAAAATAGTGAAATATCCACTGGGACTTCATTTGCGTGTGTTTAAACTTGATTTTCGAACTGGATATAAAGTGATAATTGTGAGGGTTTTTGAAGTGGTTCTCATTTTCAATGTGCTGCACAAAGAGAAACTGTTCAGTTTTCAAGAGGCCTACGAGGCAGAAAGGTAAGTAAAGTTTCATTACCCAGATTCTTGTCTTGTAGGTGAGCTGTAGAGATTCAAAGCATTCAAGCACTTCCATAGACAATTCCCAGTGCCTGGGTGCTTAGGAAAAACGACCTAGTTTTCAGTTCTCAGCTGGCAAACTTCCATGCTGCTCATACTTGGGTTTATGGCATGCAGGCTGCCTAGCACTCCTAAAAATGTACCACACTTTAGGACTATCATCATTATGAATTCTTTTCCATGGCCTCATAGTGAATGGGATGAAAGCTGCACCAGGCTGGAAGAGGACTTGGTGCTCTACGTTCTCCCCAGTGTGTTCAGTCAGCCTACTTCATATATTTCTAAGTAAAAATCATTTTGTCTGAGCTCACTGACTGTGGTCCTGATTCTGCACAGAACTACTTACACAGGTGACTTCCTGCATGAGAATAATTAGCTCCAATGATCCTGGATGCACAGCAGGTCAAACACATCCATGCTTGCTGCTTTTTTTTTTTTTTCTTTTCAGTATGAGACATTAGCAAAAGCAAAGGAATTGAATGCAAACCTTTTTTACACCCAGTTGGATTTTGACACCAGAATATTAACTCCTTTAGACAGTTACTTTTCTATACAGCAAACAGTTTAAAATTACGTCGGTTTTTTTAGCAGATTGTAACAAACTGGCCCTTAATTGGTCTGAGCCCACAGAGGTGCCAGCAGGAAGGAGGGGTTCGCTCACGGAACATTCACCCTGTGCAAACAGCTGCACAAGCAGCACCGTAACGTTGCCACCATCATTTTTTTTAAAAAAGCAACAGAAGCAAAGGTTAATTGCTCGCATTTACTTCACAGTTCAAAGTGACCTCATACAAAAGATTTCGCCTAACAGCTGCTCGAACTTTACAGCCTGAAATTTCATACCATTTGTTGGAATTGCCTTTTAATTAGTCCTTTGGGGTTATATGTGGTGTTTATTGATTAATCCTTCAGTAGCTGTTTTTAAATAACAGAGTAATTACCTGTGTTGGGTAGCCCAGTCACACTCCACCATTCCCTCACCTCCCTTTTGCAGTGTTGGGTGGGGACAGCAACACAGAGCCAAAGTATAGAGAGGGGAGGAGAAAGAGCTTCAAGCTGCTGCCTGTTTAGCTAGCCCCACAAGTACAAGTATTGCTTGTTCAACACAAAACACTGAGCCTAAATTACTTTTCCCCATGAAGAGTTAGGCTTTTTAGATTTGGTCCTCTGCTTTTCCTAATATGGCTGCAACTGTGGCTTGGGCTGGCGTCACCTCCTGCTTGTCCCCACTTCCCACCTCTCTCATGGGACAAGCAAACAGAAGACTGCAGTACCATGGTTGGTGCCATCAGCCCCTGAGGACTGTGGCAAGAGCTGACAATACCTGGACTTTGTTACTTCTTGTGTCAGCAGAGAAAATAAGTGCAAGGTTCTGTCATGCTGGACACTGGAAAACCACACTTTTCCTGAGCAAAGCAGTTGAAGCAGGAAGAGCAAGGAGACCATGGAGGGATGATGGATTGTAGGGACAGGGCACGGGACATGCAGTGGCAGTCTAGACTGTGACGGTATAACTGCTGCAAAGGGAAGCAGCACCAGAGAGAGCCCCCACAAAAGGCATCATCAAATATCACCCTCCTCTGCAAGTGCAGTCATTTTGTGCCCAGGTAGAACTGCAAAGACAACACAGAATTGGGTCTACAGGCTTTCTTTACACTTCTTCATCAGGGAATGGCTTTTGGCTGCTGTTTGCTGCTTGGCCCTCCCAGTTCCCACTGAACTTGGGGAAGCACATGCTTCTGGAGGATCTCCACACTTCAGCCTGTTTTTGTTTTTGTTGACTTCCAACACTGCTGTGGGAGAGAATTTTCTGGGATCCAGTCAGCCTCTCTGTTTATTCCTCCCCCACCCCCTACCACTTCTGCTCAACCCCTCCAGGTCCACCAGACTGCATGGTTTGCCTTCAATGAGCTCCCTGCCCTTCCTGGACACTGTGGGAGAAAAGGAGCCTTAAAAAATTAGCATATATCTGGATGGAAAATATAGATCCTTATGCAGCTTTCGAGGCAGAAAGCAAAAAAGAGTAAGTTGACTCACATCCCATATCCCATAGTAAAGTTGAACTAAATGCATTCTTCTCTCCTCTCTGTCTACCACCTGTGCTTAGTTCAACAACTTGGAAAAAGATGCTGCACTTGGTGGATTGGTAGTCAGATGTTCAAAACAGCTCTTTTGAGATGCAGTTGTCATCTAGTCTGTAGGCAGATTCTTGTACCAGCAATGAAATTCAGATGCATTGCAAGTTTCAAGCTCGGAAGCCCTATCTAATAATAAACAGTGTTTGTTGGTTTACTGTAGGAAATGAATTTAAAACTGTATCTGACTGAACTGCTGAGGAAGCCAAGGCTGTGGCTTTAGGTTCTGGCAGAGATAAATTAACAGTTTTCATCACACGTAAATAGGGTTTCTTTCCTCTTCCCTTCCATTGCTCTACCATCACGCGGGAAAGTAATTCAACTCTGTAACCCACAAAATCTTTATTCACAGGTTGATTTTCCACTACTATAACAAGCAACAGAGAGTTGACTTAACAGGTAACAAGAGGACTGGCCATGATAAGCAGGACTGGCCCATGATAAGCAGCAGGAGTGTATGGCTGGGAGTGGAGAATGGAGGGGAACAAAACCTTCATTGTTTTCCCATTGTTAATTTGGCTCACATCATAAGCTGAAGCTCTGCACTGAGATACAAATACACAGTGCCATACAGCTTGTCAACAGCCTCCACCTCCACCACTGGGCAATTCTAACTCTCTAAGACATTTCTTCTTGATAATGTTGAGCAGGAATTTTCTGCTCATTAGCTGATTGATTCCTTTAACCCCTCCTGCACACAGGTGGTCAGCAGGGCTCTCCTGCTCTGGAGATAGAAACTCTGAATCAGAGCAGTCAAGATGTGATTTTTACTTCATGACTGCAAAGAGATAACTCAGAATTTCTAGCTCTCTATCTGCCTTCTGCACACACCCTGCCCTTATGCCCACCCCACTAGTCAAATCTTCCTAAAGAATAGCAAGTACTTTTTTAGTTCTTCTATTTCAAAGAAAAAAATCAGCTCCTGTTTGAAGGGGATTAAGCAAGGGCAACATCATTGATGTCGCAAGGCCTAATTACCATTTTTTGCTCTGAAGAAAACCCTGGAAGACCCTTCTTTGGAGTAGTATTTGGCAGGTTGTACATGGGGCATCACCTGAATTGTGATCCACAGAAGCCAGCAATAATTAAATAGAAAAGCAGGCCGAGAGCAATTCAGGGAATCATGCTCAAATAACCTATCTCAAATGACACAGAAAATGCCTGTTCCCCGTGGTCAGCTCAAAGGTTTGCACTGCTGCCTTCTCTCTGCTGCACTGACAGGAGGATGCCTCTGCAGAGAACAACCCATTTCGTACAAGACAAGCCAGTATCAGGTAGGAAAGCAAAGCAGACTACTCAGGTAACTTAGGCTTTTTTCTTACTTTATACCAAGATGCTGTCTGGTAGGAGATTGAGGAGTCCTGGAGACCTTTACAGGGCAGCACCGCTTCCTCAGCACACCTCACAGCAACGCCTGGGATCATCACAGAAGTCCCATGAATCAAGCACCAAACTGCAAAGCACAGGCACACATCACCTTTAAAAGAGATTGCTTACACAATCCTTCCTGTCTTCCCAAAACATATCCCCGCAAAACAAACATGAAAGACCAGAAGGAAAAATGCAGGCTGCCCACTTACCATTGCACAGGATGATGAGCAGAGTGTAGACTCCCAAAGACATGGCTTTTACTGCTTCGGATCACAGAGCAACAACAGCGTGCCCCTTTGCAGGATGGACTGTGAGAGCAGAGTGAAGCTGTGACTGCTTCTAGAGTGATATTTCTGAAGGCAGGCTGGGGAATCCCCCAGGCTTATCTTGAGGTTCTCGTCATAGGGAAAATCCCTACATGTATGAACCAAGGCTCCTCCCCTTAAGTCTGTGAGGTCACTCCCATTTCTGCAAGTACTTGCACTGGTAGCAACTCACCTCCCTTTTTTTCTTTTTTTTCTCCCCCTCTATGTTGATCTGAACAGAGTTAAGGTTGACCAAGAGGCACTGTGGGTTGGTGTGAAGGCCATCAAAATCAGCACTGAATGAATCTCTCTTGAGTGACAAAATGTTAGGGGAAAGGGCTTGTCAGCTCAAAATCCCCTCTCAACCTTCCCTCTGCAGCTCTAACAGCACAGTGCTGTGCAAAGTGGCCTTATGATGTGACATTTCTGAAACCACATTTAAGACCTCAGGTTACAGTGCCACGGAAACACTTTGACTTGGGGCTAAGGGCTAAACAGGAATTATCATCATGGCTGAGCAAAACAAGCTGTTTCAGTAGAGTTATGCATTTAACTCTGCAGGTAGGCACACATGATTTAGAACATCATCTCTTCTTAGCATATTTTGTGATTTTCAAGACAAACAAGGGCATCTGGAGTGACATAACTTTACAAATTATATGCTGGAAAATTTCATCATGGAAAAATGTCAAGGCAGCTCCCAGAAGAGGAACCATTTGGACATCCCCTCTAGATATCTGGAGGGGGGAGGGGAAATCCTTTCCCTATGATCTATGAGAGCTGTTCCTCCCTAGAGAATTTTTGAGGAAGTCCGAGGTCGATCACAGAAGCATTTACAAATCCTGAAACTGAAAGTTGCTGATGTTATTTTTGGAAAACACTTGTGGCTGCTGTCTTTAGGCTACTGAGATCACGATGGAAAGAAGCTGTTTAGGAGGGGGTTTTGAGTTTTGATGGGTAGAGAATGCATGGTCAGTCCCTTTTGAAAACCAGGGTTCTGGAAGTCACTCCAATCTGGGCACCCTAAATCCAAATCACCGTTAGAAGACTTTGTGAGGAGAAGTCAATTCGACAAGTCCTCACCATGCAAAAGTCCGACTCAGATGGGTAAACGTGGTGGGTGGGTAACAATTTTGGAAATCCCAGTGTATTCTGTGAAGGAAGTCAGACAGCAATTTCACTGGGGGCCTCACTGTTGAAATAGCCCACTTATTTTTAAAGCTTTTTCTTCTATCTTCATCGACCATATGGTAAATATAACAGGCTCTAAGCTTTATTCTTCTCTTTGTGTTTTCTCATTTCAAGGATCAGGACCTCAATCCATTACTTAGAAGGTACAAGTAAAATATAAAACCCAGTGGATCTCTTGAGAGTGAGAGAAAATCACTTCGTTCTCATGTGTGAAATAATAGGGTCGTGGAGAAGACAGAAGTGAGAGGGAGGGCTGCTGAAGGAAATCTTAGAGAGAAGAGGGCTCCAGTTAATATATTTCACATCTGTTCTTCACTAAAATGATGACTCTTCTGCCCCCATGAGTCAGTCACACATCCAGCCCATCTCCAAGAAGAGCACTCAGCTTTCACCCAAGGGCCTCTTTCTGTGAGTCCTGCAGAGCTACGTGTTTACCCTTTATAAACCCATCCAGAGGCAAAACCCTTCTTTATCTCCCTTTTCATCATGAGGAAAGCCCCCATGAGCAAACCACAACAAGCTCCTGCCCCCACTGTGGGTCAGCCCACAGCAATCCTTCCCGTGGTGGCCTGGCCAGCTGCAGCCTGGGGGGCTGTGGCAAGCCTGGGGCTGGGGTCACAAGTTTGCCCACACAGAAGTGCACTGAAGGTAAGTGTAAAGGATCAGGCTTCAGCGCTGGGAAATGTACATGCCACACACACTTGCCAAGGTGATGTTAAACAACATTCTTACTCAGTTAGTTAAAATACATGACTCTTAAAAACACACGGGTTTTCCCTCCAGGACAGGCATAACTTCAAGCAAAACAGCCCTTTTCCTCCAGAAGTATTTGCAAGCTCAGCTGCTGTTCCACAGCACGCTACATGAAGCAGGAGAGCAAGATATAAAAAACAAAAGCTGAAACTCCCTTTGCTAGGGAAGGAGAAATAATTTGGTTTCTAAATTTTCCCTGGTAGGGATTTTTTTCTTTAGGGAAACTTTGAACTGGGCTGTACTTTCCATCCTAACTTTAATACCCTTTCTGTGGTTTCAAAGATCCAAGTCTATTGTCTCCAGAGCCCTGGAACCTGCTTTGAGTTTCACTGAGCAGTGGAAGCAATGGGAGCTCCGCAGCACGGGTCCGGATGTGGGAGTGAAGAGGTAGTGATTGCCTGTCAGCCTTCTCCATGAGAAACAGATCCACATCTTTGAGGGCCCTGAGGAACTGCAGGAGCTGCACAGTTATGTGAATAAGTGGAAGTTTATCACCTGCTTTTGTACAAGTGTGTCCTATTGCCTTTTGCTCTCCTTCCCTTGCCTGTACCACTCACTACAGCAACCGTAAGCCCTTGATCTCACTGAGGAAGAAGCAGCCTCTGCTCTGGTGAGTCCAGAGCAGCACATGTGATGACTGACATTAGCAAGGAGTGTGTAAAACTGCTATGTTCTGCCTACCTTTCCCCTAGCAAGGACACTCATTTGGATCTTCATCTTTGACCCAGCTGCTGATTTTCATGAATTTCATAGGCACTTAATTCTCTTTGAGCCTCGATCCCTCTGTCATTTTGATAGAAAGCAGGTTTAGAACATACTGGCTGATAGACAGCCAGATGGCATGATCACAGAAATTTCATTCTCTGTGGGAAATGAGGCTAGAATTACAAGGATGTGGGATGGATTCATAGGATGAGATTAAAAAGTCAAGACTGTATGTTTTTTTCAGTGTTGATAGAGCCTTGAGAATGCTGTTCATGGAATCGTATCCTGTTTCCTTGAACCAGGTTGGTACTACATCCCTCAGACACTTGTGCAGTGGATTCTTCTGATTTCTCACTCCAGTGTGTGGCTGCAAAATATATGTAAGAATGCTTCTGATTTCATGTGTTTTCACCCAGGTGTGAGCATTCATCAGGAAGCACAGCATTTAAGAAAAACAAAACCTTTGATCTCTACAAGGAGTACAGAGCTCTCCACAATGAAGGATCAAAGGTTAAGACAAAGGTGCCAAAACAGCATTTAGCATTTTTGTCAAGGCACAGATTTTTCTGTGTTTGGGATATGATTATCAAATATCATTTGTTCCACTGCATTTAAGTTCCTGCTGTGAATAAGGTCAATCCGTGTGCTTCATGTCTGATGTGAAGCCTCTGGTGAAGGGGGTTGTTTATTTTTTTATTATTAATCTCCTGTGCAGCAATAAAAAATGTCTGCTTCAGTTCAGCTGACAAAACTGGAAGCCTTTTGTTTTATGTTTTATCAGACAACTGTTTTTTAAATAAAATACTGTAACATGGCAATGTCAGCTGAAGGAACAGTGACAGAAGAATCCACAGCCACAAAAGCAGAGCAGTCATGTATTTTTAGGGGCTCAGCAGAGCTGCAGCCACAGCATTTATTTTCCTGTCATGCTTTGATCTTGATGTTGCCCACACCAGCTAGTAAAAGCAACCGAGATTTTCCAGGCTGCAGCTAATGAGATGTATGTAGATTACTCACAAACTGGAGTGAGAAAAGTTTAAGGACAAGTTATCTTCTCTGCCCCTTTATGGCAGAGGTTTGGTCAGGGACTGCCTTTGCTATTTAAACAGTGACGATCCAGCAATACTGAGAAACCAAAACACTGGAACTGTGACCTGGTGGGCAGCACAGAGCTTTGTGCTACAGAATGTCTGCTGCTGCCAGCTCAGTAAATAACACCCAGTTAATTATACACAAACAGCCAGTCCTCTGAAATGCCTGGACTTTGGAGTGAGCCATTTGAGATATGCCAGCCCCTACTGTTTGTCAAAGTAGGAATTAAGCATACTCATATAGAAAATGAAGTGTGACCCAAAGCACAGACTCAAAATGGAGGCATCCGAAATCAGAAGCCTCTTTAGATACTGTTGGCCTGAGCGTTTAGGAATTGCCTTTAAGCAAGAAGAGAGCAAGAGATTATGTCAAGTCTTTACACGCAACTGTAAGAATTAGGATAGGTCTGTACTGAAGCTGCATCTAGTCCTGCATCTTGTCTGCAGCAGCAAAGCCATCAGGTAGCCACGCAGCCCAAGGTGCTGTATTCAAACTGCAGTATCCAGGGGAGATACACATTGAAATCACATTTTTAACAGGGCCCTGGATCCTCTTTTTTCATCAGTTTCCTAGATGGTGCTTGTGTCACTAGGCATGGGGACATCTTGGACAGAAATCTTTGCAGATTTCAGTGTACTCTACATTGCTTGCCCTACATGTGGGGTCACCCATGCTGCCATCTCCAGAAGGTAAAGAGCAGGTTACTGCTCCTGACATTTCTGCTCAATTCTGCAGCAGTAGTCCCCATATAATCCCAGCTTTGCAGAGGTCCTTCTTGGATCCTGCATCTGCTTGCTACACCCAGCCAGGCATTGTTTAACTAGAGGTCTAAATTTCAGTATGTCTGCCCCCAAATCATGCCATGGAAATGTTTACTCCTCCTGGTGCTCCTCTCTCTTTTCTCTTGCCTGTACAACTTCTCTAGACACATGCTATGGGATCTCTTACACCAGAAGAAATGAAGGATTCCACTAGGTCACCTTGTACTCCTTGTACTTATGGCCCACCAGGAATGTAAGTCAGGAGCTCCTCCTGGGAGCAGCCTGTGCTGCGAGCAAGTCTTACAGGATGCCCTGACCATTGTGTGCCATCCAGGGACCCAGCCACATACACACACCAACTGCGCCAAGCTGTGGCCCCTCTCCTGGCGCCTTCCAGACCTCTTGTTTGTTTTTTTTAATACCTTCCCCATCTGTGGTCCCACTGAGTCATGGGATTTCCTGATCAACTTCCCCCACCATCCCCAGCAGAAGAAAGAGGAAGCCTGGTAAAGAGTCCTGGTGACCACGATGACTACATCCATTCCCTTTTCCTCTGAAATCTCGCAGCACAGCATCAGTGTCCGCTGGCTCCTCAGATGCCTTTAGGGTGGGATGCATCCTCCTCTGGTTCCCTATCTGTACATTCCTGACCTTCTGACACTGATCTTCCTTTCTTCTCCCCTTTGGTGTCTCTCATGATGATTTGGCTTTCCACAGGCCTTTTGAAGAGCGTAGGATCAGTGCAGGCATGCACTGACACAGCAACAGAATACTTGTCTAGCCTGAAAAGAGTTAAAGCAACTCGCCCCTACTATGTGTAATAACTTTGTGCCTTCACCAAATTGTCTTGTCACCATATGCCCTCTTTTCCAGTTCATTTATGAATAGGTTAAACAGCAGGAGCCCAAGAACAAAACCCCTTCAAGCATCACTAGAGACCTCCCTCAAATGTGGACGATGGCCATTTACCCTCCTTTTTTAATAGGCTATTCACGTGAAGGCTTTTTCTGGTGTCCCATGGTGCCTTAATTCCTTTCAGACTCCTTACTGATGGACCTTTATGTCTTCAGAAATTGTTGCTGGGTTTCTATATGGCTGACCTTGTGGTTTTCATTTAACTTGCCAGAGTTTATGATCCTTTCTATTTTCCGTTCTTGGACACAACTTCTATTTTGTGAAGAAAGTCTTCTGCTTCTAATAAATTCCTTTATCCTGCTGTTAACTGTGTCAGCTTTTCTTTTCCAAAATCTTTGTCCATACACAGAGGAGAGAGAAAATGTACTCCTACATGCTATGTTTAAATAGCCACCATGCAAACTTTTTAGCCTTCAGGCATCCATTTTAGCTTATTTTTAACAGAGTTCCTTGTTCTTACCAAATTCTATTGCAGTTTGAGCTGCCTTTTTTTTTTTCCAGTTTTGTTCTCTAGGTAAGTATGTTGAGCAGGGAGGCATATTGAACCAGGTACTGCGTGTTGCTCTGGGCTATTATAAAAGTTCCTTCTCCTTCGGTATGCTCTTTCATGCAGAAACAATATTTTCATTTTATGCAGCATCAATCCCCTGTGTGACATTTATCCAATATACAAGTGGGAAATTCATACCTGCTGCTATTGTTGCATTTCTTGCTCTGTCAGCAACTCTGATCTCCCTCAGCATGTAATAGATACAGACCCTTGATTTAACACTAGTATGATATGGCATATTTCTGACGTAGGCCAGGAATATCAGGCTATGTAAGTTTTGAGCTGCTTGTAAACAAAATTAGCATGTTAGTTTGATTTGGCACAAAGGTTTCTCTAATATATGTTACCACTTCTCTACTGCTTCTGCCTCCTCTGTCTCTTTTTTATGTTTTGTACCCCAATTCTAAAGTATCTGATCAATTGCCTTCTTCCTATCAAGTTTCTGTTTGAAGTCATCTTGTTTGTTAGACCTCTAGCTTTCATTTAAAAATGCATCTTTTCTTTTTCTCTTGCTATACTTTGAGATTCTTCTTGTTTGATTATTCTTCATTCTCCCTTTTAAAGTTTCACCAAATTATTGTTATTCAGCGGAGGATAAAGTTTTCCTGACTTCTTGCTCTGAACATGTGCCATCCTGAATTGTTTTAGCACTTGTCAGCTTCTCCCTTCCTTCAATCTAAAAAAAAATCTCCTAACATCTTTTTAGGTGCCACCACTGGTTTTATTTTAGTTTACCTGAGTCTGACTCATGCATAATGAAAGTTTTCCCTTTTTCTAACAAGTTCAAATCCTTTGTCTTCAGCTACTTCCCAGCCAGTCATTGACAGCTTGTCTCTGCTTTTCTCAGTTCAGCTCTGCTCGTGGTATTGGAGGCATTTCAGATTAAGCTACTGTGGAACTCCTGGCCTCCAGCTAACCATCTGACTGCACCCATTTTGCCCCTCTAAACTGTCTCCTCCCTTCCTGAGGTCTTTGCTCCATACACTGTGTCCCGAGATTCTCTCAAGCCTTCCCTAAGAGCCTGCCCAGATTTTCCACATCAACCAGCATGCAGGTATTGCATCCAGTAGCCTAATCACCATGCAGTTCTTTTTGGTATCACAAAACCACATGGATGTATGCCTGATAGAGCATCAGTGGTCCTCTACTACTGTATCTTCCTGAAAACTCACTGCAAAGGTGAATGTGGCCTCAAGATATGAGATCATTTCTGTCTCTCCCCCAGATAAGACTGCCACTCACAGAGCCTTCCCCCACCTCAGCATCTTGGGATTAGCCTGGAGGTAGGTCTGTTCAGTGATGATACTGAAGAGATTATCAGTGCATCTGTGTGTTACCCTGAAATCTTTTCGTTCAGGTGTCATGGCGTAAAGGACTGGGATGTTGGGCTAATTGCACTGGATGCACACTGCCATTACCTAAGCATGGAAATGATTTACAGTGGCCAGTAGAGCAAACTGGGAACTCCTTGCCCCCTCATTTTGTAAATAGCCACTGCTGACTTAGATTAGAGTCTGATGGGCTCTGTACCCACCTCCAGGCACAGATCCCTGAGGGAGGAGTCATTCAAATGCCTAAACCAAGGAGACAGGCAAAGCTCCTCCTCTGGCAGATCTCCTTTTATGTCACTCAGCACCACTGGTCTGGACCTGATGTGATCCTATGGCGAGTCTTCGGTTTCTCTCTTATTCCTTGTCACTGACATCCAGAGGGGGAGAAGTGGGAGGTAAAAGCACAGTGCAAGGGATGCTGGAATAAACAGCCATTGGTAACTCTATACTGCTATGTTGCTTTGCCCTCTGCTACATTTTGGGTTTTCATTTTTTTAGGTGGGAAGGACATTTTTACAAACACTTTCATTCAACTGCTCTGAGCAGGGGCATTCCACAGGAGTCAGAAATGGTGACTTGGAAACAAGGAACCTTATACTCTGAGCACTGCTGGGGTTGAAGTGTGCTCATTCTCTTTGGTTACATTTCTTCTATATACTTATAGAAGTTGCTCATTCATTCTGTTTTAGCTTTCAAAGAAAAGATCTAGTGCCTGAGAGCTCCACACTTGTGGAAGAAAACAAGACCCAGCAAAATGGAGAGCAGCAACACTCAGCAAAGACTGTGAAGCACCATGTTGCCACTGGAACAGCAGCTTTGTGGGAGGTAGCCTAGAATGGAGCCTAGCTTGCCTGAAGGTGAGGGACGAGGACTTCTAGGCAAGGGAGCACACTCATGTGAATTCCCATAAAGTCTCTGGGAATCCCTTTCTTCAAAATAGTAGGACACCAGGCTCTCCCAGACCTCAGCTCCTACAGACTCCCTCATTCCTTCAGACCGGGGCTCTGCTCACAAGCTGTCATCAGCAAAACTATTGCAAGCCTGCTGATGCACATAAGGAATGGAAAGGGGAACCACAGTTTCTTGAGGGGGAGGCTGAGGAAACAGGTGACGCGTGGTGGGAGGATGAGCAGTAAGAAATGGAGAAATGAAAAATGGAAAGTTTTCACTAGAGTTGTGACAAATACAACTCCTCTAATAGAACTAGACAGCAAAGTGGGCAGAGACAACTTGATGGCCTTTTAGAAGAGGAAGGAGTGACAAATATGTGAAGATACCAAAGTGGCCCATGTCCTGAGGGCCCTGACTCTCAGGCTCTGGGGTTTCATGCTGAGGTGATCTTAAGAAGCTCTGATCCAAGTTGTTCACCCATTACCACAGGTTATTGCCATGTCACTGACTTGCCAAAAGCAGTGGTGTGCCCACGTCATAGGCACCAGACTGATATATTGACATAACTGAGGTGTCTGTGGCCAGTTCAGTTAACTAGGAGGGGGACTGTGGTGGCCAAGGCATCTTCTTCTTGATCCCTATCAGGTTTAGTTGAATAGGTGACCAGCTGAGGTCAGAAACCTCCTGAGACACCACAGCCTAACCAGACAAGCACCACAAGTGGCCGAGAGATCACCAGGACACCAATTTAGCCATTTTTCTTGTTTTCAGACCTCCTTTTCTCTGTTTTTCACTAACTCCATTGTTGCCCCCTAGCTTGCAGAAGGTATTGAATGAAGTTTCCAGAAGCCCTGTAAGCTTGTTCTTCTGGTGTCTCCTTCCCTCTAGGGAGCTGAATTCCAGACTGAGTAGTACAGGTGGGAAGTGATCCCATGACATGGTTCAGAGAAGGACGCTGGTACTTTTATTGAGTGGCTGTCAGGGTGCAACAAGGGCTGGGGAGAAATCCTATGGTGGCAGCAGCAGGGTAGCCTGGGGAGAGGCAGCCCCAGCCCCAGGCAGCCCCAGTCCTGGCCCCAGATATCCAGCACCTCCGTGGAGATGGAAATGGGCCTGTGGTCAGGCAGGGCAGAGCTGTGCGGAGCTGGAGATTGCTGTGGCATTTCTGGGGCAGAGATTCACAGTTCAGGGTCATGGACCCTGGTCAAGGTGGGGTAGAGCCCTGGAGGAGTTGAAATGGGGTCCTGGGCCCTGGTCCAGCTTGGGGGAGTCCCAGGACAGTTGGAGCAGGGACAAGCAGGGCTGCTGGTGCCCTCGGGATTCTGACAATGTCATTGGCCAAGTCCAACACTTTTGATCATCTCTGCTCATATTAAGGAACTGGAGAAAAACCTGCTACAGCAAATGAGTTGCAAAACGAAGCTTAATTCCCTGTAATCAAATTCCTTGTTGTTACCTTGGTCATGTGCTCTGAATATCCACAGAGCAAATCACCACTGTAGAGCATAAAAAGAGGCCAGCCTTACACCTGGTGCCAGCTTTGGATTGCTTCTGGAAATTTGCTTTAGCTCTGACTACAGCGATCCCTGCATGTACTAGGAGGAGCAGCTAATAAACGGCAAATAGTCCCATGAGAATCACCACTAATGGCTGCTGCTCAATGAGACAATCACTCATTTAATAAAGGGTGAGCTTCTACTTCTGCACTTCCATGGGGAGCATTTTTTTCCCCCCTCCTTAGCCACTTATTTCCACAAAACTGGTAGGAACTCAATGTTTTTGCAACCACTCTTCCTCTGTTAATCCTATCTGAAATTGCCCAATGGATTTGGAAGTTATTAGGAATAGCTAGATGGTAGTACAACTGTTGACACAAAGCATTATCATATTAAGAAAGCACTCAAGTTTATAACAACACAGATTTTTAAATCATGTTAAAATCCAGCAGATAGGTACTATTATGAGGATTATGCTTCTGCCCAAGTCTGCCTCACTAACAGCCTGAGAAGGTAAAGGAGCTCAGAAAGAAGTGGCCATTGCTTGGACTTCATGCCTTGATGCTCTTCTCTGGGAAGGAGTGATGGAAGGGTCAGGACTTGGCAAGAGGGCTTACATAAATATTCTTTAGAGACTAAGGGTTTTTGTTTGCACATCCATTTCTAGATCTTTCAAAGCTGCAGTTATCATCTTTCTCTTCTCCACCATTTTATAAATTAAATCCCCTCTCCCTCTGTCCACTTCCCATGTTCGTCTTTCCCTTCTTTTACTTTGAGACTTGAACATGCAGAGGTTGCTACTTTTATTCATGTTCAGCTTCTCAATAGCAAAGAAGCCTTATTGTTTGATGAAACTATTTGTTTCTTTGGGAAGTTCAAGGTTGAGATATAAACATTTGTGAGTAATTTCTCCTTAGGACTATATAAAATCTAATGAGATCTACATTATATATTGAGTTTAGGTTTACTTGTTCATGCATTTTTTGAGGAAGAACAGATGCTGCTTGAATGTTTCCTATGAAGGAGATTAAACACACTGTAGAGAGCACACCGTAGCCAAACGTCAATCTTCCTCAGCAAACCAGCCAGCAACAAACTGCTCCATGAGTTCTCAATTTTGGTAATGAAAGCCTATAAAATGAACTGTAAAGTAATTATGTTTATTTTTATTTAAATTTTACAAACTACTGAAATACAAGTTTTGAAAAATTTTGCTTTGGTGGCCTCCGGAGGATAGTAGCTGGTTTTCTACATACATTCCAGGTCTTCCAATAAATTGGTCTGGCAGCTTTCACTGCAGAATTACAAGTTGAGTGGTTTTCACTACTAGCCATGCCTACAGTTCTGCCCTTCTAAGAAGTACATTTCTCACAAGATTTAAGATTCTTTCCAATTAAAGTCTGAAATGGCTTTGTCGTATCTGTGGGTCACTGTACTCTTATTGTAAAACACCTCATTTAACTAATCTCATTGCCATTGGCTTTAAAATTATGGTGTTCATGCCCAGGACAAGAACTCTCTTTCTTCCTTGGGAGGCTTGGTTACCTCAGGGAGTTGTGCCAATTATGTCAGTAAAAAATCCTCCCTTCATAATGCTCCGTGCTGGCCCTAAGCAGAGTAGTAAAAACAGACTGGTGAAAAAAAAGCTGTGATCTGTCACTGTGTATGGCTAGGAGGAATTACTGAAAAGCTCCTTGTGTTCCCTCCTCACCCTCTGAATTGGTCTGGGTGTTGCAGTTTACTCTGTGTATTTCAAAAGCAGAAGAGAAATCAATGTCTTACGAGTGTTCAAAATGACAAAACCACCCTAACAAGCAGTGGATGTGTTATTTGTTTGTGATGATCTCTCCTCACAGATTATTCTGTAAACTGTATCTTAAACTAAAAATTCTAGTTTGTTTATTTTCAGAAAGGGAATGGGCATTTTGAGGGGGGATGAAGGGAGAAATAAATACTTCGTTTTTCCCAGGAAGAGCTTTTATTGCTATTCATCCAAAGATTGAGCAACAATTAACTAGTCAGTGTGAGTGGTTTTCTTAAATGAATGTGGGGAATAACAAGTTATAGGAAGCCCGGCCATATTTCCAGGAGAGAACAGAGTGTTTGTCTACAGTGGTTGGTGAAAATGTCAACTTCCCTTAGCAAAAAAGCAGAATTACATTAATTTAAAAATATCACAAATATTTCAGTACATAGCTCCATATGCCATGACTGAGACATTTCTTACTGATGGTGGAAGTAGAATATTTATATTATAAATTATTCTTGATGGTTCTGTTTCCTTAAAAAAAATAAAAAATGATCCCAGCTGTCGGAATTCTAAATCTGCTCTGAAAACCATATTCATCCTGAGGAAATTGATGGAACTAGTATTTTTCATAAGCCCTTGGTTTTCTCCTTTTATCTATGGTTTCTCAATACATATCTGTAATCTTTTCCCCATGCATTTGGAAAATGCGAATTTCTCCTGAGGTGACTTCCTAACTTCTTCCACCACCACTTCACCCTCATTATTTATCTGTACCGATATTTTACCTTTCTAAAGTTTTGAGTTAAGAAGTTATCTTTGTGAAATATCTGGTCAAGCACTTATGGATTACAAAAGCTCATGTTTGCAGCTCTTTTTGTAGTAAAGATTATTAAAAATGGATGCAAGAGAGAGCAGTGAGAATAATATGGGGATCTTAGTCAAAATTCTGTTCAGTTTCTGTTTTCCAGTTAGTCTGGGGATAAAATGGAATAAAACGTAGATGTGAATAAACTGATTTTGTTTCAGAAGTAAGAGTTTTATTGTCCAGTGTAGAAGTGGATACTCTACCTACATAAAGGAAGAGTTGTGAATGTGCACCTGTTGTTGAACCTTCACTGGGACTTTATTTTTCACCAGTTGTCATCTCCACATTTCATTTCCTTCCTGGCCCTGTGTATCTGTGTGTGACAAAAAGCACAGAGATGGATGGGGGTCCTAGATCCAGACTATCCACCAGCAAAGCAGCCCAGCAGCCCCACATTTAGCCTTGGCACAGCACCCAATGCACTTCTCACTCCTGAGTTATAGTTGGTTTCGTTGTAGAGGCCAGAGCTGTACTTCCATCTTCAAAGGACAAGATCTCTGACAGGTGCAAGTGGTCTCTCAGCAGACCCTGATGAAAGTAAGGCTACAGGCTGCCTTGCATTCTCCACAAATCCACGTAGAGGTAGGCAACTTGTTGGAAACATACCTCTATGGTGTTTAGATTTTGGGTTTGGGAGTTTTTCTCGGTGGGGTTTTTTTGTACTGAAAAAAACCCAGGGCGATGTGACAGGGTGATGGGAGATATCTGGGTATATTGGAGGATTCCTTCTGCTTTAAGCGGAGAGGAAAAAAAGACATGCAGAACTTCAGTTTTGATGAACTGACTCTAGGTGGCAACAACATCCTGTGTAGCCTTACTAGAGGCTAGTCAGGCAAAGACTAATGCTGCTTATAGAGGACAAAAATTATAGCATTTTCAGTACTGCTTCTAGAAAATTTTACAGCTGATCACACCAGCTGCTCATTGCTAGAAACATTTCCAGATTCTGCCAGTTTTCATTGTAATAGAGGACTTCGTTTTCAACACATATTTTGAATAAGATGCTGCGTGTTTCATTTTGTAGCCATAATACTGCAGGTGTGCAGAAGAAAATTAGCAAATTATTATCTTTCGGTTATCTTGCTTGCATGGGCAATCTCAGGAAGCATGTGTATCATCCTGATTTGTAATGATGCCTGTAAAAAGTGCACAGATGGATATGTACAACTGCAGTTCTGTTGCATTCAATAAGGGTGTTCTTGAAATGCCACTTCACCACCTCATCAAGAAAACAGCCACAGAGATACCTGTGAAATGCTTGACACATATTCTGCATAAAACACTGTATTATCTGCCAAGAGGTTTGTAATGCCCTATGTTATTCCATCTTCACTACATATCCAGCCTCCTGGGCTTAGGAGCAGCTAAGCAAACACTTGAACAACATAAAAACTCTTACAAGTATGATGGCCTGCAACATTGTCACATTTTTCTCAAAAGTCAGCTTAACTCCACTGACCTTGAAATATTTAAATCTATTATTGCTGTGTTCACAGGCAAAGGGAGAAAGCAAAGAAAAAGATTTTAGCTTTGATTACCCCTTGCAGAAAAAAACTGTCACTGTAAACACACTATGTACTAATAATGACCGTAGAAAACCTTTCAAGTGTGATAGCAACATGTTTGTAGTAGGCCAGAGTGTCTGATGGCACCTGCAGGATATGATAAACTTCTTTATTACTCTGTCAAAGTGACAAAGCTGTAAACCCCTGTGATTAAATCAGATTGTTTGTGTAATTGACCCATTCACCTGCATGTTGTCAATTAATCTCCTCTGGAGCTGCCTCCAGTATTTCAATCCTCTAAGCTGCTTTCGAAGATAGTCCTTTAAAATGTTAAAATGCATCTCCTGAAAGCAATTTCTTCCTTTCTTACCAAAGTGTGGAATTTCCCTTTAAATTACACTTGATCAGATTTCCAGATTCACAGTATTCTAAATCAATATCTTATTATAATCTATAACCCCGTAGGTTGATTTTTTAAATGTATGTTTAGAAATGAATCAGGATTTAGTCTTACTAGGAATATATCAACTATGTAGGATGAGAGTGCCCTAAAAGGGGAAAACAGAATTCTCTAACTCTTTTAGGTACTTTGTGTCAAGATACTTTGCGTAACGCCTGTTTTTATTAGTTTTTCTTCCTTTCAATTAAGCAGTATTCTATTATACATTTTTCAAAGAGTGGGGACATGATGGCAAAAGTAATGGAAATGCAATTAGAAAAATTGGTTATGTCTATGACATATTGTCCCTATGACATACTGTCCCTCCTCCTTTTTCTTACTCCTTTCTCCTTTGTTTCTCTTTCAGGACATCAGCATTTTGAACACACCTGGCATATAGGACCACATAAAATGCATAGTGTATTGGGACTAGCACATTTTTCTGCCATCAGCTAGGCTCTTTGGAAGCTTAGGGAGTGTATTGTCAATGCCAATTGTCCCTACGGCAAAAGTGGGGGAATATGTGGCTTGCTGAGAGCCCAGTGTGTTTCCAGCTGCAGCTGGGTAGGACATATGCCACAGTCTTACCCAGTACTGACATGGGCAAAATCAATGTGACTACAGGCAGTGGGAATTCAAGTGTAGGAACTGGTAATAATTAAATCATGTGTTCTCTAACTCTTCAGTGTAAAATTGTGCAGGGATCTGCTTCCCCATTCCTTTACCCTGTGGGCATCCCTCCACCTTGGTTGTCATCCACGTTGGTGAAGCTTTCCCACTGATGAGTGAAATGTTCCCTGAAACTTACGAAACAGTGCAGTAATCAAAGCTTATCATCCACCTAAGCTACAAGTGCCATGAATGAAGTTGTAAAAAATAGCCTTGTCTCTCCAAACAGCCAGTGAAACATCAAAATTGTAAGTGAAATGTCAGCTGCCAAACTACGGTTTAAGATGAGGCATCCTATAATAAATCATTTTCAGAACTTTCTGTTATTAGCTATAGTTCGTTGGGTTTTTCTGAAATAGGGTCAGACATTACTTTGTATAGATTAAAGCATCCTATTTTCTAAATGAAACTGTTTCACTTTTACAATGCAAGAGTTAGGGTGCAATATGGAATGTCATTCTCCACCAGCAGTTCCAGAGTATCCACAGGGGAAAAAATACAAGATTCAAAACAAGACCAAATGTCCACGTGTCCCCTAAGTGTAGATTCCTTATTTTTGACCCACCCGAGGGAAGTCACTCCATTCCCTGTTTATTCTCAACAGCTGTATCCATTTCAAAATAAGTTTTGTTTGGCAAAAGAGTTATCACATTTTCAGGAGTTTGCCTTCTACAGATTTACCCAAATTTATTTGATAGAGCACCGCCATCATGGAATAGAATAGCTGTCGGTGGCAATAGCACAAGTTCTAGGAGATATTTGGCTGTTTGCATGTGTTTCTATTCCAAACATCTACTCTCATCTTCCTTCCACATTACAAGTCTCCACTGTGATTTACAGTCCTAAATACAACCCTAGTTGCTGTAGATGAGTTGGAAAGTAAAACCTCCCTATGGCTGATCTACACTAAACTCTTGCCACAAGCTGTAGAAGAGTGAAGACCTAAACCAGCCTTAGACTTCTATTGATTATACAAATAAAAACAGATTTTATGTTTTGTGCTTATCAAGTAAATTGAAGCAAAACTCCGAATTAAATATAGATTGTACCAGTTGACTTCTTTCAATGATAAATAATATTTCATAACTCTTTTTTTTTTCCCCAGTGAAAGCCTGTCTTTCTGAATTGCTTTGCTTGTACTCAAGTTCCCTTCAAATCCTGAAGTTACTTTCTCTTCAAAAAATTTTATTCTGTTTTCATTTTTCACTTTGGCTCTCCAATTGACTTTTACCATAAGATAATTTAAGGCTTGGGTTTGGAGGTTTTTTCTACAAGGCAAGCAACATTTCACATAAGAGTTATATTTATTATAGGCAAAATTGGTTTTAGGACAGTAATCATTAATTAATGGTAAGTCATTGATTCAGATATTGAAGTTACTATTGAGGCTTACAGATTTAGTGATGCAGGAATATTTATTCAACCTATTCTGCTTGCAGTGGCCTTCTTACTATATGCCTCATTAGTTCCCTTATGTGCAATTAACCAATGAACAAGAAAATAATATATTCAAAGTAAAGAGGAAGTTGAAAGGAAAAGCTATAGTGTCTTTCTTTTAAAACCCTCAGTTTGGGGCGTTTTAAACCTAGAAGATGCAGTGTTTTGTTTTCTTGGTTTGGTTTTCTTGGTTTTATTTTTT